>NSJW01000637.1:0-600000 GCA_019955255.1 Castanospermum australe
AAGTTAGGATGCATTTAATATGTTCAAGTTCTTTAAATATATAACAAATAATATATTAAAGAATAGTTATTTCTTTTATAATTATAACAAATTAAAAGTTATTCACAACAAAAATTAAAAGTAAAAATTAGAAAAAGACCGCAATGTTTAACAGTATTTAAAATTCAAATACTAGTAACTTAACCCACCACATTTAATGTAGGCAGGAAAAAAATGTGTGTAATTTTTATATATTATTAACGTAAAAATGTTTATATTATCATTGAATGATATTTTATCATATTTAAGTATTTAACTTTTAAATAGATAATTATTAAAATTAAATACTTTTATAATATAGTAATAATTTATAAACATGATAGTAAATTAAAAGTTTAAAAAAAATCTCTCATATATTTAGGTAAAAAGTTCATTCTTTATTAATTGTATTGAATATATTGTCTTTGCTATTTTGTGCTCGATGTTATAAGCCTTCGTAAAGTATTTTCCCATCTTTTGTATTGGGTAAAATTAATTTGACAAAAAAAATATTCATTTTCATTGAAAGGACAAGATTAATAATTGTCTTACATGAAAAAATAAGTGTGGAATGTATGTGTAGCCCGTTGGGAAAAATAAGTAACTGAAATTTCTATAAAAAAAAATAGAATTTAATTTTAACTTTAATTATTATCAATATAAAAAAATTTATTTTATTAAAAGAATATCATTAAAAAGTCAAAAAAATATATCATTAAAATAATTTAATTTTCATTTAATTATTATTATAACAAACTCCATTTAGTGATATACTAACAAAAGATGAGTCTATTGACACATTGTATATTCGCATCTCTTTTAAAATACTTATAGTTTTGATTTCTCAAAACATCCTTGTTATTTTATCTCTTTTCTAAGCCAAACTTTTTAGCTTTTTATTATTCATACTTAATTAATTATATACATAAATTGTAAATATTTATTGTTAACGGATGTTTGTCTAATTAAGAAAATACTTAAATTCCTTAATGAATTGATTTCAATTGTAAAGATTTTATTTCACATGAAGCAAATAACATTTGGAAAAGGATTTCTACTTCGACGCCTGATAATATTCTTGAAAAATTAATCTTTTATTCAGTAAGTGAGAGGATATTTTAAAAAATAAAAAAAGTCAAAATATTATCACTTGTCAAACCAAAGAAGAAAATAAATTATTTATTCTCTTTCTCTACTTTCTTTTTATTTACTATTTTTATTTACTCTTTATTTACACAAAACTTTTATTTTATTTTTTTTTCATCATTCCGAATAAATAGTGGTTGAGCCATTGACAATCCACTTTTATTAATTTTATCAAAGAAGAAAAATTCAATAAATATTTCAATATCTTTATATCTACCATCTTTCTTTTATTAATGACTAAATTACGTTTAGTACTTCTATATACAAAAATAAATTTTAATTTAATTTTTGTGGATATATAGACCAATACATAAAGTATTCCAATAATTAAGTAATAGTTATATTTAAATATTAATTAATGATTTAAAAAATTAAAATAAAATATGGTTTCAATTGATTATTTATTAATATCAGGTTTTTTAAGTGGGTTTAATATTTAAATAACTTTTAATATATATGGTTGATGATTAAGTGTACCTAATAACTATTTTCTAATTTTTTCTTTTTTTATTTTATCCATGTTAGTTTGTTATTGAGAACTTTTTTAAAAAATAGAGTTGTTGCTTTTTTTTAACTAGCAATAACACGTAGAAATAAAATAATAATTCATGAGATTTTTTTTAAAAAGGAATTTTTTTGTTTCTATTAAAAATTATTAATGAATATTAAATTAAATTATAAAATATGTAAAAAAATATAAATAGAAATAAATTCAACTTAAAATAAAATTTACTTAATCAATGACATTTAAGGAATTAGAAAGTTAGAAGAGAATGTAATAAAATAATTGAGAGTACTAATAATGTTATCTATCCTTAAATAATTGAATGATATTTATAAAATATTTTTATTTTTTACATAAACAATTTAGTTTTGTGACAAGGATTAAACGATAACACTTTAATCTATTAACATTTATTTCCCAAATTTTGTTTTTCCTTAAATTGGTCCACTTTAAGTCTTATTTATGGCGAACGCAACTCTATAAATATTGGATCCCATATATAAAATTTATGATCACTTTAATTTATTTAATTTTTTTTACTTTCCTCAACTATTTAAATTCAACTCAATACTGCAAGGATAATTAAATGTTATATTGAATCGTAAAAATTATGAATGGATACATTACATAGTAAGAAATTGGGGTATATTTAGAAGTTGGAACTTTTTCTATGAGATTATATTCATTCATATGCATTTCCTTAACTAATTTATGTATTCATCTAAAAATAATAATGTGATAATTGTAATGTTGATTCAATACCAAAGATAATTACACAACTCTTCATCAAAAAGTGGGAAACTAAGTCTCTTTTAATTACAAAATGTTAACCAAAAAAAAAAAACGAAAGTGAAAAAGAAAATGACATGAATGATATAGGAAATAATATCAAAAAAAATGTCACGTCACTTATTTTAGTTTAGTCATCTCAATTCCATCATCCGATTAAGGATGTCTTTTTTACGTAATTAACACGAATAGAAATAGAATATTATGGATAATTGATTATTAAATTTAATAAAATAGCTGGAGAATATATATACCAAGGAATAGGAATATTAAAATTGAAGTGAGGGGAAATGTAATAGTATTGAATTAACAAGTTGAGATAATGATTAGGTTAAGAGGATAACAGGTTGAGAGTGAAAGAAGCCTTGGAGTTCACATCAGCTTTACTAACCTTATCCGCCACAAAAAAAAAAGAGAAAAAAAAAACTTCACTAACCTTGCGACGGGGAAGGTTTGCTCTTGTGGCGCGACGACGCGCTTTCAACGGTTTTGAAAATAATTAATTAATTAATTAATTAATGATGAAACCAACAACTCACGTTTGGTTTGGTAGTTCAACACTCACCGGTCACCATGATTTCTTACTGTCCCATGTTTACATTTCTCAACAATTAATTTTTTAAAAAAAATTAACTTATCATTAATTATAATTTTTAGTTGAAATATATATTAAAAATATCATAAAATATTCATCCCTAAAAAGATTTTACAAAATAATTATGAAACTGTGCAGTCGAATTATGAGTAACTGTCTAAGGAATTTGTAACTAAAAAACAAAATTACAATTAGCTGCTTATGTTTTTATTTTTCAAAATATTTTTATATTTCATTCTTACACTTTTATTCTTACACCTATTCTAAATGATAAAATGAGAATTTTTTTTTTTTACAAAAAGTAAATATAAAGAACAAAGCATAAAAATGAAATATAAAACTAACATTGTTATTTTATTTTTTCAAACAATTTGATGGTCGAGTTATTAATATTATCAGCTTTAAATCTCAATATCCGTACTACATTACCGGATGGTAGCGACCTATCACCAACTACGACGCTCTTGACTTGAATATTATTATATAATAAAGTGAAATTTTTAACCCAAAAAAAAATCAAAATCTATTAACTTCAGTCTACCATTCCAAATTTCTAACGTGATTTTTTGTGCATGATTTCTAACGTGATTTACTACACGATCTATTATTATTATTATTATTGTTATTATTATTATTATTATTATTATTATTATTATAAAAAAAGTTTTTTTTTTTAGGAAATAAAAGAAAGTTAGCTACCAAGTAAAAAGTGAAGTGTATTCATCACTGTTTGCTTAGCATTTTAATTAGGGTGATTTATTATATGAATCATTATTGTATGAATTTATTTTTTTTTAAGTGAGAAATTTATTGTAAAAAATAAAATAAAAACATTAATTATTAATAAAAAAATTAATAGAATAATTTTTATTAATTTTATAATTTATTATATATATATAAATATTTTATTATAATTTTAATTATTAATTTTTTATTAATAATTCATACTATTTTTTTATCTTCAAAAATAAATATCTCATTTTAAATAAATTAAATCCTTATTTTATACATATGGCGTTCGTTAAAAAGTGAATGTGCATATAACAAGTCATACATCACAAACTCATAAAATAATATAAATGCACACTATCCGACCAATGTTAAGGCATGTCTTCCAAAAGGGAGTCTTTAATAAATTAAATTCTTCGTATTTATTATGATGGCATTTTTAGTATACTACATATTTATGATTACATTTTTTTTCCTTCTTACTATATTTTACCTTAATTACTCAATTTCTATATGATTTAAACTTTGTGGATTTTTAAGATAGAACATTTAATACTCTACCACCGAGGTGTCCCCTTAAAGACATCTCTATTTTTAGTAACATTTTTTCGTACAATATTTTTATTAATTTACTAACACTAATATAAAATTTGATAGTTGAAATTATCACTTTTCCTGACATATATCTATTTCTAAAAGCAAAAACTTAGATAAAACTCCCAATTCAGAATTTAAACCCAAACTGTTTTATGTGTATCTTAAAAACAAAAAAAGTCAACAAATTATTTAACGTGTCTAAATATAATTGCACACAAAGTTGTTGGTCCATTTAGTTGATAAATATTTTTAATAAGATTGCGGAAATTTAGGAATTTAACATTAATTTATGGTCTTGTGAAAAAAAATATAACTTTTTTTTTGTTCACTGAATTTTAGATTATACAAGTGGTCATACCCATTTTATCTTCTTATAAATAAACTCCAGATTTGTTCTCAATTGAATTCGGGTTACACATTGAATCGCACATGTTGATAGCAAAATTAATCGAGGAAGCAAAAACAAGCAATTTTTTTTGCCACTTTTATTTATAGGCAAATAATTATGCAATCCCAATGTAAGATAATTAAAAGGTTCGCTAACTCAAAACTTTGCCAAATATTTCACGAAAACTCACATAAATGATGAATGAGACATTCACTCGATATAGAAGAAATAAAATACGTGAAAACGGTATTTGATTTTAGGAACACTTGAACTAGCTAGGTTGGTTTCTTGACTTAATAGCTACTTATAACTTACAAAGAGTTCGAGTATATTGGGGAACAAGTATATTACTTTGATATTAATATTTTATTATAGTATAAAGTTTGATAATATAATATTATATTATATAATTTATTTTTATTATATATATAGTATGACATTTAATATGATAAAATTATACGATTTTTTTATTTTTATTTAATAATAATAGAATAAATTAATCAAATATTAATGATTCGATAAAATTTAATAAAATTATTTTATATTAAATTAAATAAAAATATAATATTCTAATATCAAATTAACTTTAATATTTACTTTTGTATTCTTCTTATATAGTTAGATCTTATATTATTATCCACTATATTATTAAGACTTTATACTATTCAAGTTTTATATTATTGAATTTTATTTTGTATGATATACTAAATAGGAGTCTCATTATTTTTAAAAAGTGAATGATTACCTAATAGCTAGCATCAAATGGAAAGGAAGTCCTTTTTTAAGATACAACGTATAAATCAAAAGGAGACGATGAACAAAGATAACACGAAAACTCACATAAATGATGAATGGGACATTCACTTGATATAGAAGAAAGAAAATACGTGAAAGCGGTACAACACTTGAACTAGCTAGGTTGGTTACTTGACTTAATAGCTACTTATAATTTAAAAAGAGTTGGAGTATTTTGGGGAACAAGTATATTACTTTGAGATCAATATCTTATTATAGTATAAAGTCTGATAATATAATAATATATTATATAATTTATTTTTATTAAGTATATAATATGATATTTAATATAATAAAATTATGTAATTTATTTATTTTTATTTAATAATTATAAAACAAATTAATTAAATATAAATAATCTGATAAAATTTAATAAAATTATTTTATATTAAATTAAAATAAAAATATAATATTTTAATTTTAAATTAACTTTAATATTTATTTTTATATTATTTTTATATAATTAAATCTTATACTATTATTTACTGTATTATTAAAACTTTATGTTATTTAAATTTTATATTATTAAATCTTATTTTATATGATATACTAAATAGAGGTCTCATTATTTTTAAAAAGCGAATGATTACCAAATAGCTAGCATCAAATGGAAAGGAAGTCCTTTTTTTTTAGATACAACGTATAAATCAAAAGGAGACGACGAACAAAGATGACAAGATAGGCATGCAAAGAAGAAAAACAGAGAGAAAAAAAAGGCACAGTGGCTTGAACTTTGAAGCCCAAAAAGTTTCCCAATCTTGTTAGTTTGACCTCGTAATAATGATTTGTTGTATCCTACCCTTAATGCTCCAAAGGCTATGCAAAATAGACTGGGGGTTTTATGGTCATAGGGTAGTGGAAAGCAAAGAAAAATGTGTATCATAGCACATGGTAGCCGTTGATCCGGGGCAGAAAATCTTGAATGGGCCACAAACATATACCGCTTTCTTTTGAGTCTCTCAATGAGTGACGTACAAGGCGCACATGCAACTGAAAATGTCCCTTTCGATGGAATACCAAACCATACAACTAAATTCTCAATGTCACTCATAAGGCATCATTTGCGAAAAGTGTGATTGTCTCTACATTAGAAAAAAAAACAAACAATTAAGGTGAAAATCCCCACTTTTTTCTCCATGTTCCATAGGCATCATAAGCTACGTGTAGTGCAATTAACGCCGAATCCCCATAACTTGGCTTATTACTAAAAAGACTACAATTGATAGCGACCACTTTTTACTAACAACGACTTATTACAAACAACGGATCTTTTCTTTAATTTTTTTTTTATGAAATCATAGTTTCCTTATTATATGATTAAATTTGTTGAAAATTTTGATTAACTCAGCCAAAAATATTTTATGTAGATATTATTTATTTTAAATATTTAATTTAACAGTTAAAATTTATTATTAATTTTTTAAAAAATTAATATATTTATAAGTTGATTTATTAAGTTTTATACATATTAATTATTAAATAAAATATTTATTTAAAAATTTATCTTTTAACGCATATAGTAATTAGAGTCGAAGCATTTCAAGAGTAAAACACACAATGGGTATGTGGAGCATCTTGGTATAACTTAGGAGACAGTTTCAGCAAGCCCTCGTAGAATTTTCCTAATGGAATGAGTCCTACCTAATCAAGTTGGAACCGCTTTCAACATGGCTCATTCTTACAAGTCACAACCATTGGCTACACTAGTCCAATTCTCAAGATTTTCTCTATAACTCTTTTAAGGCTATGACGCCATTTTCTTCCTCCATGACCTATACCTTGAAAGCTTCCACAACCTACCCCATTAAAGTTCTCATAAAAGAGGGAAATTTAAAAAATGAAATAGGAAAGAAATAAAGTAAAGTAATCATTAACAGCATAATGAGTATTGCCAATGTTAACGTCTGTTCATTATTTCAGTTCTAGTAAGAATTGAGGGAAAATAACAGTAGTATCTCACTATCTATGAGAAAAGGAAAAAGTTGGGGGATAGCGGTGGAGATATTGACGTAATGAAAATATTAAAAATAACTAGTTCAATTATTTTTTTTTTTTAAAAAGCATATTATAATTAGACTTGATGGACTAAGATTTAAAATAGTGATAATGTCTTCCAGTGAAAAAAGTCACAATAATGACAAACGAAGTTAATTATGATACATAACGGCACTCAACACTCTTTTCATTTTACCTTTTTCTTTACAGTTTTTTTGTTTTCAACTATAAATTTGACGACGTGACGAGGTCTGACCCCATGCCTTGTCCATTTTTAGGGAAGATTGATGAACTATTTGAACCAAATCAAGTTAAAGGGGAAAGAAAACACAGAAAGAACAACTTTTTAATTATCATGATTATAAATATTCAAAAAAACTATTATTTTATATTGTATACATGTGAGAATATTCAATAATTTAAATTTTTAAAAAATCAATAAAACGTAATTGTTATTCAGTCATTTATCATAAAAATATGAAAAGTCTTAATCAAATATAAATTTAATTTTAATTTATTATTAGTAAATTTTTTTTTATATTATCTTTTAATCATAGATTATTAAATTATTAAAAAAAATTAACTAAAATAATAATTATTTAAAAAATTAAATATTTAATAATATGTGATTGAATTATATTAATAATAAATCAAAATTAAATTTATAAAATATACAAGAGTGTCATTATTTGTTTAAATTATATGAACAAATATTTTTTTTAATAAAAAGTAAGAGTTTTCACTTTTCAAAATGCACATCACTGCATAAATTCTAATGTTAATTGAAGAGCAAAATGAAACAAATGGGATATTTCCCTTTTGGAGTTAGCTTTGTGGATGCATGAACCAATTCTCTGATATTTATGACCGATTATTAACTTGAAGTTTAGAAAACGTATGCTTGTTTTGAGGATCAAGGAAAGAAACCAACGTCATACATTGGCGGTGGGCATAGATTGGAAGTCAACTAAACTTGGTACAACTGCACAAGTGATTTGATTTGATGAGGAGAAACTAGAAATGTAAATAAAGATCGTAGGGTACCAAATAATAAAAACAAAAACTTGCAAGTTGCAAGTTAAATTTTTTTAAGAGGAAGAGTTGAGGAGAGGATGGACTATCCCATTCGATTTACCAATTGAGCCAACTTTTAATAATAGTTGCCTATTAGATTTAGATTTAGACGAAAATGTTGTATCACTTTCTTTCAAATTATTAGCCTTCACTACAGTTAACCCAAGCTTATAAAATTTTGAATTGTACTGGCTGTTAAAATTAGCCTCTAATAATTGCTAATTAGATTTAGATTTAAACGAGAATGTTATATTACTTTCTTTCAAATTATTAGCTTTCACTACAGTTAACCTAAGCTTCTAAAATTTTGGACTGTACCAGTTGTTAAAATTAATTTAATATTTATTTGAATTAGTTTATTTTATGATTAATATAATTTATAATACAAAATCTTATTAAAACAACTTAAAAAAAATAATGTTTTTTTTTTTTAACTATCCCCAAACACACATTTAATCTTAAAGTTTGCTGTTTTTCTTCGGCAGAGGTCCTTTTTTTTGCGTATGAAAAGGTCTTTGCTTTTGGTTTGTCTTCTTTTGTTTTTGTTTGTCTTTGTTTTCGGTTTGTCTGGTTTGTAGTCCTGTCTTTTGGGCTTTGACTTGTAAGTAAGTGATGGCTCTTCTGATGACAGCCTTGAAGCCCTAGTTTCAGTTCTTAAGACCCAAAACAAAAAATTGCCATCTCCCACCCTCCTGCCAATTTTGTTACTTATTAATCATTTATTTGTAATCAAATGGCCAGACAAACACAAATGATCTGCTTTCTTTCTTCCTTGGCCCATGGTTGGCTGAGGCAGGCAACAACCCCACTTATAAAACGAATTATCAATTCAAAAGCCCAATTCTTCGTCTAAGATTGATTCATTAAATAGGTGATACAATTTCCAAAATGGAGAGAATGAAAGAAGTGACTCCTAATTAGTCTTAGCATGATAAGAAATTAAAAATGGCTTTATCTTTTTGTTTTCTTTTTTTGGTCTTTAGAGTTAGTATTTATTAGTTAGATGAGTTTAGACTTTAACCTCGCTCCTCAGCTTTAAAAGTTGAAAATAGCTTTATCTTGAAAGTGTTTGACGTCGTTTTTGTTTCTAATTAAGGCTTCTTCGGATCTGTGGGACAGAAAAGGAAAGTCTCCGCAGTACTTTAGAGAAATTGCAAAATGTTAACAAAAGAAGAAAGAAAAAATAAGCTATTTTTATGGGGGTGAATTCAATTGAGAGAAATGAGAATAGTGAGTAGCCACTCACTGAGTCCACTCGGGGATTCATAAATGGATGAGTCGTAATAACATTATCCAAAGGAATTGGATATGGTGCATAGGTGGCAGCACCCTAGTGGAAGCAACGATTGATGCACGGTTCTGGGGATTAGATAATTCTCCGAAATAAACAAACCAATTTAGTTCATTCAAAGCCTCTCAATCTTTGTTCTTGTCTTGTCTTGGCTATTAATTTTTTTTGCCACATTTAGGATTACTAGAGAGAGAGACTGAGACACAGATAGAGAGGAAGTCATGGCTAGCTGCAACATGGCATCAGCTGCTTCTGGGTTTGTGTTGTCACCTAATGCTGCAGGCAGCACTAATTCAGCTTCAAGAAGGGCTATGGTGATGTTCCCTACAAAGAACAACAGTTCTAGGCTTGTTGTGAGGGCAGCCGAGGAGGATGCGGCGGCGCCACCCGCAACCGCCACACCTCCACCGGAAGGTGAAGCAGCTCCAAAACCCAAGCCACCACCAATTGGTCCCAAGAGAGGTGCTAAGGTGAGTTAACAGAGGAGAGCTCAACTTAATTTTGTATCAGTTGTAGGAAATAGCTTTTTGTAGTTTTGAATCATCGTTTTGCCCAATATGATGTTGAATTTAATTGCCGCTTCTGATCCTTGGTGTTTTTATAAAAACTAGCGCCCCACTTCTTTTCTAGGTGTGTGCCTACTCAATTGTAAATTTCTATATTGCATCTATGGCCATAACAAGTATATCAAAGTAGTTTCTTACAAAGCTATAAAGGGAGAGGGAGAATAAAAACGAGGACATGCAGTGAAGAAACTTGTTCTTTCAATTCATTTGGAACTTCTACTATGGGTTGATATATAGTTGGGAACTTGAAATTTGTAATCAACTAGCAGTCTAGCAGGAAGAAGCTTATCTTCTGATTTTTAATTGTTTTTTGCTGGTTGCACTTACCTGCAGGTTAAGATTCTTAGGAAGGAATCCTACTGGTATAATGGCACTGGTTCAGTTGTTGCTGTTGATCAGGTTGGTTTCCTCTTAACTCAGGCAACGCTCCTCAATTTTCTCCCATCCCATATATGCAAAGTTGCAAACCAGCTCCTGTTTCATTGATTTCTCTTTGTTGTGCACTGCAGGACCCCAAGAGTCGCTACCCAGTTGTGGTTCGATTCAACAAAGTTAACTATGCCAATGTATCAACAAACAACTACGCTTTGGATGAGATTGAGGAACTCAAATGATATCTATTTAATTGTAATCTTCAGTCTTATCATGCTATTCCTGTTACTAGCCCAAGGGTTTTCATGTCACCAAGAAGGATTTGTATCATATTCTCTCTGATATCTACCCCTTGATCTCTATACATCTTTTATGCAGTTGTTCATAATAAACTTTTGAATTAGATCCCCAAGAACCTTCATTTTGGCGAGAGCACAGAGATGCCATTATTCGGGATTCAATTCTTACAACGCACCAACGGGAGTACTCTTCCCACATACTGTCAAAAAAGCTGAAAGATTTAAGTGGTGCAAATGCCCACACTTCTTTCACTTATAAAAGTCTGGAGAAAATCAAACGAAAGTTTCATGAGCTTGGAGCTTTCAAGTATTAATGAGCTGACGGATTTTTCGTGATGAGGGGTGGTGATTAGGTCCATTCCGTGGCGCTGCTGGATGCTTCTGATCAATAGAACAGGAAGAGGAGTCAACTGCAACAGAAGGGGCTGGGGATTAGCTGAGCTCGAAGGCAGATGGAATGGCACTTTCTTTTTCCGAACTGGCTAAAAAAGAACTGACTTGCTCAATGGCTGACAAAAGGGCTTACCCTTCGACTGCTAGCTTTTACTTGCTTGAAGGAGATTCAAAATAAATACCTTGGGGAAAGACTCCTTACCAGCTTTCGCCTTATCTTATGAGGTACTCTTGCGCCCGGAAAAGAGGCAGATTATTATCTGCTTGCCCTAGCCAATCCCTATCAAAG
Source organism: Castanospermum australe (assembly GCA_019955255.1). NCBI lineage: Eukaryota > Viridiplantae > Streptophyta > Magnoliopsida > Fabales > Fabaceae > Castanospermum > Castanospermum australe. The sequence goes on from NSJW01000637.1 coordinate 11,842, forward strand.
CCTAACCACCCTAGAAGAGATCTATCAAAGCTCAGCCCTAACCAGGAAAAGTTTAGAAAAAGAGATGGAAAGCGCCAGAACTTTTCTCAAAAAAAAAAAAAAAAACAACTTAAACTTTTATCACTTTTTATCAAAATCAAGTCACGAATCAATTATTTTAAAAACTTAAATTGTCTGTGTATTAATATTCAACTTATTTATAAAGAATGATAGTTACGTGAATCAAACTCTTAATTATTTAATTATAAAGATTTTAATATCATATTATAAATAAATTATCTTAAAAACTTAAATTGTTAAGTGAAGATACATAAATAATTTTAAATTTTTAATAAATTATTAATCAAGCATGCTATTGCCGTCATTTAAAGGGAATTAAATCTTTTGTCCTTAATTTTGTCTCTTAATTGAATGTTGATAATTGAACAAAATAACATCCAATTTAAAAAGAAGTTATTATTAATTAAGTGAGGGATTTCTTTTTTACTGAGTTAAAATCATTTAATTGGGACAGGAAAAGGGAAAAAAACATTTCAATCCCACTTTAAGGCCACTGAATGTAGAGCATTTACCAAGCGAACGATGCCTCGAGACAATATGAACAAAAATGAAACGCTCCTCGCTCTTTTGAACTCTATGTGAAGCAGAAACCAAAGGTTCTTCTTAAGAAAATAATCCACTTGACAGTGAGAAGAATATTGGAAGTAATTATTCAACCAACATTACCTATTCAGTGTTAAAAAAATATATATATAATTTTTTAAAAATTTAATTTTAATCTACCATATATTATCATCTAGTCATTTGTTATATATATTGTAATCACAGTATATCTTTTCATAGGTTTTGTACAAATTCACGTGGAGACGGCTTTGGGCCTTTGGCCCCAAAAGTGTGAAATGAGATGATTGGGTTAATGCATGGTTTATTTATCTGGTCCACGTTTAATGACTGGGTTGGAAGTGTCTATGAGGAAGTTGGGCCACTTTCTGATCACGTGAGCTGGTTAATAAATGTATAACTACCAGAAGATTGTCATAACATAACAAACCAATTGTTGAAACATTACTCTAATTTACCAATATTCCGATATTTGTTCACGAGGAAAAACGGAAGAATGAGAAATTAAACTTTCAGAAAAATCCACTTTGTACCATAATACAGATAGATAACAAAAAAAAAAAAGAAAGAAATTTTCTTTAGATCAGCAATGATTCAAACGAGAAAGAACCAAAGCCCAACACGGCAACGTGAGTGCGAACACGCAGACGAAAGAGAAACTTAGAAGATAAAAACATTGATATCCTTTGTTTTTTCTAGCCCAAAATGTAGGCCCTTTTTTTTTAACGTGATTTGTTTAAGCCCATAATATTAGGTGTCAAAACTACAATTTGAGTTCAGTCCGGTTTACAATTTTGTCTCGATTCTTCAACCTCATGGAAAATTTGTGGTTATAGACTCGAAATTAGGTTGCGTCAAGTATCAAGATATAGTTATTTATTTTGGGCTTTACCTTGGGAAATCAGTGGGTCAGGGGATGATGGTTCATTATTTCATCTATCTAGAATTTCTCTCTTGGTCTCCAAATTTTAATGTTCCCAAAATACCATTAATTTTATATTTAAACACATTTTATAAAAAGATAAAATTGTAATCATGCAATTATGTATATACTCCACATTCTAGACAGTTACATATTTTCATTTTCTCTTAAATGTTATCTCTATTAGGATATCTTTTAGTCTCTTAGTATTCAAATTTTACTATTTTCAAAATACTATTATTTTTATATTTAAACATATTTCAAAACAAGATAAGATTACAAAACAGTTACAATTGCTTTCAAAATTTAAATATATCTTAATTTCTAAAAAAATAAATTAAGATATTTATTATGTAATAAATTTATTTAAATTATTAACATAAAAAAATGCAAATTGAGATGCTAGTTTACATAAAAGAAATGTACAACAGCTTGTTGGTATGGTTTTGTATTTTTTTTTGTCCCTTAATGAAAAATAAAATGTTAGCTAAACCTAAATTGGTGATTATAAGTTTCAAAAAGTTGGCAGCAAGCCAACAACAATGAAGAATTAAACTGAGGACCTTGAAGTTGAAGGAATGCCTGATAGTGCTCCTTTCAATCGTCCATGTAGGCTTCTTCAAAGAGTTAGCTAATTTTGTGTTTATTTCTTGTACAAGAAAAAAACTAGAAACCTCTTATAGCAGTGATTATATTATGTGCGCTTGCATTTTGTGTCATTGGTATGTTCTAATTAATGAAAGAAAAAGTGGTTTTAATTTTGATATCACTTATAATTTTTGGTATGTTTTAATTTTGAAAGAAATACATATATATATATATATTTTATAAAAAGAAAATGTAACTTCCCTCTAAAAAGAAATTTTAAAACGATTTAAGTAGCTTAAATGAATTACATGAGCACACGAGTTTTAAATAGTTTTAATCAATCTCTAAAGATCATATCCTCTCTAATTTAATAATTAAAACTATAGTTTAATCTGATTTTACCTATCTTTAAAAAAAAAAAAGGCTTCAATATTATCCAAGTGAAAGTCATCTTTCTAAGTAATTCTCCATATAGAGACACTTGGCTACTCCCTCTTAACTCAAATATCAGAAAAATGTCGTTAATGAGAAGATTGGTTAAGTAAAAAAACTTGTAGAGTTAGGACGTAAGAACGATTTTTTAATATACCAAAGAAAATACAAGAATAACTTTTTTATACAGTAGTAAGCAAACATAATATTCAATTGGTTTAAAAAATAAGATGTTAATTTTACATTTTTCAATTTAACTTTGTTATACGCATTTCACTTATTTTTCTTTTGGATTTTGTTCACTTATCTTTTTAATCCCGATACAAAAGAGAAGAATACGGAGAAGATGTAACAGAGAATATCAATTATTCAAATTAGCCCTCGTGTGTAAATTGTTCAATAGTTAGTTGTTTCTGTTTTATATATTTAGTTAATAGTAATACGGAGAAGATAGATTTCAAATTAGCTCACGTGTGTAAATTGTTAGATAGTTAGTTGTTTCTGTTATTTAGTTACAATCCTGTATAGCTGCTCAACTGTTATTCAGCTACTCTTACTCAACTTGTATACAGCTTTGCATCAGATCAATGAATAAGACAAGTTGCTATTTAGTTTGCATCACAAACTCGATCATTATAAGATATTTATTTCAATAGGCTTTTGAAACAACTAACTATTTAACAATTTACGCACGTGAGCTAATTTGGTGCTTCCTTCTTTTTCTTTTCCTTTCAATCTTGCGTCATGGCTTATTTAACCACGTGGGAAATTGGAAGGATATACATATATACACACTCCAACTATATAACTAGCTATTCATCCATATATCTTCCCCTCCTATTCATAGTGTTTTCAGTCTCAAAGAATCTTGAGAAAGAATTTCCATCAAAGTTAGTGTTTACTCACAGAGGATCTCGAGAAGAGTTCCCATCAAGGTTAGTGTTACTGCTACATTATCTTCAAACGTACGTGCAAATTTAGCTATAATATATCTTTTTTGTTCAGAGAACCTAACTGGTATTTTTCTTTTTCCTATTTTGTGCAACAAGGTGGTGTGAAGAGATCGACGTGTAGAAGTTATGGAAGCTCGAAAGAAAGACCCAAAGGTGGCTCAAAGCTCAGCCACTGAATTAATAGCACTTGTTGTAGATGATAATGCAATCAACCGAATGATTCATCAAAGGCTGTTGAACAGTGTTGGAGTGAAAAATCACGCAGCAGGAAATGGCAAAGAAGCCGTGGACATTCACTGCTCTGGACAACGTTTTGACCTAATTCTCATGGACTTGGATATGCCTATCATGAATGGCATTGAGGTACTTTCATATTATCCTCAACTTTACAACTATTTGCGGTCTCTATGGTAGGCTAAGAAGTTGAAACCGCTATCTTTCTAGATTTGGTTTACTCATACATTGCTTTGTAAGGAATAGGAACCATAGAAAGACTACTGATTGATGGCCCAATGAAGATCTTTTCTTTGTTAAAAATGTGTATAATGAGATTCTCTTGTTGCATGTTTTTGTGTAGGCAACAAGGAAACTTCGCCCAATGGGCATCCGTAGCAAGATTGTTGGTGTGTCATCACGCTCTGAGGAAGCCCAGATTCGAGAATTTATGGAAGCAGGGCTGGATGACTGCCAAGAGAAGCCCTTGACCATTGCTAAGCTTAGTCCAATTCTTCATCAGATCAACCCCAATTTTGGCTAATCTTCAAAGTGAAAACCCAACCGTGATGGACGCAAGAAAAAAGAATTACTTTCTCTAGGAAGTTTTCCCATTGCATGTGTACGTCTTCTTGTATGTGAGGAAGTCAGTTTTGGTGTTTCTCATGTGTCTTCTTGTTTCATTGCAAATTCAGCCTTGTAAATAAATAAGAATAATATTGATATGTTCAGGAAACGATAGTCCCATGCACAAATACAATATCAAGCAAATGAAGATGCATGCCTAATATGGATTTACTTCCTCTCGATCACTTGCTTTTTTATCTTTTCCCTTTTTCCTTATATATCTTATTTTCTGTGCCCAAGGACTGGTGTTTGTCAAACATAAGTAATGCATGTCAACAAACTGTGAGCAAATCACTGAACTGAAATATAAGTTAGAGGACAAACATAATGTCATGATATATAAGGGCAGAAAATGACTTCCACATTGCTAGAGTGAAAAGTCATTTTCTTAAGTAATTAATTTTATGTTAAGAGACTCTGGTTTTTGGTTTGCTATGTGGTTCTTTCTCCTAATCTTAGAAAATAAGAATAGTGAATAATTTGATTCTTGTTATCATCAGCAGAGTTTTTTTTATAAGCAATTTATTAGTATTATTAATTATAACTCTTTATTGAGATCTGTGATATGTTCTACTTTTATAATGAGATAATCTTCTTTCTTCCTTAATTTTTTTCTTACAAAAAAATAGTGAATATTTCCTTTATCTCAAATAATAATTGGGGCATATAAAAATTTAGATAGAATTAGAAGTTTAAAAATCAAGGACCAGAAAAAGAAAAGAAAATATTCTTTTCGAGAAAGTAATCTTCTTTAAAAACAAGCACATAAGTTAATTAATTTTAAAAAACAATATTTTAATTTTGTAATTTTCAAGTTTAAGTGAAAAAAATAATAATCCATTCGTCGCATAAATGGGAAAGATGCCCCCGAAGTTTATTCAAGATAGGAATCAACCCATTTTAGGAAAAGGAATCACTCTCCTACAGATTTTGAGATTTTGAACGGAATCCTGAGGTACTTCTCCGAATCCAATATTGATGCTCACCCCACATCTATTTCAAGCTTCATTCTTTCCCTTATCCTTTCAATCCTCTGTGGCTTTTTAAACCCACATGGGAGGAATATATAGCTCTCTAACTGGATATATTGCTAGCCACTAATCCATCTTTCCCTCCTAGTGGCTTTTGTCTCAGAATCCGGAGAAAGAATTCCCCTATCCAGGTTAGTACTATTACACTGTTTATTACTGCTACATTATCTCTTAGGCCACACACACATGTATCAAGTAATTATTGTGTGTGTGTGTGTGTGTGTATATATATATATTTTTTATGTCTGCAGAGAAAAAGACAAAAAAAAAATAAGAAAAAAGTTGCTGATTTGAGTCTTTGAGGTGGATGCAACAACTGGTGGAGGGGGAGAAAGTGAAAAGAGGATGAAGTCATGGAAGCTCATCATGATGATGATCCAACAAAGCCCTTGGCACCTAAGAATTCACGTTAACAGCACTTGTTGTAGATGATGACGTAATGGTGCGAAGCCTTTGCTCCTTTGACTAAAAGAATTTGTGATACGATTCATTTAGCCCCTTTTCTGTTGATTAACGCTGGAAGTGGGCATATATTTACGTGTGTTAATATTAAGAAAAATAATTTGAATAAATAAAATAAAAATTGAAAATGGAGAAAGTGAAACAAAGGGTAAGAGTGATAAGGAAGAGTGGAGAAAGGAAGCGATGTGGTAATGAGGATTTGCTTTCTGAAAATTTTGAAGAGAGAGTGTAAAAATAAAAGAAAAAAAAAAGACTCTGTGTTATCTCAATTAATTAATATCTTTTCGAATATATATGATATACTAGCATATAGCACTTACATGATATCAATTTATTTTCTTAATTTTAAGAAAAATCAAAGAAAATTTTAATTTTTAATGAAAATTATAAAATTTATAATAATTTCTATTTGAATATTTTTATTAGATAATAGAATGATATATAAAAGATAAGATTAATTTGGAGCTTTAAAATAGTTACCCTTAGCCACTGTCGATTAGTCTATTTTTCTGCTTTTATTGTGAGAATAAAGAGAAAAGATCCATGTTTAAAATAACTGCCAACTAAATATAATAATGTCCTATTTTTTAAGGTTAATATTTATTTATATTTTACATTTTCATAAATTTGATAAACATAGTTGAACTGATCGGGAAAGAGGACTATTTGTGAAGCTGAGGATCCCTTACTACACTACAAGAGAAAATTATAAAGACTTTCTCATGATTGGAAATATGATGTTAGCTAGGAGTTAGCCGGTTAGAACCTGATAATGAGTGATATCAAAATATTGGAAGCATATAAATAATTGACAATTTAAAGATCACAACTATGGTCTCAACCACAGGTGGTATAATCATTTCAAACGAGCTAATATTTAATTCCCAAGTCTAATAGCTATTAGTTAACATGTGATGTTTGATAGAATAAAATCATAAATGATGATTTTACTTTATGATCATTTCATGAAGAGTTTTATTTTGATTTATTATAAGTGTAAATAATTTTATATTATCATTTAATTATAAATATTTAAATTATTTCAAAAAATTAATTAAAATAATAATTATATAAAAAGTTAAAATATTTAATAACGTATGATTGGATAATAATATAAAAAAAATTTAATATGTAAATTTTTTCAACAAACTAGAGATTCCCGAGTTTGTTAGAAAAAAAAAAATCAGCTATAAACCCTGTATGCTATGTTCTCGTGGTAAAAGTTCCTCGTAATATGTAGTTTATGTAGTTGTGATATTGCGACCTGTGTTATATCTTATATACAGATATACAGTTTATCCTTGGTAGACAGTTCGTAGGTCTCAGCCATTGCTGCTTTGGACCATTGTCCATCATTTTGGTCTTTCTATGACCTCGGTAGGAATCAATTAATGGCTCCCTCTTCTTTTTCCTTAGCATTCTTAAAAGCAGCTCCTGCATTTTTCTTAAACGTTGTTGTCACTCAGCCGAGGCATCTATCTTATTCATAGCTGCCTGGTTTTGGAATCAGAATATATAATGCGCTTATAGCGTCGAACTCACTTGCACAACTTGACTTGAGATCCCACTTTGGTGTGACAGTAACATACTGCCGTTGTCCCATAGCAAACATGGGGATGGGCTGACAACTAGGTCTGCCATGACTAGGGGTTGCAGCCTGGGATGAGGAGCGCTGCTCTTGTCTACCCAACATGGTCACGAACCCTATCTTTGTTGCTTATAATGTCTGATATCTAAGGATGTTTGGTTTGATATCAGTCACGTAAGATAATTAGTAGAACAAGTCACTCTAGCAAGTGATCAATCGCATAGGGTAATCAAGAATTTGGAAACCTTTATAACTTACAATATCCATCCTTCTATAGTTTCAATTAGTCATTCTGATTTCTTGAGGATGGGTTTGATTAATTGTGGGTGTCATATGGAAGAAATCAGAATTTTTGTTGCCATTTTGTTGCAGAAAGTGATAAATGGATATGCATAGTATAATTGATAAATACAGACATATTACATATACCAGCTAATGGTGTAAGAGGAAAAGGATGTGGGTGAGTATAATTATTCAAGTATTCGGTAGTGATTCATTAATTATGAGAATAATACTCACGCGAAGAACGAAATTTAACGTATTGATTGCGCATCAAATACTTCTTTATGTTAATAATGGAAAGAGTTCTTCAAAGACCGTCCAACTCCAACCAGCCAAACTTACTAAGTAGTACTTCAGCAGCACTAGAGTACAAGGCACGAATGTGTACAATTACTTAAAATCTTCAGACACAATTCAAAATTACAGATTAGATATTGCTGAATATATACACGCTGATGTTTATTCTTTGGTGGTCGTGTGGGTTTAAGATTGCATTTTTTAGCTATATATAGTGCAGTATTGTGTTCCTTGCAATGTAGAGTGCATACTGCATGCATAAATTTCTTAAGAAATTACTTTCTCTCACATCTTGAGTTTCTTATTAGTTTTGAAATCTTTAAACCTTACCCATGGGTGTATGTTTTATTTTTTTGGATCTTCGTAGGTCCACCTGCTCAAGTCCATTGTGGACATTACCATGTGAAGAGAACAAGTTCTGATTTCAATACTAGTAGCTAGTATAGTTTGAGGAAGCAGAAGAGCGATGGGCCCTTGTGTGAACAAGAATAATGGCCATGCCGTGTGTTTATTTTTAATGCTTTTATATATCAGTGAACGTATCCAATGAGAAGAGGTTGGAAACATGTAATGAACCCAAGAGAAACAAGACAAACCAGAGCTGTTAAATGCAGTCAAGTTTGAAGAAAACTGAATGTCTGACTGACTCGAGGTTGTTGTGGTGAAGAATTTAGATGGGCCATCCAGGTGGAAAACACTGATAATTTTTTAATCAGTTAGCATGGGCAGTCATATGGGCTGTTTCTACTTGCTACGTCCAGTTTAAGATGTTGAACAAGGTCATGTATCAGCACTAACGAGCTTTAATACTGAAAAGTCATGTATCTGTGTATATGGGGACAAACTTAATTCTTGTGGTAGTTTTTCTTTTTTTCTTTTTCTTTATTCTTTTTTTTTTTTTGACATTGCATTCAATGAACATGGTAAGCTCTCATTCAAACATAAAAATGTATCTCGGCAAAAGCAAATGTCGTCGGATTTAATTAAACAAGTGCATGTATTGTAATAACTAATAAAATAATAAATAAAGATCGTTCTCATAAAAAATTATATTTATTAATGGTAAGTATTAAAATTATCTCAACTTAATCTTATCCAAACAAATTGAATAACTAAATAAATATAAAAAAAATAAATGCAAGAAATAACAAAAGTAAAATAAGAATTAGGAAATAAATATAAATAAGCCTAAGACTACAATTTCTTTTAACATTTCATTTGGAATCCTTTAATTCTTTCTTAATCCAATGATCATGAGTTGTTAACCTAGGGATCTAAATCTTTCACATGCATCTCCTGATGATCATATAAAACTATAACTCTTATTCTATTTCCTATATTTCTATGAGAACAAAGATAAAAAGAAAGCATTAAGAACATGCTATAATCATGGTTATATATGGTTTACAAGTATATCCCTATCTTACAAACGAATCAATTCATTCGATTCCGAAATGCGTTGAACATATGTTATTTCATTTATGACTTAAACCCAAATTCCCTTTCCTAAGTTCAATTCAGATTTACTTACTCAATCTAATTAGTGATCAAGCAATTAGAAGCATTAAGATCAAGATAAAATAAATAACTCAAAAAAGTATTGAAATAAAAAAGAAAGAAATCAAAAAATTCAAATTACATGCAAGTTCAATTGCAATCCTAGAAAAAGGAAATTAAATTAATTTATGCTAGTAAAAAGAAAATACAACAAAAAACCAAATAGTTTCACCATCAAGAACAAGACAACAAAAAGAAAGGGTAGAAGAAGAAAAAGAGAAAAAGATTTTCAACCTTCAAGTCTTCAATCTCTTCTTACTTGCATATTTGATAGTTTATCTACTTGAATCCTAATTGTCTCTCAAGTCTCTCTAAAAGTAAGTCTTTTATTGTAATATGTCTTTCATTATGATTAGGGGTCTTTAGGAATTAGAACACTAAAAGTCCAAGTCCAATTAATGTTTAAAACTAATTCAAATTCCTTTTTGACTAATTATATAGGCTGTTTTTTTCCTTGATTGTGTAGCTCTCTAAAAGTAGAATTAGACTTCGACTTGAACACAAAAATTGAAGCCCTATTTCTTTTCTAACCATAAGCTTTGGAATCACGTAATTTGAATCACTGTAGCATAAGATATCATCAAATTACTCTTCAAATACACGAGATTAAACATTCAATTCTTGACTCCAAGTCCATCTAACCATCTTTTCTTCTAAATAATTACCTCAAAACATCTTTAAACCTTGAAAAATTATTACAAAGAACATGTTCAAAAGAAACAATTAAGAAATCAAAATTTAAAAAGATTTAAATTAATAAAAATTAAGATTAATTTTTTATCAAAACAAATCCTATATGCGTAACTTTTATCGATTAAACAGCAAACAACCGTTACCCAAGGTTAACCTTCCACAGAATGTAGCTGCATATCATTTTTTTTTTTTTGTCATTATGTGGCGGTGCCAATCTTGGTTGTTATTAATATATTCTCTACCGTAAGTTCATGACAAATTTTTCTGAGGCAACTTACTTAAGTTTCAATTAATGTCTCGACATTTAATTATCTTACAAAATCGCTAATTTTGTTTATTAGACTTCTTAAGGAAATATAACATGCCTCCTGTGTAGTTTATCTAAAACAATTCCTAGCTAGATGCTTCAGAACTCAGTTTGAAAGATATGTTTAATTTATTCAAAGTTTCTAGGCGCAAAAAATAAATCATTTGAGAGTGTTTTTAGTGCATTGTTTCTTATCTTTTTTTTATCTTTTGGATTGATATTATGTATTGTTGACACTGAAATTTCCTGGATTGAAAACCACCTTTGTCTTGGATTTGAACCCATCTCAAAGCTCAAACCACATGAAAAAAATCAAAAATCAAAATATAAAAAAAAAGAAAAAAGCAAAATACAGAAAAAAACAAAAAAACAAAAACTGCCAAAGGCTCTGGCTTTTCCCTCTCTCACGGTCTTCTCTGTACCTTGGCTTTTCTTTTCCACCATCCTCATTGTGCAGTGATAACGTTGCCCAGCTGCTCCCCACGGCTTTTGCTCGCCACTCCCCATTCCATGCCAAGGACACTGCACCCACATTTTGTACCTGCATCCACAGCACACACCTACCACCACAAATAGCACCAAAGAGCACGAGACCAAAGGGAGGAGCAGAAAATCACAGGAGAAGAAATAAAGAGGGCGCGAGAGCAAAAAATCACAGAGGGAGGAGAATCTGAGAATTCACAGGGGAGGAGAAGAAAGTTTTCACTTTCAGAACAGGGGTGGAGTCTCTGTTTGTTTCAAGATATAGAGAGAAACAGTGAGAAAAATGGAGAGTTGAGCAATGAACCTGCAGAAACCTCTTCGAATTTCTACCCTCCCCAACCCAAACTTTCAATCAAATATCAGATAATCAGGTATAAATATCTCTAGCTCTTGCTCTGTTTTGATCTTTTCCTCCTTTTTGCCATAGTTTTTTCACTCCCTGAAATCTGGTGAAAGAAGAAAACCAAGGTAAAAAAAAAAAAAAGTAAGACGAGTGGCGCTACCAGCCGTAGCGGCAAGCCACCCCGTTCCCATTTACAGCTCCAAAGACAGTCGAGCCCGAGTTGTTCCGCGGAATTAACGTAAGAGAAACTCATACTATGAATTTATGTCTGCTTGTTTAAAAAATAATAATAATCCTAAGAGTACGTTTGCATATTTTTTTTAAAAAGTATTTTTTAAAAAATATTTTAACATATTTTTAATTGTGTTTAAATATAATTTTAAAAAAATAAAAATTAAAAAAAATTAATTTATTTTTTTTAAAAAAATCAATAGTTTTTAACTTTTAAAAACAGTAAAAAATGATTTTTAATATAATTTTATAATAAAATATTTTTTATTTTTATTAAAAATTATATTTTATATCTTATTTTTTTTTATAAATTTTATTTACATAAACCTTTTTAGATAATTTTATGAATTATATTTTAAATAACATAATTTTAAATTATTGTGCTCTAATATCTTAAATTAAATTTTAATTTTAATAATTATACTGTTTAAAGAAATTAAAATAGAATAACATTAGTAACATATTATTAAGTCTTTAAGTATATAATTAGACATATTGTTATTATTTTATATCTTATTTTTCATGACGCTATTATTATGATATATTTAAAAATTTCATCGTTATTATTATGCTAACACATTTAATCATATCTTATATATCATAACTTATCATATTTTATATTTAAATATCTTTTTAAGTAATTTTGATATAAATTATATACTTTTATTTTTTTTTATCTAAATAAACTTAAAAATATTTTTATTATTTAAAAATATTTTTTAAATATTATATCTAAATATAAAATTATTTTGTTTTTAAAAAAATCTATTAAAATAAAATACATAAAAAAAAATACTTTTTTGTAAAAAACTTATTCCCATGAATGTAAAAACAAAATCAAATATCTTAGTTTCAAAGTTTCATCACGTGAAGCCTTGGCAGCTTTTTATTCTTTATTTTATTTTATTTTTTTCTTCTAAATGTTTTGATTATTTTTTAGTTATTCTTTCTTTAATGATGAGTAATGCTTCGCTTGAAGCAAACTGCCATTGTTTTCTAATCCTAGCTTTTCCTAGTCTGTTTTCATTTTATTGGGCTTACTGTTATGTTGTGTTTTTGTGTTTTTATTTTTTCTTATCCTGAATCGAAACTTTCTGTGGGAGTACTTTGGCTTGACTGATAAAATTAGTTTAGAGACTCATTTTGTTGTTTATATTATTTTGCTTCATGTTTAATTAATGTTATTTATTTTTGTGTATTTTATCATTAATTATAAATTAAGAATTCCAACAAAGGATAAATTAAAATTAGCTATAGTATTAGAGATACTTTAATTATTTTTGAAAGTACAGGTATCTCTTTAATTTTATTCATGGATTTTGGGAGAATTATAGAGATAGCTGATAAAAATCTTAAATCATTATTTCATATTTTTCATCTTAATTATTATCCAATAATGAATTAACATTCCTACGAAGGATAAATTAAAATTAGTTATGGTATTACCGTATTAGTGATATTTTAATTATTCTAGAGGTCGAGATATTCTTTTACTCTTGTCTATGAGTATTGGTAGGACTTTAGACGGATTCTAATAAATAATCTTTTTTCAATCATGTTTATTTGCATGTGTACGCCATTTTGCATCAATCATTACTTTTTTTTTTCACTCAACAATTAAAATCTTTAAAAAACTTGCCAACCACGGAAAAATTAAGAGAGAATTGAAGTACTGATCAATTATACTCTTTTTAATATTCTTAGGACAATCACTATTGGATCTTGTCATGGATATTAACTTGATTTAATCATAAATAAATAAATATATCTTTTCATAAAAAAATAAAAATAGAATAAACGAGAACAAGTTCACATAACTTTGATTTCGTGATAGTGATGAATTAAAATAATTCATTTTATATATTATTATCAAAATTTCTTTTTGGAAAATTCACTTTTAATTTCTTTCATTTAAAAATATATTCTTGAAAATGAATATTTTTAATTTATCACTTTCATATAACGTGTCACAAGTTTAAAATTTGTCTTACATAATAATGACTAGGTAGCTATCCATTTCTTATCATAATCACTTGTCACTCTTGGTATTATCTTGATAAAATGAGACATATTAAAATAAAAAACAAAATTTTTAATTAATAAAGGATCAGTTTAATTTATTTATTAGATAATATTAGATTAAATAGTTAATCGTTATTAAAACAAACGATGCAGGGTGCTAATATCTTTTCTATCTGTAATCAACTCTCAAATCTAAACACAATTTTTTATTTATGATTGTATCATTCTATTTTTTTAATAAAAAAAATATTAACAATGACTCTATCTCTTGCATCTATTACATATCATTAATCATTTCATACAATCATCCATATCACCATATCATATCATTTCGTTTTTTTTTAATTTTTATTTTTTAAAAAGGAATTTTTATCCGTTCATATGGTACTGTCTTGAGGAACGTTGCGATATGTATTAGTATCTAAAATCCCAATTTATAATAATATTCCTTTTCTTTTATTGATTCGCCATGAATGTAGTTGCTAAAAAGCTTAGGTCTTGTGATATCCTACTGAGATAGGATATGTATACACGCTTTACATTTTTCTTTTTAGGCCTCTGTTGAGGCAAGGGATTAGATGGTGCCGTCAAAAGCTCTGCAGAAGTTATACTAGCTTCCTGGCATCTTTTTCTGCTGAAGTGTTCTATAAGGTATACTTACCTGATTGCTACCTATTATGATAACTGTAGCCTGTAGAGTTCAAATTCCGAGGGGTGTATGACACTATAATCAGATTAAGTAACAGAGAAGAAATTGTCGAAGTCGTTTCAGAATCTAAAGCTTTTACGGATTATAGTCTTAACCTCTGAGTCATATACCCTACAAACTTTTAGGTCTGCTGTAAATTCTTTAGGGGGGGTGTGGTCATGCATCGTATTTGGCCTGTTTTTATATTCTTCCCCTCTGTTTACTGTTCATTCTAGTCTTTTCTCGAGTCTTTGACAGATACTCATTTTGTTAAGAACTGGTAAAAAGCAGTTAGTTTACCGTAACTTCACGTTCATGGCCTAGCTAGTGCAACTGGTCAGAGTCTTAGGCCTTAGCATCAAGACCCAACTGTTTATTTTTCCTTTCTCAACTTATACGTGGTTATAATTGCATCACATTTGTTTTTTCATTGGAATACTATTTCCTCCCGTAATCTCACCCAAACTATTCCTAATCAAATTTGAACCTGACACCTCTAATTAATTTTTGGTGAAAATCTCATGCCTCTATATTGAAGTTCCAGCAATAAGAGACTTGTTACCATTCGTGCACGGTTTGATTTTTTGTGCAAGAATAGAAAATTTTGAAAAAGTCCTCACAGTCGTAAAAAAAAGGCTGAAACTTGTCACTGTAGTGATTTTTTTGTATGTTTTATCAACAAATTAGTAAGTTCACTCTGTTATGCCATTTTGAAAAATTTTACGTGTTTTAGGAATAAAGTTATATCTGATAAAACATACCAAAAAAATTATCACTTACCTAAAAATATGACAACTTTTTTCAGAAAATAATAACTCTCTTAAAATTTCCTACCCATTGCAAAATAAATCAAAATTTACAAAATAGAACATACTTTCCGATACTTAACCGTTGAGGACATGTTCCTTAAGACTAATTCTTGTTGTGCAGCGGAAGAATCCATAGGGTACCAACAAAAAAGAAAATAAAACATAATAAATATATAAATATTTAACGTGATTCAATTTTTTTAATTTACATTTATGACTTTTAAAAAAAATAAAAATATTTTATTAATAAAATATTAAATTATAATTTTTATATAAATAAAACTGTAAATTTTTTTATAAATATTAACTATTTAATAGTCAAATTATAATATTCTTAAAGTATTTAGGTTCTCTATCAAATAATACTTTATTCTAATAAATAAATATTTATTTATACAAATAACCTCATGTAGATTTTTAAAGTTAAATAATTTAAGATTTTGGTCAATTACACAATAATTTTATTTTTATTTAATGAGCCCAAAACAATTCATTCTCTCCATATGGCTTAATAATTAGTTTCCAAGTGATTGTGAACTGTATTCTAGTTAGGAATTATGCTTTACAGAAATGATTAGAATGTAATACACCGAGGGCTTTGTGGCTCTAAGCTTTAAGCATGTGCAGGGCAGCAATTGTTTGAATGACCTCAATTTCTCTACGCGGGTCAAACCCAATATGGCAATTTAAAAGGATATATTATTCTTATGCAGCCATCTTGAAATTGGCTTGGGCCACAGAGAGAGAGAGAGAGAGAGAGAGAGAGAGAGAGAGAGAGGGGTGGTGGGTGCCACGGAGTTGAGCTGCATTCTCTTTGATGGGACCTACCCATCTGTTATAAGCTTATGGGCAAGTTGTCAATCCCAAACATTGAATCTGTGGGCCAATGCATGACATAACTTCTCTATTATTTTGAGAAAAGACAGCATAAGTTAAAACATCTTATTTGTCAATGTGTCAGATAAACACGATAATGAACCTTACATCACATGAACGATCCATTGCAAGATATACTCACCCCAGAGAAGAAATTTGCATAGGCTAATTTGTTGGCTAGCTGCTTTAAATCTCCACCAACGTAAAGAAAAAGTCCATTATGAAAGTTCTTCACCTAGACTCAGCAGTATCTACTGTACTTGCTTATTGACCACACAATCCTTGGAAGCAAGTGGAAAGAAAGAAAAGGAATCCATAATCTAAGACGAAGCCTCAACATAGAAAGCAGTTGGTGACCTTTCCACCTTTCTCTTCGTCAAGTTCTGGGATTTGCCATTTTTAACCAAAAAATTGCGGGCTGCAACTCGTATGCGGGCTCATGCAGCCAACCGTATATTCGTCCTTGCTGACTAAATTTGAACATGAAAGTAAAAAACCTTCACTGCTAATCACCGACAAAAGCTTCTTTGCCATAAGAAGGAAATACTACAGACATCACATAAATCACCTTTAAATATTGAAAAAGTAAAGAAAAGAGAGAGAGATTGGAACTTTAGTAAGTGAAGTTCAAACTTTCATTTAACTTGATCACTGAAGTATGGTACATATATAAGCTGCATGAATTTTACAAGGAAAAAAAAAGGGTAAAAAGCCTCATCATCCTTAAAAAATTTCCCAAACATAAAAAACTACCCGGGTCTTGGAGAGGGCTCTGTCTCTGTGCTATCTGGTTTTTTTGTTTTTTGTTTTTTTGTGTGTGTGTGTATTTTGATGTGTATTTCTACAAGATACTGGTATTTTGTTTGTACAACAAATTCCTGACTAAAAGGAAACAGCACTGCTCGTATGTCCTTGACGGTTTTGGATAATTTAGAACTGGGAAATGCAACGTCTATGGCAAGCAGTGGTGCGCTGCTTCTTTTGCTTGGTCTCTTCTTTCCAGACCTTGCCAATATCTTGAGCAATTCTCACAGCATCAGATGAAGCACCAGCGAGCCCTCTCCTCGTGAACCCAACAGCATAAAGTCCAGCATTTCCTTTCCAACCATGAGGGAATGGTCTCTTTGGGTATCCATTCTTGGAGAAGAATTCACCTTCCTGTGCATAACATAAACCAAAATAAGATTAGTTCACTGCTCCATACATAAATACTAATTAAGAGAAAAGAAGCTTCTAAAACAGGGCCAAGACTTTGAAATGAGGATAAAACTTTATGTGTTGGGAAAAGGACAAAACCAATTTGCCCCAAAAAGCTTTCTGAACTGACAATCTTCTGAGATGATGAATAAACCAAAAAAAAAAAATCTCTTTTCTATTGGAAAACTATAGACACTAGAGGCTGTCTTTTTGTGAGGGTAGTAGGAAAATTTAAAAACAGCAGATTAAGAACATCTTCTCACCTGCAGCCAAGAAGGGACATTGCTGCGGTATCCCGTTGCAAGCACCACTGCATCAATGTCGAGCTTTTCACCATTGACGAGCTCAACCTCGCCATTGGTAAACCTCTTGATTCCTGGTACCACTTTTATGTCACCGGATCTAATTTTCTCTAAAGTGCCAATGTCCAAAACTGGGGTCTTCCCCTTTGTGTTCTTCAGCTCTAATGGACCCGTTGATGGCCTTTTCAGCCCGCACTTCTCAATGTTACCCAGAACCAACCATGCCAAGATCAACAGGAGCTTGTCAACGAGCCAAAGGGGAAGCCACTGCATCAGTAAAACTGCCAAATCGAACGTTGATTTCCCAAAAATTTCTCTGGGTAATACATGAACCTGTGCGCCAAAAACAGAGCAACCCCAGTTAGATTTCATCCACAAAAGCTTTTTTTTTTTTTTTTAATTCCAGTGAAAGAGAATTAGATTGAAAACAGAAAGCCATATTAATACTCACCGAGTTACGAACAACGATTGATGGTGAGGCAGAGTGGTTGCAGAGGTCAAGCGAGAGCTCCATGCCAGAATTGCCACAACCCACAACGAGCACTTTCTTTCCCCTGAAACTCTCCCCTGACTTGTAGTCACAGGCGCGGATGATGTCGCCTTTGAATTCGGCGAGGCCTTCGATGTCGGGCATCACACACTCGGCATTTTCGCCGGTGGCCACCACGAGCCACCTGCAAATGTACTCAACCTCGGTGCGGGTCGACCCACTTGCGGAAACGATCTTGACCCTCCACAATCCGCTGGTCTCGTCGTACCTAGCAGACTGAACGCACTCATTGAACTGCGGGTTGATCTCGAAGTGCTTTGCATACGATTCAAGGTACTCTATGAACTGTCTCTTTGTGGGGTACTCGGGGAAGTCTTCGGGGAATGGAAGCTTGGGGAGCTGGCAGAATTGCTTGGGAAGGTGAAGCTTCAACCTGTCGTAGGTGCGCTTTTGCCAGAGCGAGGCGATGCAGTCTGCTCTTTCGAGAATCATGAATGGCACTCCCTGTTCTCTGAGGCAAGCTGCCGTGGCTAGCCCGGAAGGGCCTGCCCCTACAATGACGGGGCCATTGACCCAAATGCAGCGGCGCGAGAAGAAGTCTTCGTGATCAACGAGGCGAAACAAGTTCTCCATTTTGATACACCAGCAAGGGATTCTGCTGCTTTCTCAGGGTTTGGGTTTGGTGATCAAGACTTGAGAAAAGATTGTGTTTTTGATGATTTGAAAGTGCGGGTTTGAAGCAGATTTGTAAGTTGAGATAGAGAAAAGTGTTGGTCTTTTATGATCGAGAGGAAGTTTGGTTGTGAATTGAGAATGTGAGTTTGGATTGAATGGAGAAGGAGGAGGGGTCGAAGGGCTTATATAGGGGGAATTGGGCATGAGATCGAGGTGCATGTGAGGAGTTATTCTGCTTTCTCGCTTATTCTCAAATCATGAGTTTATGGTATTGGAATGCACCCCTTTCATTATTTTACAGCATTATTTTTTCTGTTATGTGAATATTTTAGGACATTATATTCTGTGTCATTATTTTATTAGATCCAAACTTGTTAAAAAATGGGGCAAGGATTAGCATATAATTTTGGGAGGATTTATTCTTTCATCATCACAATGACAGTGCAATCACAAACGGGTTTTTTTTTTTTAAAAAAAAATGAACTTCTGCAGTATGCAAAATAAGTTGGGTACTCATAGAGGTATGGATTTTTCATGCACTCAACACCACCCAAGCATGACATCTTTGCAAACCAATAATAATGAATAAGGATCTCCTCTAACACTCAACAGTGGTTAATATGTAAAATCCCAAAAAAGAAGAGGCTGATTTGCAAGGGTAACCATGGTTTTGGCAAAATTTACAAGATTCTTTTGGGAAGGGAAGGAGTCTATGATAGTAAGCTTAGTCAAACAGATGATTGAAAAAAGAATTAGAAGGCAATGATGGTGACGTGTCATCCCCATCTGATTCTATGGGTCCACATAGCAGTGACAGGAAGCCCAATGAATTAAAAAAAAAAGTTAAACTAAAAATCTATGTATAGGACGATGCTGACATGGAAGGAAGGTGCCGACTAAGATAAGTTTTTACGTACTCTAAAAAATAGTACACTAATTTAAAAGAAAAATACAACACATTAAATATATGTTATTTTATAATAAATTATGGATAAAATTTAGGCCCAAAATATTGTTGTCAGAGTATTTAAGGGTTTTTGAATTCAAAGAGAGGCCACGTGGAGAGGATGAGCGAGGTTGCAATGAGACGCTCAGGTGACGGGACCCCAAAACCAAAGGCGTGGGAGCTGTAGCGCTGTTTCGGCCCACAAAACCCATTCTGGCTCTGCCCATCATTTTCACACGCAGCCGCTGCCATGTTTTGGTCCCGCATTTTGCCGACTAACCTCCACACTCGCTCTCTACCTTCCGAGTTTCAACCAAGTTTCAAAAAAAAAAAAAAAATCTCGTCCCACATGCTCTTAGAAAACCCTAATCTATATTTCATGCTATTTATTTTATTGGTTTTGAAATTCTCCGCTTCAAACATTGGGCTCACATTCTTTGTTTCCTTTCTCTCATTAGTCACATGTTAATTAAAATAAAATATTGTCAATTAATATAGATGTATATTTTTGCTCAATTTAGAGTATTTTGTCCAGAGAAAAATATGATTGAGAAATACCAAATTAATTAGTAATTAGAGACATTGTAATAAATAAATAAAGTCAGAAATCAAAATAAGATAAAATAAAATTTAAATAGTACATATATGTAGTACTACAATGTAGACTAGACAGTTCTTTAGTTTGGACCATTATCGCTTACGACATAATCAATTATCCAATAGCCAAGCTGCACGTATAGTTTGACCTTTATCTACTTTGATTGGAACTTGGAATTAAGGACATATGAATCTGTGAGTTAATGTGCTTGATATACTTCATTGGTACGTGGAGGGTTGAGAAATGATTGAAAGTAAGTCACTTTCGGTGTACTGTGAATGATCTTAATTAATTATATAATTAAAAGCTCATGCTAATGATAAAGTATATTAATTAAATCAAAGTAGGTCTTAACGAGTCTCTTTAAGATAATGACTGTTATTAATAAATTAAAGTACCTAATTAACTAGCTCTAGCTAGGGTTCCAAGTGTTTAATAAGTCCCAATTACCACAGGCCATATACATGCAAGTACAAGCGCTTTTCTTTCTTTGAAAAATGATGGTGCTGCCCACTTCTTCTCCACTTTGAGCAGTGGTTAAAACTTCATGGGAAGGAGAGGGAAGCATGTGCATGAGGCCTTGAACTTCGTAGGAGTCTCTCCTTTTCATGAAAAAGATTGTAAGCTACGAGCTTGGCGTTTCTCCAAAGGTTTTTGTATATATTATTAAATTTGCATTGGAATGAATGGTACTATGAACTAGTCACCATCATTACAATCTTTCTCCAGTATAGTACTATCCTTTCCAATGCTCCAAAAAACAACCCTCCAAATGGCTACACACCAAAGAGATACGAGACGGCAATATGCATAGATATATGCTCTCCTTTTAGCTAGCCATATCCCATACGCATGATGTGATAGGGATATCTGTTCCAATTCTTATCCCCAACCTTCCCACACCAGCCTTGCACTGCTCCACGGCCAGCTTGGGAGCCCCCCATATTGCACAAGACCTTTTCTGCTGTAAGGATATGTGAGATTCAAACACTACTTTTCTTTTTTCCTCTTTAATTATTGATTCTCTTCTTTAATTTAGTTTGTGTGTGGCAAACTAGTAATTAAGATCCCAGCTAGGGCTTTCTCCATGATAAATAACTAGATGATTAAGCTTTTTGTAGTCGGCGCTGATGATCTGCTAGCTATATTTAACAAACAATAATCATTAACTTAACAAACGCGTTTTTTTGGAAGAATAAGAATACATATATATGTATGTATGTATATATAAACTTTATTTAGTATCACAGTGGCCTCTGGGAAAGTAATATTAAAGTATAATTGCATGTAAATTAGACTATAATGAGTCTCAGTCACGCGTCATTAAAGTGTATATATATATATATATATATATATATATATATATAATGAGTCTCACTGTTTATAGCTTCTTCGAAGTTTAGGATCTCTTGACTTAAATTGGTGGAATTTCAGTTGCCAACTTCACCTTAGCAGAAAGCGAACCCATTTGCATTGGAATAAGGCTAATGGCGGTGCCACCGTTAATTATTTATTAGAGCCCCCCACTCCCCAGTGCTCTATCTCTTGTTTGGCTGCAGAGAAATTTCTCAGTAGGTGGATCGATGTTGGAGTTTGAGAGGGGATGAGAAACCGAGAAAGAGGTGTGACGCCAAAAAGTTTTTGGGTTATATAATTTGTCTCTTGCAAAGTGAACAGGGGGGATGTTTGTTCTTAATTGTAACGAAAGGTCTATTATATTTGGTTTTGATTGAAAAAATGCATATCAAAATGTTATAATTTGCACAAAGCTGATTACTGTTGGGATACTTTGGAATAAAATGAGATGTCAAATTATATGCTCTTAATTATAATAAGAGTCATATACAGTCTGCATTAAAAGGTAAATCATCTTAAGGTTATTCATGTTCGGATTAAGGATTAATTCTCAAAAAAATGTTGTGACTTTATCTCATAATATTTTTAAAATTTAAAATTTGTAATAAATATATATATATATATATATATATATATATATATATATATATATATGTATGTATGTATATATATCTTGCTTAATCATTAAACCATATATGTACTATATTAGTGAGTTTCTTTTTTAAAAAATAAATATTAACAATAAAAGAATCTTGATTAATGGATCTTCAATAGTAAAATTAAAAAGAGAAAAAGAGAGAGGAATGACCATGATTTCAATGTATAACAGTAACCGTGACTTTGATTAAATGATGTCAAAATTGCAATTAACTAACTACAAAATTAAACCCTCCAAACTAGGTATGGTAAATGTCAATCAAAATTCTAAGAGAACTGTCCCCTTCAACATTATCTACTATCTGATGTCATGAATATCTTCTTCCTACCTTTTTAATTAGTGCCAAACACATTTTATAAAATAATACCATAAACAACAATACTACCTAAATTTGCTTGTACTTGTGGCTTTAAGGAAATTGTACTTGCCGTGGAATATACTTGGTCTTAATTAAGTGATGAATAACTTTTAAGAATCGCTTTCTCTTTATATAGTAAGGTTTCCCTTGTAAGTACCATTATATTCTTCTATAACAATTGCAACAAGTAATTGTTAGTGACCACTCATTAATTTTAATACAATTTTTTTTTTTACACTTTTATGGGAAAATAATGTTTCCATTTTTTTTTCCTTAATGTTCTACGAGAATTATGATGACTTCATCAAGAGTTCAAGCAAATTGAAGCAATAACAGGGAAAAGGGAAAATACATTATACCAATTAATTTTTACCTTTGTCCATCTGTTCATTTCATTTCATGACAACCAAGCACATTTTGTCAATCCTTATTGCCTATAGTTATTCCTATCAATCAAATCATATCAAACATCAATGCGAGGTTATATATGTATGACTCTAAGTGCACGCCAAATATAAAAGTGTTGGAAGATTGTTACATGAAATGATAACATAATTGCTACCTTACTAATTAAGGATATTTTGGAATACATAGTTTATATATATATTTTTTACTAAAATACAAAAAAATCCCTCAACTTTATTTTGAAACTTAACAATATAATTTTTTAAATTTATTAAAACGTACATCCTAATATATATGCATGTGCCAAAAGCTTAGTGTAAAAAATTAATATACACAGTATAATAAGTTCAATCAATTAAGTTGTTAAGTTTCAAAGTATAAAAAGTTTTTTATAAATGACTTATAGTTATAGAAATTTTTTGTAATGTAACTTTTGTTTTTAATTACATAATATAGTGCTAGTGAAAAATGTATAAGTGGCATTATAAAGAATTAAACCTCTAATATTATCATATTTTAGTCTTAAAAAATAATACTTATGCTAATTAAACTAGTAACTAAATATTAAGTTGAAGCTTTTATATATGATTGTAAAACTACGTGGGGAATATAAAATATATAATTGTAGAAGTTTGGTACAGCTCTGCAAATTTTGAGAGTCCCAAGCCAGCTGCAATTCATGCCATCAAAATATTTCTATCAAATGATCGTTAAATTTTAAAAAAAAAATTATCGCACAGATTGTATCTACTAACAGATGTTCAGAACTCAACAATTAAATTAATAAAAATTATATATGTTATAAAAATTGTTATACAGTGACGTCGTTTTGAATCCGGGTACCAACAATAAGTTCCTATTTTATAGATCCAGCGAATTTTGAGCCAATTCAATATCTGTCTTTTTCTTTCCTTTATTTTATTTTATTTTTTCTTATCTTCCTCGCAATGTTAGGTGGGGTCATCGAATGCCCAAAAAATTTCTTCTTAGTCAACTAGGGAATAAAAATCTCCCCTTCTTAGCTATTTCTTTAGGCATGTCAGGAAAAGAAATATGATATATAATATTTTAATTAACCATTAGAGTTGGAAGAACATATTAAAAAAATTAGGGTTAGGTTCAATTCATGATTAACAAAGGGTCCCAACAGATTGCAAGAACTTTTTATGAAACTTTGAGCTCTCTCTCTCTCAACTTCCATATATATATGTATCTATATGTATAAACAATTGGCGCACATTGATGATACCCACAAGTTCACAACTTCAAATACTTTATACTTCTTTAATTATTATTTAGGGTGTATAAAATTTCACTTACCAGCCACACCCAATCATTAAAACAACGTCCATATATGTTGAATGCCTCTCTCTTCATATTATCATCATTTCAAATTACACTTTCTATGTATATTAATTAGGGCTCCTAACTAATACATATTCATTATATATTTTTAAGTTACTCTACGGATCAATCAATCACCATTTGATTCATCAATCCCTACCTTAAATCTTTTGATCTATGGATAAGATATTTACATTGTAAACTTTTAATTATTTCAAATTATTTATAAATTCATCTTTATAAAAAAAACAACAATATATATACAACAGAATAAATTTGTAATAATAAACTACAAATTATGTTACTAAGTAATTTAAAACTCGAGTTGTTACATATCTTTTTCAAGCTATAAATTTATTAACCAATGGCCAACTTAATTGATATTACTTTGTTTAGACTAAACTCTTTTTTTATCTTCTAAAAAATAAATGTCATCGCTTTAGTCTTATAAAAATTTTTGTTATTAATTTAGTCTATAAATCTAGAAAGTGATATCATTTTGGTTTTTAAAAAAATTAATCATAATTTAATCTTTCAATCATCGAAAAATGTTATCAATTTAGTTTTTCAAGTATATAAAGTTGTCATTATTTTAATCCTTCAGTTATTAAAATTTTGTCAATTTAGTATCTATCCGTATATAAAAAAATAATCTTGATGTCATTTTTTAAATTTAAGAACTAAATTGATGACACAATTCTTTAGATGACCAAAATGATAATACTTATATTCTTAAAGGATTAAAAAACGAATTTACTCTATTTGCTTATTCATAAAAAAAAAAAGCAGACATGAACTTTTTTTGTACACCAAAAAAATAGCAAGTTTAATACCAATTAAACAGAGTATCTCAGGACAGAATGCAGTGGAGGAATAGTGTCACATGGCAGAGAAACTTAATCGTTATGGAAAATAAAGTATA
Source organism: Castanospermum australe (assembly GCA_019955255.1). NCBI lineage: Eukaryota > Viridiplantae > Streptophyta > Magnoliopsida > Fabales > Fabaceae > Castanospermum > Castanospermum australe. Next base: position 37,118 of record NSJW01000637.1, read on the forward strand.
AATACAAAAACAAACATATTGGAAGAAAATCTGAACAAATCTATGGAGGTCATAATAAGAACCTTAGAAAGATTTTAGAAGATCTTCGTTTTCTCAAAATATGCTTTCTTGTTCTTTGATCTCATGTGACGAACTAAACTCTCATTGATGCTGCAGAGACAAAATTATACCAACTTTTCTTTCGACCGGAATATTTTCTGGCATGTGTTTGGATTTATTACGATCGATAAGAGAACATAATCTTAGTAAATATGTTTGGTATTAAATTATCAGTGATTAATTATTGGGCGGGATTTTTGTCATGGAAACCATTATCAGATGGAATATATTGGTCAAAATTAATGTATTTCCTAACCATTAATGTCATGACAACAAATACAAAAGCAACTCTTAGTTATTTTAATTTGTTAACTTATTTTAATTTTATTTTTTATGAGCATAGAGATTTTTCTTTTTCGCTGTTCTTTAATTTAAAGGTGTTCATTCAATTTTCTTTATTTGAAAAACAGTGTGCCTTAAAACTTTTCTTCCTACGAAACATTACCGATTAATCAATTAATAGTCAAATGTTCCTGACTTGCACACTCTGACATATGTAGAGTATAGATCGTAGATTATATATGAAAATACTCTTAGAAGAAAATATGTTTTGTTTTTCCTAACACACACTAGATATATGGATTATTTGTTAATTCACTTAACACACATAAATTTTCTTTTATATATATTTATTTTAATATTTAGTAGCAACTATACTAATATTAACATAGATAATAAATTGAATGACTTTCATGAATCATGATTATTTCACTTTAAAGGGAATAAAGAACAATTAAGTTAAACACATTAGTCCTTTTTTTAACACACACCAAATTCACAAAGCAAAGTAGAAATAGTTATATGATTATATATATCTGTTAGATCAACCAAAAACTTTGAAATCAATTTTAACACTTCATGTCATTTTGCATTAAAATTTTGAAGTCTACAAATTTTCTTTCTGAATTAATATATATAAAGAAAATCAATCAAAATTTTCATGTTAAAAAAATTAAGTTCTAAAAATGTTGATCGCCAGCTAACAAATATGATTTATATATTTTGCATAATTATTTTATGAAATAAAAAAAATTATTTATAGGAGTGGTAAATGCTAAATACTAAGATCCAATCCTGAATAGTGATTTTTTATTTTTTATGCGATTATATGGTAGAGAACATGGATTACCATAATAATTAATCAATTAAACGCCAAACTGTTGACTGAGACTATGCTTGTCAATAATAGAACCTACTAAAGAGACAGGATGAGGGTCTTAATTTAATTAAAAAAATCAACATATTAATTAAAAGCAATGAAATTAAACCTGAATGAGCATTAATTGAAGTGGTGACTTCATTCCCTTGTGATTTCATTCCTTATTTTATTAGATAGCACAGTTCCAAAGGGTTAAGTTGGGTTGACGAGTTGAGTAAAACAATTTTGAACTAAGTTTGAAGTCATCTCCCTATATAAGTCATCTGCATACCATGTTAGGGGCACTGCACCTGGCCCAACTATGGCTTTGCATGTGGCAGGCCATGCCCTTATTTTAAGTTTTCTTAACATAAATTACTGTGGTTAATTTTTTAATTCATGTTCCCCCCTTCTCTTCATCCTAGGTGCCTCCCTCATAGACCCTCTTCCATGGTTATAGCAATATATATATATATATATATATATATATATATATATATAATCCTCACGTTCCACACACAGATTTCAGATTAGGTTTTTCTTTAAAAATTTGGGATTAATTTGAGCTGAACATGGTGGTTCTCAAAGTCTCATTAATTTCTATATTATTATCTATAACTTGCCCTCCACAGATCGAAGTCACATGAGACATATATCGTAATTACTGTATAAATTATGTTAGCTATAAATTGATCGCTAATTTCAAACAGATATTAATTTAGGCCGTAGATTAATTAATTTTCCCATATATTGGGAGCATTAATTAGGTTTAATCTAGTTGATTATTGTACTGGTTATCTGAAACGAAAGAGAGTAACAGCTTCAATTCTTGGTACAAATTTGGTGAATTCTACGCTCGACATGTGCAATCAAAAGAATGATATCTACCTGCACTGGTTGCTAACTATTCAATAAAAGACCGCATTTTCACTGTTTCATATACTTTCCTTGGGCACGCAGTAATTAAGAATTTTATGCTGTTTGTATTCCAAGAAAATTCCGAGTGTGAGAACCGAGAGAGAGAGAGAGAGAGAGAATAGGCATGAGCATGATTCATCATCTAAATGCAGATAGTGAGTTGTAGAATCTCTAGGCTTTGGTTTGAGAAGGGGAGGTTTTCGAACTTCTAAATGTCTACGTGGGTGTTTTAGGTGCAAGATTCATGCACGTTCCACGTATCCCTTCCCACTTTTCATGCACTTGATTTAATTTTATCCTTGAGAGCTGCTAAAGTCATACCATGTATCTATATATTATTATTTAGATAAAATATAAATTAATCCTTAAAATTTTTTAATATTAAATTACTCTTCTAAATTTTTTATTCCATTAAACTTCTTTAAATTTTAGTCTAATTTAAAAATATTAATTTTTTTATTAGATTAAACAAAAGTTAACATGTAATTTCAAGTTATACTAAATTTTAAAAAATTTTAGTAAGATAAAAAAAAATTTAATAGAATAATTTAATACAAAAATAAACTTTAGAAATATAAATTATATTTTATCATATAAGATTTTTTAACTAAATCATTACGTGACGTGCACTTAAGTCATATGATGTGTAAAATTAATATTTTCAAATCAAAATAAAGTTCAGAAGGGATTTAGTGAGACAAAAAAAATTTTAAGGATGTAATTTAATATCAGGATAAACTTCAAAGATATAAATTATATTTTATTTTTAATATTTTCTAGGGTTTATTTTTTTTAATATAATTTGTTTTCCAATGAAAAGGATTACTACTATATTAATTGTCTAAACATAGTTGTTTGGATACACAGTATAAAAAATAAATATTATAATATAATTAATATTATTTATTTTTATATGATATTTAGATAAAATAATAAATAACAACTTAACTGGTCAAAATAATTTTATCTAACTTAATTGTATAAGATAGTATAAAATAACATAATTTAGTCTTTATTTATACTTAAAAGTGATTGGTCGTAATGAAAGTAGACTGTGATCCTAAGCAAACTTTACCTGTAATGTCAAGAGTTTGAATGATAATATATTTATCTAATATCTTACTTAAATTTTATATAAAAATAAATAATATTAATTATATTATTTTATTTATCTTTTATATAGTGTGCCAGATCAAGCTAAGTTATAGAATAATGGTTAGGGTAGAGGATGAGTTCATAACTAAATTAAATTAAAGTTTTTAATTATTATATTATTAATAAATAAGATAATTTCGTATTATTATGTAACTAAGTTTTATTAAAACTTTTAATATTTTAAATAAAATATATGATATAAATTACCAATAATTAAAATTAAATTCTTAAATTAATTAAATGAATTGAGTGGTTTGCGTCATTTTTTGAGAGCACATGGCAGGCATCATCCGACGGCACTGGCAAGCAATGGGAAATTAATCTTTAATGAAATGTAATTGTGATGTTAGCGTGTGTCGTCGCCTAGAAACAATCGTAACCGTCTTTTTGTTTTCTGTGGCTTGTGATTAATTGGAGTTTACTTAATCCATATAATTAGATGTTACTCTTTCCATCTCAAATGGGTCAAAACCATATAAAAACATAAATTCTCCCAAATTAGAAAGTCAAGTCCATATTTCCTGTTACAACATTTTGGACACAAAATGAAACCAAGTTGCCTTATACATGGATCAAATCTTGTATATGCATATTTTATATTATTTTTATTCATTTTTATCTATCATTTAATATTTTTATATAAAAATTAAAAAAATTATTAAATAGCCTCAATTATAAAAAAATTTAATTTAAAATAATTAAATTATTATTTTTTACTTTATTAATATTTTTTTTTAATTTTACTTATTCTATTAATTTTTTTTTATTAAAAAATAAAAGTAAAGTTAAAAAAATTAATTAATATTTTTAAGTGACAAATATTTTTTGACAAAATTTTTTTTACATAATAGATAAAAGTAGATGAAAGAAATATTTATTTACAGAATTTAACAGTTTAAATTTATTATATAAAAGTTACTCTTGAGTTCCACTGCATTAAACATACATGTACTGTTAACTTTTAGAAAATAAATATAAATTATGTTTATAAAAAAACAAAGTGCGAATAATGAAAAAGTCAACCATAAACTCAACAAGTCACTGAGGCTATTGGTTTGGGCAACATTAATATTTTCTTCTCTATCAAAAGTTTTTTTTTTCTCTTGATTATAATTTAGGATTTCACCGTAACTTAATTTATTTATTCTCATAAATTTTATTTTGCAGATTTTAATATTATTCAAAAATGAAAAATTTAAATTATATACATATTTTTTTAACAAATGAGGTCTAAAGACTTTTTGTAAAAGAGATGGATGATAGGTTAGCCTACAAATAAAGATGTATAAGAGATTCAACTCCAATATAAATCCGTCTCTAAAGAAATGGTACCACTTGATAGATTTATTAGGCCTCATTAAACTGAAATTATGGCTGTTCATTTATTCTCGAGTCCAATGAACTTTAAGACCTTTTTTTTTAAAAAAGCTTTTATCTCAAATAGATGAATGCTACACAAATACCCAAACTAGAGAAGCAAAAAGTTTTATTTTTTCACCATTAAATTTATCTTTAATTATATTTATAAAAAAATTACATTAATTCTTTTGTATAAATTCATGTATATATATATATATAAAATAGCTATGCACACTATCTGTAATTTTCTTTATTTCTTTAAGAAAAGGTCCCTCTATCATTTTCTGTAACACTATCTTTGAGTATAATTTGACATACCAACAATTGTAGAAGTGATCTTAAATATCATGATTTTAACACTAACAAATCAAAATTATGTTTTCAATACTCTTAAACTAGTTATATATTAATTCAGTTCAAGTCAATCACCTTTCTTCAACAATGTTCGGTATGAGATAGTACAACGGTCAAATATAAGTGGTCATAATCGTTGGTCTTTCTGACGATCTAGTATGCATAATTGCATATATAATTGTATAGACCGGCAATTTAAGCACAATGAATTGTATACTCAATTTATTTTATTTTTTTGGTAAAGATTGTATACTCAATTTAATTACAAGTTATTTACTTACATTTGCGCAGGACATGCACGTGACTCGTACACGACAAAGTCATGCCAGTAATAGCAACAAAGATACAACCACAAAAAAAGAAATATGGCTACTCGAATTTGTTGCATTATTTGACCTAGTTCATAGTTAATTAATTAGAACTTAGAAGTCTGATATTAATTGCATTAAAAGGGATCATCTCTAGTTTCAAGCAATTCTTAATTATACAACACTATATATTAACTAAAAAAATAACTACTATAACGGCAAAGATGATAAATAATTAAAAAAAAACCATAACATTAATTTATTAACTAGCTAGGAAGAAGGGAATAGAATGTGCTTAGAACATGACCAACCGTTTACCAAAAGAAAAGCAAGAACATGACCAAAGGATTATTAGATGCTTATGGGTCATCATTAATGGCATCATATGAAACCTGCTTCATGATCACCATATATATATATGATAAGAAGATATGATCGGTCACCAAAGAGAGAGATGTGGACTCTACATAGAAACACATGAGACCACATGGAACGGCTGTTTAAATTACAAATTGGAATATTTAGACTTTGAATGAGACCGTTAATTATATATGCACTTTGGCACTCAATTATAAATTAATTAAATTTGGTATATGTACCAAACTTACATGTGCAGTAGATAGTTCTAACTATATATCATCAATAATCTTGCTTTCGACCAGCTTATATATATTTATATATGTGTGTGTGTGTGTGGGTGTGGGTGTGGGTGTGGGTGTGGGTGTTTATGTAGAATTAGTATTCATTAATATGGGCGTAAATCAAAATCATTAACACACTAATGAATAACTGGTTTATAAAATGAGTATTTTACAAAAATCAACTATTGCATTGAAAGTATACTTCATACATATCTCAATGTAAATTATATACTAATCCAACACTAGTTTTCACTGCATCATTTTATATTAAAATTAATGTAAAATATAACTTGCAAGTAAGTAAAAATATTCATTGCTTGATTATATATTTATAGTTGTTTAAATTTTATAAAATTTGACAAGTAAGATCAACATGATATTTAAGTATAACTTAATAGTCAAAATTAATTGAAATTATTTCTTATAATGAGTTATTAGATAGTGTAAGAATACTAATTCTTACAAAATTATTCTTGAACATTATATATTCTTGTTAATTGATTATATGAGATATGCATCTATGCATCATATCCCCCAATTCTCACCATGGGCTGCGACCAATTTCTCTTTTCAGCTAGCTCTGAGCACTTGAAAAGAATTTACAATAGGAAAACCTCAACTTTTTTTTTATGAAAAATATTATATATTAAATTTTTTTATCAAAATTTTTGATCGAATAATTTAACATATTTGTTAACTCTTAAATATGTGAATGACTCCTATCACTTTATTCTATCTAATAACCCTATTTAATTTTAACTTAATTTTATAAAAAAGTTCTAATTATTTTTTTTAACTATATAACGTTACTCTTTTTCTATCCCTAATGCGTGCGGAGGAGGTATATATATCTTTTGATTATGTAGGAGAGTTAATTATTATAAAAATTAAAGGTTTATAAATACAAGCTATCTAGACCATTTAATTCTGGCCAAAAAAAAAAAAAGAAATAAGGGTACATTTCATGCATGTAGGGGATAAAATGCCAAATGCCAAATCATAATTTGGAACATTTTGATGTCAATAATTGCTATGCAGATTAAGCACACACATCGAAATGAAATATATGGTAGCTGAAGGGAAGGAAATTAATAAGAATTTGAGCAGTGCAGTGTATGGTTTACCCTCCACCAGCTGTTTGATTCTTCAGGTTTCTTGATTAAATGGACTTATTATTACCTGAACAAGTGGGATTTTTCTTTCTTACTGAAAACTCGTCAGCTGTTTTGAAAATTATTAAAAGCTTACCCACTATAAGGTAAAATATTACAGAATAATGCAATTTGGCATAAAAGAATTATTTGACTTGATTAATATATAAATCTACTAAATTAATTTTAAAATTTTTTTCTTTGGTGATAGATCTACTACATTAATTTGGTTTCACGTACAAAATGTCTGTATATAACTCACTGAATGTAAGTTATCAAACACGTTCATCAGTGACATGCTGCTTCCAGTTCCAGACCATCATCCAACATACATTAACATTAATTTGTGCATACACACACACACACGCAGCCATAAAAGAAATTTGTATGTAATTGTGATCCGTTGAAACTGATGTTAGAATTAGTACACTTTACACTATTTAATAATTTTTTTATTGTGATCCGTTGAAACTGATGTTAGAATTAGTACACTTTACACTATTTAATAATTTTTTTTAAAAAAATTGTTTTGATAAATTTCAAGTGTTGAATTATACTTGGCTATGGTATTGCTTTTGCACACAAAATTTCATAAAATTAAAATAATTACAAACATGTGATGAAACGGAAGATATTTTTACTTGCTTAAAAATGATATTATATGTTAATTTTAACATAATTTTTTGGAGTATAATATAATATTTTATTAATATAAATTTTTTTAACATGATACGCGTAAAGTATACATACAACTTTAGAAGACTGAGAGAATATAGTTGCTCAAAGAAAAGTTTAAATCATATGTATAAAGAATTTTAAAACAACTAATTATTTGTTATAATTAAAATGTGATGCCCCTTCACAATTAATCATGGTTCTCATTTTTATAATAGTGGTGCTGCTAACCGATCGATGCATTTATAATTTAAGAAAAGAAAAGGAAAGTTAATCAACCCTATAATTTGAAAAAAAAAAAATGCATGTGTACCATACCAGCTCTTCAAAGTTTAGAGTTGATCATAAATAGTGAACGCCCGCCAGAGTGAGTATTCTTCTTCCATTCCCACTCGAACTCAGAAAAAAAAAAGAAGAAAGAAATGGAAACAACATGTTAGCTTCAATTGTTTCCTCAACCCTAAACCACAAATTTTGTGCAAATACGATATGTGTGCACTTATATATAGATAGGGACAAGTCTTTCATATCTATTTTGGTAAGTCGCATTTTTGGAGCCCTGTGCAAATTGAAAATGACCAAGTTGGACTTTCCCATCATATTAATGTTACTGATAAGACAAAAAGTCAAGAGTACAGATTGCATATATATCTCTTATAATTGTGACAAGGAATTTCATGAAAGCGATTGCTTTTCGGCTTGCCCAAGTTGATGATAGGTCATGGCTATGGTTGGCATCATTTGACAAATCCACACTGAAAAGTGTTTATTAAAAGAAATACGAAGAGGTCCAAGCATTCGGGTAATGGGCTTCAATAATTAGACTTTCTAGCAAGGTTAATTATTCGGCTAAATTATAAAATATTTTTTTTAATTATGAGTTATATTTAAAATTTTTTTTTTATGCTTTAAAACTTATTGATATGATTATTTAAACTCATCAAATCATACATATTGACTCTTTATAAGAATTTTCTGCATGTAATAATATTCACATTTTAGTTAATTTAATGAGTTATACGTATTGATAAGTTTTAAAATATGAAAAAGTTTTCTGTACATGAATAATAGTTAGGAGTAATTTTTTGTAATTTAGTCTAATTATTATTTCCACACTTGATCAAACCAAGCCATGGTCCATGAGTGTTTTGAATTGGTATTATTCTTAAAAACTTTCTTAGAATCAGAGTAATTTTCATAATTTGCTTTTAATTTTCGCTGCCATTTCTGCGATATTGTCATACAGCTCCTTATCCTTACGGAAGCTTTCACCCGTTTGATGGTCCAAGGGGAGAAATTTCATCTTGTACGTACAGGTTGTGGAAAAGCTTGTCTTATATGAAAAACCTTTTGGTAGATGTAATGTATCAATTGGTTTGAACGCTATTAATAAAAATGGGCCCAATAGTGCCAGATTGCCTTATATTACAGTGAATACATATGCAAATATGACCAATAATGTGAATGCTGAGGGCATTTCCACAACTATAGGGGCAGTAGGATAGAGAGAGGTAGATATTGATTTCATAGCTACAGCTAGGGGGAGGACTTTCACACCGCTGGGAATGGACCAAAAATTGGGCAGCATTTCAGGTGAACCTTGTGCACACTGCATGGACCAGAATGACAACACAGAAGAAACTCTTGTGTCTGTGTTCTCTTTCAATCCAAATCCAAATCCAAAAGCGTGTGTTGATTTCAGTTTGTGCCTCTTGTTCTGGACCGTGAGATCCCATCAAATTCAAATTGGTGAGGTTACAGTTGTGATGGGTAGAAATTTAGCTATATAGGGTGGTCCAGTAGCTGCAGCAGCACGGTCCCAAACCCCTTGGTCGGGGTTGCACCCCTTGTGTGAGCCATGTGACTTCCTTATGGGTTTGGCTGAACAAGGTTTCAATCTCAGGACTTGATGATTTTGACTTTTGTTTAATTTCTAGTGCCTGTCAAAGGCAATTTATTGAGCATGTTCTGCAACTGCATTATCCTAATTCCCGTAGACTTACAATGTGTTTCATGAAACACGAGTTCATTTCATTAATTTTAGGTCGACGAGATTTACCTACATGTAGTGTTCATTTCATTAATTCTTGGTTGACGAGATTTACCTACATGTAGTACCCAAAAAAAAAAAAAAAGGAAAATAGGTACTCAGAAAGAACAAACGAATATTTACACTTTTCATTTCCGAATCACAAATTGCTTTCTCTATCTCATTGAACCTAAGTTAGGCTGTTAGGGCATGAGACCTAATTGGCATCCAAATTCTAATCCCATTGGAGGGACCTTCCTGTTACAGGAAAAATAATACATATGGACATTAGAATTATGGTATTTTATTTTATTTTTATTTTAGCTTTTTGGTTTGGGAAACCTTCTAGCTTTGTTGAGTTGACAATTTTGTTATGTTTTATTTTTTCTTTTTAATATTTTCTATTTTATATGGTAGATTATATACAAGGAAAATGTATCAAAACAGAATCAATCATCACTAATATCAAAATACATTTCTTCTCTCTTTTCTTTATGTTACTTGCATACTTTCATGTATTCAACTTTAATTATTGGAATGACTCTTCATCAATGGTTTATTCTTTGCTTAATTGCCATTGAAACTCTCCATTTCATAGCATTTCCTGGGTTTCTTCTATTATGTAGTTTCCCTGTATCACATCCAGATTGCAGGATGAAACTCTGTATTGTAGAATGCAATGGAAGGAAGATATCAAAGCTTTAATTTTAACGTAACATGGACAAAATAGGGGGAGAAAAAAAATTAACGCTACAAGGCACAACATTGAGGGAATGTTTGGTGCAAAATGTTAAAAAACTTTGCAAAGCACCCTCTAACTTGTGACTTGTCGCTTAAGAGTTACCTAATATTAATTTATCTCTTTTAACATAATATGAAACTTTAATATAATTTGATATTTTTTAATTTTGACAACGAAACCTTGAACTTCGCTCAATAATATGCTGAGTTTATCAAAATTCATTAAAGTTTAATTTTTTTATTATTGTCTTTCCACAAATTTGAATTTGAGATATTAAAGTAAAAATTAAATTCATTTTTTATTGTCTTTCTTATTTTGTATGTAACTTTCTTTTAAAAAATATATTTATATTTGGCCCCCCAAAAATGATATTTTTTTTCCTTTCGCCCCAACATCAACTAGTTTAATTTGGGAAAATCCATGTATATTTAAGCAAGCAAAAATTATCCAGTCAGATTACTGCTGTGGGACATTCAGAACATTCCAGTTTGAGATTACGGCATACATCGATCAATCAACTTATGGGTGAGGTTTAAAAACACCACATTAGGTCCAGATATGCTTAACACATTTTGAAATACCTGTCAATTGCAAAGCTCGCACCTTTTTTATTGTCTAGAATTATATGCTCATAAGAAATTGTTTGTGAATATATTATTTTAAATTTTTTTCACAAAAAATTCTCTTTAATATTTTTAAAAATTCTCTCAGTAATATATTAAATATAAATTATTTTAACTTCAAAATAAATTAATTCAAACCCCCATTAAAATTGCTTAGTCTGCTTGGCCATGTTGGAAAGTTAAAAAGCCCTGTCCAGTTAAGCACTGTTTGGTACATTTAACGACGTTGGGCCGCTAACCAGCGCTTTTGTATAAACTACACCTCTTTTTCCGTTATAGAAGATATAGAACTTAGTTAAAATGTTTTCACCTCAACAGTTCTTATTGCCAAATTGCTTCTCACACAAGTGCACTTGGCAATTTCACAGAAACGCCAAACACGCACTAAGTCTGGAAATATTTTGACGCCCTATAAAGTTCGGATAAGAGAAAGAAAAGTAACTCCAGAATACAAACAACCTATTCATTACTACGTATCAGAGTTCATTCTTGTCCCTTTACAGAGTGAAAAATTGGGTGGAAAAGTGAGCTTGGCCCCCCAAAACAAAATTATAAGCACTTGGGCTGATCTTTCTAATGACTTTCTGAACTGATGGACCTAAGGGAAACAAAAAAAAAAGAGGAAAGAAATCAACATACAAGACGAGCTCACTAGTCCTAAAAATATCCCTGCCCCTATTAACGAAGAAGATTTTACAATTGAATGCCAACAAAAGAATGAAAAAATAACTTTACAGCTGGGGCATGATGATGCAGGGATTATGATAAAAAAGATGTAGGGAGGTAAAACGAAAGAAAAACAAAGAAGAAAAATGAAAATGGATTTACAGCCACCAATGGCAAGGACCAACAACTGATTTTGTTGCCTGCCTTGACAAGACACAGTTACAAAAGCATACTAAGCTTCCTACGCCTACTCATTTAAAAACTGGAAGGCCGGCTTCTCAAGAAGCTCATCCGCTGGTTTCATGTCTGAGAAATCCTTCTCTTGCAGTGATGTAGAGAGGTCATCCGCTGAGAAGGGGATGCTGTAAAAGAAGCACAAGTCATTCAGTAAACGTATAACCAGTTTGCATGGTATCTCCACTTGTTCTAATATCTTAACTACAAACCCATAAATCATGAGCAGAGAATGGCGAAAAAGGTCGTCCAAGAATTAATATTTAATAGATCACTTAAGCTGAAGTGTAAAGTGTACCTACTTTTTGCATATGTTACACAATAAATAAATTACATATATCAACTTTCCTCTATTCACTATAATGGAAGATAATTTTTCCCCTCTATGTAGTTCTAAAGCTCAAGGACAAGTAATGTTATTAAAGCACCACCTAAAGCCATTCCATAAACAAGCACTCTCACCTGGAACTGTCATCCAACAAGAAAGAATCGCTCTGAGCATTGTTGGAGTCCTCAGCCATAAGTATCCTCATACTTGAAAGGACCTGAAGGAAGATTTGCGTGTCTTAATCAAGCATTTACCACTTCAGGGATGTCTTTTTCTGTTACTGGAGAAAAAGTAGAGACAAACTTACATCTGGAGATACACTTCGAGTATTGTAGTTAGCATCCCAGTAAAGTGTACATATTCTATACAGCTGCTGGACACTCAAGATCTGGAGTAGAGGGTATAAGGGAAAAGATAGAAAAGACATAAGAGAAACATATAAATTATAACAGACATTGGTTATGCTAACGTGATAATGCATATATTGATCTCCCTATTCTCCCTCTAACTCAATCCCTTAGGACTATATGCAACCATAAATCTGAATTTCAGTCTTAGCAATAGCCTCATGCACTCCCCAAGTTGAAGGCACTAACGATCTGGACAACCAACTCAACTGCTACTTGCAAAAACATATGAATCCATTAATTTGCCTTGCAAAATTATAAAGAAACGACTTCGAACACATGGGATCTTTTCAAGAACTCATCATCTCAAATGCTATCAAAGATAGGCCATTGTGTATATCAACAAATTATTGAGAGATGCAAGCCCCATGCACTACACACAGTTTGAGATGGATAAAGACTTACAGGGCATAAATCATTAATGATTTCATCATAGGAAATCCTATACTTCTGATGAATAACCTGTATATAAAAAATGACAACAATTAAACCAGATTGGTCACTTGATATAAAAGAAATATTCATTAAGAAAAGAAGAAAATAGATTAAATCTTCATGTTGTCTTATTTAATTAAGACACTCGTCATCATATTTATTCTAAGACCGACCATCACAAAGAGGATGGCCTTGTGTATGCACATGTTTATGAACTAGTATGATTAAAAAATCTCTATGTTCTTCAATTTGCCATTGCCATTCTACCCAGTAAGGGTAAAGTAGATTGCATGGATGTATATGATGAAATTATCCAGTAGGTTTGCTCATTGCTTTTCCAACACGTCTCCTTGCTATCCTTGTTTATAGTAATTTGGGTAGCTTTAAGTTTAAAATCTGATCTAGCAAGTCTCATAGAAATTTGTTTGAAAATGATTTTCTTCTAGAACCAATAAAAGATGCATTTTGTGTGTAAAAAATGACAAACAGTACAGTTAATTCTCCAAATTAGTATAGCCATTTAGATTTAAACAAGCTTGATCTAAAAGTAAAAGCAGATGCCCTCTGTCCTTTGGTTTGCCAGGATTTATCCTGTTACCAAACCTAATCATGAAACTCTCAGATTTTAGATAATTAAGGTAAGTAAAAACAAAACATGATGCATAGGAAACCAACATTGACTATCAAAATAAGGAAACAATATCAGCAACGGAGGCAAGATAATAGTGTGAACAGGTACCATATTATCAAACAAGATACACTTACCAGGAATCCAACAGCCTGTCTTATGTGCTTAAGCTCATCCCAAGATGACCCTGCATACTATAAATCCAAGGCAATTAGTTTGGAGCTTTTATGAAGATGTGTAGACCAGTCCAAAAACCAGACAGAGCAGCCATAGGTCATCACCATATTTCATTACAGCCTAAGTAAAATATGTACTGACTCAAAAAATTAACACATAACAGTAAAAGCAAAAACAAATTACCTCCTCCTTTGCTTGGCAGCACCACAGCTCCAATTCTGCTAATCCAGCTTTCACATATTCCCCATTGCTGAATGTGCAACAATCACGGCGCAGGAGAAGACTAGTAATCATTGTTTTAAGAGAAGATAGTTAACCTTTCCACATTTCAAGATAAAAACATCACGATGCAAAAATATTTTCTTTTATATCAGGATGCATGTAAAAACTACTTACCTATTGAAGAGTTGCACATTAATATATGAGAATGTTTGAGTGAAAATCTTTTGGATAAGGACTGGAGGCACCTGAAACCCAAAAGAATATATCACGTTTCAGCAATTTTCAGAAATAGCAGAGAAAAGGCTAACAGGGAGGTAATTGCTTAATATTGAGAAATTAGTAAGTTATGATTTTGTTTCTTACAAAGTTCTCTTTTCAGTGTACAGAGGAGGGTGTTGAGGGATTCAATAATACTTTGCCAGTGGCCCATGGGAGAATCTTTACCAAAGGATCGGCCAGATCGTAACACTACCTTTGATGTTCTTGGTGCCTGTATATCAGCAATAGGATTTGCATATGGAATGGAACCAAAAACTTATATGACTAAAAACAGCATGTAGCCTCAGAATCCTTTTTGAAGTTTGTAGGAAATATCTCCAAAAGGAAGAAAATGATGCGAACTATATGGGATGTAAGACATTGTATCCAACTTTATCCAGCCCATAATGGTAGGTTCAAAGCTCACTTGAGTTCAACAATTGCCAACTAGATTTGGAACATACCTGGATACATAATGAAAGCAACGATGTTAACTCCTTCTTCAAGTTGTCCCGAATGATGCCGTAAATTTTCTCCAAATAGGCTGTGAGCTGCTGCTTGAAAAGCAAAGCAGGGTATTTAGCCTCAACCTTGCGTACAACCTCCACTGCAGGAGCAGCAAGGTTGGCAGAAGGAGATGAAAGAAAACCCTGCAATTTAGCCATCAAATTAATGAGTGGAATTTTTAAAATGCAAAATGGAAATCATATTGGACAGAATGTAAGGAAGATTCATTACCATAGTCATTCTTCCAAAGAAGGATGTTGGATTAGGTGGTTTTCTAACTGGGGTTGCATCCGTTACACCACCAGATTTCAGGCTTTGTTGGAGCAAAAACAACAATGCAGATATATTTGACAGCCAATAGGCCATAAGATCATTGCCATCTTGATTCTGTAGGGTAAAAAGACAGTAGGGAAGAAGAAAGACAAAACTTATTCTTAGATAAGTGCTCTAATACTTATCTTTACTCCATCAGAAAAGCACCATAACTACAGAATATCACATAAAAATTACGATCAAATCATTAAGCATCACAGGAGCCACAAAATAATTCATTGTTCAGTAAATCAAACCGTGAAACTGAAATAATATCACCTAAATGCTTTTCATAAGAGAAATTATATCACCTTTCACATAATTAAATGCTCTTTTTCTGTGTCTAAAATTTCCAACCAAGCCTTTTTCCTTTTATTCTCTTATGTCATAAAGCATAACTCACATAACTCAGAATTACGTAATAAAGTCACCTCAATTGCAGAACCAATCATCTGGATAAGGCGATCAAATACACTAGTTCTTTCAGCTTCAAATGATTTCCAGTGGAGAAGACATTTATAAATGGTAAATGCAGCAACAGGCTTTCCATGATTAAAGCCAATATTTTTCGTAACACAATTGACAAGTGAATCAACATTCCCCTACAGTGAAAGAGTTTAAAATTGTGAAGAGTACTTTGCATGAAGAAATGACAAAATTAAATTCCCCATTTTAAGCACATACATGTTGTCTTTCAATGTAGGATCTGCTCAATTTGCTTTCAGATTCTGTACCAAACTTTTTCACAGGAGTAACACATGTTTCCTGCAAAGACAACTCATTTTAGATTCTACTAAACGCAGTCAGCTTGTTATAGAAAGGCATATATAGATAGAAAGAGTAGCAAACAATGTACTTACAACAGCTTTCTGCTCTTCTGCCACATGGTGACCATTTTCCAACTTCTGCAGATAAAAATGTCAATATTCCAAAAATGCACACTTACAGAGAATGAGTACCTACATACTTTAGCAAGCATAAGTTACCTCAGCTACAGGGGTTGAGAGGTGCTCTGCTATCTTTTTCACAGATGAGTTTAGCAAAGGTTGTTGCTGAAGAATCTGGTTTGCAGATTCCATGTCTGAGAATTTATCTTCAAGCCTATCAAAATCAATTAAAGCAAAAATGGTCATGATGATGGAGATCTTGTAACTCCAAATAGAGAGTACTGATGATTACTGTTAAAACACTATAGACAATTAATGGTTCAAATGACATCAATTAAATATTTATCTGATACCAACAAAGCTTAATTACAAACAAAACCTTTGCATAGCAGTCTTCAACTGGACTATTTTCGATTCTGCCTCCAAAGCTTGCTTCAGCCTTTCTACACCAATTCTGTTTGCCTCTTCATACCTTTTTTCTGTTTCATCAATTTTCTTTTCCAGTGAACTCACCAAGGTCTGTAACAGACACCGGGAAGCACTATATTAATAATAAGAAATGGCCACCTATCTTAGGCAAAATGTGAGAATATTCGAAGTGTATTAATCTACAAAGACTTTGTTTCAATACAGTGCAGATATCTACGCCCATAACCACCTCACCTTGAGTTTCTCATTTTCACTACTGAGCTTCTCCAACAAAGCATGGTCAACAAATGGAAACTCCTGTATAACAGGCACTCTCTCTGCTGCTCTTTTTGTAGCCTCCCGCTCCTTTTCTAGAAGTACTTTAGTTTCTTTAAACTGAAGTTGCATCTCTTGCAAAGCAGACTGTAATCTTTCGTTTTCTTGTGTTTTGGCTTCTTCCATGTCAACCTATATATAAAATTAGAGATTTAAGAAGCTTTGCAAGGAAAGATACTTAGAAGCATGTATATATTTATTATCACTTTCTCACATCTTTGTCGAAAAGAAGCACAGACATAAATCTCTTCTCATCAATTACACAAATCAAGTTTACTCCACTAAGAAAGTTTCTAAAACAAGTATTGCTATAGAGCTAACAGAGCATACTTCAATATTTAACTCAAACTAATTGCCATGCTTAACACATACTGCAGGAAAATTACCAGTTTGCCACAGTAAAATGATTTCAGTTAGCAGTTAGCACTGACAAAATCATAGTCATTTACCCTAAGACGTTTTTCCAGCTGCAACCTCAATGTAAGGTCTTCAACTTGTTTTTCAAGCTTATTTTTGGCAGCTTGGAGAGCCCCTGTTTCTCTTGCAGCCTGCAACAAAAAATAAAATAAAATAAAACATCTCAATTACTGAATAACAAAAGCAAAAGAGGTGAATAGCTAGCAATCATAAGATCTAATAGCTTTGAAAAAATTCCCCTCCCCACCAAAAAAATAGCATATACCATTTTTTCTGGAAAAATGCATATATAATTGACTCTTACAATATGATTTTCAGGCTTGCATTTTTTAAGGTTTAATGATCACAGATAGCTGTGTTCCCAACATACCTTTTAATAAGACAATGCAATAATTAAGTAAACCTAAACAATATGTGCAACTGATACTGCAGGATATGCAATCTGATTTACAAATCTTTGTTAAATGTGACGATGTGGTAGAGTTGGGACTAAAGAGAGAACAGGTTTACTTTGGAGTATGTTAATGTTGCCCAGTTACCTAAGGTGAAGTATATAGCAGGAGAAGGAAAAGAAAACTATTTGAAGGGTGTAGAAGAGGAATTTTCAAATAATACTACCACTGAACTTCAGTTCTTTCTTCCAATGGTGTCATGGTGTCCCATGTTAGATCTTATAATACTCCACATTCTATATGACAGTGTCTGGTGTAAAGACTTCATTTCCTTTTTGCCTTTAAGACCTAGAGAGCACCTAAACATGTTCTGAGCATCCTTGGATTGGCTCCCTTGTCAAATTTTTAATGAAGTTTCCTATTTGTTAACGAGAAACCCAAAAACAAAAAGGCATAAAATAGACTAGCAGACAAGAACCTACCAAGCTTTGTACATAGATCTTTGAAATATCCCCCAACTAAGCATCATATTTGACAGCAATGATTTTAAACATTGTACTTTGTGGTAGGAACACTAAGATATCTATTTTGAATAACTGAGGTACAGGTGATAAATATCACAAATATGATGGACAGAAAAAAAGTGAGTGGGATGGTATTGGTTACTCTACGACCAAATAGCACATGGGTCATGGGTGCAAATATAGGTAGTACCTATTAGAGAATCCAAGAGAAAATAGCACATATATGAATGAGCTGGAAAGATCTCTTGCTGGAAGATTATAATTGCAGTAGGTGTGTTCACAGTCCAACTGTTGCCAACTGAAATGGGGATTTCATGCAGGCTAATGAAGTTTTGGTGATGAGATCCGTGCAGTACTACAATGATTATGGGTAAGCTTGGAGTAAGATGAGGGAAACCTTAATAAAGTTCTCATGAATAAGGCACTGCTAGGCATCCAAACTTGACAGGTTTTCCTTCTGAAAATGCCCCAGAAGTGGATAAAAAATTTGCCTGAAGTAATTTCTTGCTACTTAAATAACCTTAAGCTATAAACAGTTTCTGCCACTTACCCTAATGTCAATAAACCTACCAATTTGTTGAATTCTAAACTCACTTTGAAAAACTATTATCTTGAGTCCCATCAATAATATTTATAAACTTACAATATTACTCAAGACATATTTTGTTGATGGACTCAAACGAGTAAGGAGGGGAAAAGGTGGTTACCATCTTGAGCTTTCGCAATTCTCGCCGAGCAACTCTTCCTCTCCATGCACATTGTGTTGTAATTGCTGCCTTCTTTAAGTTCGTAAAATGAAGTCGTGCCAAGTATTTCTGGCAGTGGCTCTGCAATACACAGAACAACCAGAGTTGGAAGGCCAAAATAAACGAAACCAAAACAAATTTAAAGACAAAGTCAGCAACAATGATTTTGTATAGGATGTAAGGACAACAAGAATAGTAAAAATGTTGTGATGGCATCTCAAAATATTCTCTACCTGAATGACAATTGCAGCTCTAGTCCGCCTTCTAAAGCATAGCTCACAACGAGCAGTCATCCCCCGCATACCAGTCTGAATAGAGACAGCAGAGGTATACAATTCTTTGCATGCCTTCCTAGCAATATGCATGCGGAAGTACTTCTGAATCATCAGACTAGAAGACTCCCGCCACATTCCCTCATAAACTTGCCGAGCAAGTTGTCCTGAAATCAACGTAAAAAACTCATGAGATTTCACAAGTTAATTTTTTTCCCCATATCCAACTTGTGAGCTAGTATTTCAAGAAGCAGGTGAGCAGAGACCTCTGCATGCAGCTTGAATTTGCATGGCAGACATACGAAGCAAGACAAAACTTCGGCGGGCCAAATAGGAACGGACTTTCCTCTGAATAATGCCTGCTGACTTTCCCAAGAGCTCACTTCTACAGGTATCTAGTTCTGCCATTTGACCTGCTCGTAGAAACACCTTTGTTTTACCAATCTGCAGCAATAAACAGAACCAGTAAAATTATGAGCTTTGCATGGCCAATCTGCAATTAACTAAAGTAATGATAAACATTGATAGCAGCAAGCACAGATGGGCATAATTTGCAATTCAAGTTCATTACACACTTGACAAAAACATGAAATGGTGATCATTCCTAAACCTAAACTGTGCTTTCAAAATTTACTGCCAGCGGAATGGTAGTGAGCATAAAAAGGGGGGGGGGGAGGAGAAAAAGAAAGGTTATTAGTGGTCCCAGCAGCAATTCCAAACCAGATAAGCCAAAATTATTATTATGTTATGAGAATTCTGAATAAATAGAAGGTTATTAGAATTTAGAAGTATATATAGTTTGGGGAGTTTTCTCCATGCCCAAGTCAGTGTGAAGATTTCTGAGGATAAAGGATATAGCTAATTTCTTATCCAAGTGATTCTCATTTAAAAGGATAAAAAAATGCTATGCCCCATTTCCAAAACAAACTTATCCCAAACTCTAATACAAGAATAATACTCCCAAAATTAAAAGTCTGATCAGTGATCACATGGAAATAGTTACCTGATAGCCTTCAAGTCCAACCTTCTCTAGAATCCTCTTGCAAGCAGTGACCTCATCAGAACTAACATAATTAAAACATGAAACAAGTCAAGATTTTTAGAATAATAACTAACATGCCTGATAAGGAAGATGAATAACTTAGATACCTTCCATCCATTGCTTCAGGTGCAAGCAGGCCAAATCGATCCACAAATTCGTCAAAGGTTTTTCTAGTGGGATAACCAGCACAGCTTATCCTAATCGCCTCCATAACTCCCTACAATCAGACATACTATGTAATAAGCATAAACTCACATAATCCCAGTCTAAACTTCAATTACAGCACTACCTATACAGTCCAAACCAGGACAAAAATGCTAGCAGTCTTACCCCACAACGCAGTTGCAGCAAAACATTTTTATTCTCAAAAATTGCTGGCTTAAGAAGATTATTGGGTTTTACACATCGAATGTAGTGTGGCTCAGTCGAACTGAGCGTTTCAAGTAGTGCTTGCAATTGTTGCTGCAGGACATGAAGAGATTTCAAAACCACAAAAGACTAAGCAAGAAAATCAGATTAGGTGTCTTCAAAAAGGGGAAAAAAAAAAAAACAAACCTTGAACCGGGAACCTAGTGAAGAGAACTTTGATTGTTTGGATGATTCCTCAGGTGAAGGGGAAAACAAACCCGATACAAAGGGGCATTTTGAAGCATAAAGAAGTGCCTGGTGTTCTGCAACAACATAATCTTTGTTCTTGTCGAGGAACAATTCAGTTTGATAAGTGACCTAAATTATGACACAGATTAGGTGTACATACTTTCCAAAGTAGAAATAAACCACATCTAGCATTCTGGACCTATATTATACCATATATGTATGCTATTTATTTATTATATCTCTGAAAAATAAAAGTACTAACTATCCCAACTTACATCACCAGCATAATGGCAAATTGTGAAGTCACTACGTGACAATTTGGGCTTGCTAAACCTTTTATGGTTTTTGAAGGTCTGATACAGCTTTTGGGCAAAAGTTTCATGTGTTGATCTAGGAAACATACTGCATAACACAAACACATACAGCTATATGAGCACCAAAAAAATAATTTTAAAAATGGGGGCAGAATAAAATGAAAGCATTAAGCCAGAGTTCCTGAGATATTAATATTGGCAATACCAATTCAAAGGTACCAGTACAGAGTATACTTACCAAGCTTCATCCAGAAGAGCAATAATGCCACCAGGTTTCTGAAAATAAATGATAAATAATAAATTCACTAACGACAAAATAAAAATAATGAATGATAAAAAAAAAAAAAAGAAACCACTAATGACAAAACTGCACAAACACTTATGCTATCAGTATGCTAACAGGAATAATGGTAAAATCATGAATAACACCTTCACAAAGTACAAGATTTTTTTCTCTTTGAGGGGAGGGAGAGAAGGGTCAATTTCTGTACACTCAACTTGCAATCAACATTTCAAGGTAATTGGATTTCCTTTTTCATTTTTTTTTTCTAATTGAAGTCGTTAGCACAACCTAGTCTCTAAATAGACATAAAATTGACAACTTCGAAGTTTTGATTCTTTTAACCCACAAACAAAAACACATCTGTCCCTTTTATGTCTCTCATTTGACTTCAGGCAAATATTGAAAGATAGAATATGTATGAAAAAAGAAACTGAAAAACATAGGTTGACTTTCATGTGAGACCATTTTGGAGTTTGGACAACATGCAAAAAAAGGAATGGAAGAGCATTGAATTACTATGACTCTGCTGTAGTTAGGTATGTAAAATACCCTTACCTTACAGATTATGAAAATTCAGTTTTTGGCATAAAAGATAACCTGATCAAGAATTATCAAGGAGCAAATCACGACAATTAAAAGTTTGAGCTTAATATCAACAAGTCACCATGAAAATGAATGTATGGGGTTGGATAGTCAAAAAAGTATTAAACTGAAATTATATTCATTTAGTGTTCTAGTGAGGATTCCTAGAAAATCAAAAGATTTCAATCAAGTCCTGTCTGTCTCTTTCTCTGTCTCTCTCCAGACAGTTTAAAACATGCAAACAAAAATTAGATACATAAAAACTTGCATAACATATGGAAACAAGAATGATAGTGGAGAAAATGTATGGAAAGTTGACAAAAGGTTACAGCATCAATGCCAAATAAGGCTAAGCATCATTCAACACCCAATTATTTTGGTAGCCTCCATTCCCAGCCAAAGTGTAAAACTTTACCCATTTTCAAAAAGTCCTACTGTAGTTCACAATCACAATTGTAGTAATTTATATCCAAAATAGAAAACAAAATTATAATTGGTTTTAGCTTTTTTGTTGTTTTTATTTTAATTTGATAATAACTTTGTCATAGTCTATGTAAACTAAACAAGAAAAGAAACTATTGCATAAGCTGTGCAAATGCATGGGATCTTTTCTTTCAAAATATTTTAATTTTTTTAAAAAATATAAATGCTATTCAAGATTTCTAGGTATAAATAAAGTACTTTTTTATCAATAAAATTTAAAATTATATAATATCATGTCTAGAATTATCTTGGTTACAATTTTCAATATGTTTTTTTTTTTTTTTAACTTCTGACCAACAAACAATACATTTCATCTCTTTGAAGCACGTATATATACAACCTCATTAATTTTCAAAACGGACACATGGTGAAATATACCAGCAATATAAATTTATTTTCAAAATATACAAATGTATCAATTATTTGTGAATGGCTTTTGGGTACATCCGAAAGCCATTACCATGACTTGAACCATGGTCCTCTACCCAGATTCCCTTTTCCCGACCCATCCTAACTACCTGATACTACAGTAATTTTAGTCCATTCAAAGTAATACAACTAGGTTATAATGTTATTGTTTCTTTCCAATGTCTACATGAAGACAACCATGCTAAAAAGGATTGAAAACTGTAGCCAGCCATCTTTTCCACTAAAGTATACTTTCTTGAATGCAACTACAGTTAGTTTTACAGTAAAATGAAACTAGAGTTCTGTCTTTTATCTTCTATCTTCCATATTAATACCAGAAATTTCAGCCTAGTGTCTCTGGTGCCTTCAAAATAACAACTTTATCCTAAAAATGGGGAACTGAAGTTAGTGGATAGGTATTTAAAATTTTAAAACCCCTCAAAATAAAATGTTATTGTTAGTGGGTAACTAATTGAAATTTTAAAACATATTATTTCTATTTTCTAAATAAAATAATAAAAGGTATTGATAGGCGTGTCAAGACGCTAAGTTTAATTTTATGGTAAAATGAAGCAACAGAATCATCAAAGTCGCCCTCCAGGCAAATATACTAGATGCTTCAACCATTGACAATGCTGCCACACCATCTCTCTTTCACAACCCAGTATGCCAGTTTATCAGTTTTATCTACAGCCACACATATTACACTGAGCTTGAGACACTGACAGATTTATAACCATCATCATTCACCGCCACATTTAACACATAATTTTTAACAGAAATGACTATCCTATTCTTATACAAAAGTATGCTACAAGAGACAGCCAACCAGCAGAAGGATTGTGGAGTTAGAAGGAAAAACCTTTTCAATGAGATCTAGAATATCTTGATTGTCAACAAATTCAATGTAACTCCAATCAATCTCCTCTTTTTTGTATTCTTCTTGCTCCATTTTGAAAACATGCTGCAGAACAAAATATTTGAGCATTACAAGAGCTTGTATGAAATAAAAAAAAATAATAAGTGCCATTATTGTTTGTTTTTCAAACATACAAGCAAGAGATGCCAGCTATTACAAAAAAATAATATCTCTTTCACAAACAAACCTGATTAAAATGTTGCTGAAGCTTTTCATTGGTCAAATTAATACAAAATTGCTCAAAACTGCAAAGTAGACAAAACAACCAGGTATTAAATACAAAATCAACAGCGCCACCTTTCCAGAAGGTAGAACTACAGCTTATGTCTATCACAGTAATCCCCAGTCAAGTAGACTGCCACTAATGGTTGTTCCATCAAAATTTAGTCAACCAAACTAACAAATGGATTTTATCACATAAGCATTACAGATTACTAATCACAAGCCAGGTTATAAATAATTATAATGAACAAAGGATGGACCACATGAGATCGCCAATTCATTCTAGAATCTCAAAATATGACAACTACTTGAGGAGGAAATCAAAGATTTCCAACCTATCTTTAACTTTCTTGGAGTACACTGTTCACTTCAAGAGGTACCCATTTTAACTACTACAAACAAAAGGTTTACCAGTTAAGCACCTGTTAGTCTTGAAACTCTCGAAACCATAAATATCCAGCACACCAATTAAGGACTTTGACTCAGGGTCTTGGCCAATGGAATTATTAATTTTATCAACCAACCTGCAAAAGCATGAAAGAAAAGTACAGAAGCAGAGATTAATACTTGGGGCAAGTTGACCAAACTTTCCAGTAACTCTAACCAAGGTTCAAACATTAATATCTTCAAGCAATCTGCTCACAGGCTTACCAGTCAAACAACCTCGAGTACACAATCTTAGCCAAAGCATCTCGGCTGAGTGCAGCAGTTTCTGGATCCAGCCATTTTGTAATTGTTTCATCACGAGTAACAATTACACGTTTGCAAAGAGAATCTTCAAGTGCCTTTGCATCACACCTGAATAAAAATTATGAGCCAAGATGGACTGGATATGAAATGCAAATCTTGCAAAGAAAATATATTTTAACCAATCCAAGAGTGCAATCAAAGAAGCAATTGCTGTACCAGTGTCAAACACGTATCTGTGTCGGATATTCCTCGGACACTTAAGATATTTCTAGTCTTTATCATAATTTTTTATACTATATTTTTGAATTTGAGCCAATATAGGTGTCATATCATAAGAAATATATAAAAGATAGTCTTTTATCATGCCTACAATGACAAATGTTAATTTTTTTAATTATTTTTCTGTAAGATCTGAGTTTGGAATGACTATGCAGTAATGCTCATATTTTAAATATAGGTGTTTGTGTTAAGATTTATGTTTTTATCTTACATATATCTTTTAAGATTTGTATTTTTATGTTAATCTTACATAAAGTTTATATTTTGTATCATAACCGTGTCATGTCTTATATTTTTTAAAATTTGTTGTATACTCATGTCCATGCCATATCGTATCCGTATCCTATGTCGTGTCCGTGTTTCATAGTGTGCAATGTTTGCTCACATGAAAAGCTCAGCTGCAGTCAGTAGATGGAACCGAGATTTTTCATCTTTGGGCACAGATGAGTCTATCTCCTTCCCTTTTGCAAATTCAATGTTGCCAAGATGTAAAATTGCAGCAACGACCCGAAATATCGCATCCTGAAGAATGATGGGGAAAATGAAAAAAATAAAGCATTGAAGCACAGATCATACTTGAAGAATCTATCCTTGAACTCAAAGAAACTTCCTATAAAATACCTGCTCCTCAGAACTTATTCCAACAATTTCCATTGCTCTCCTTGTAGCACTATATTCTTTAGAATCATCAACCCCTTCCAACTCATAGCAATTTGACTGATTCAGATAATGAAATATTCTTGGGTTTCCTAATTTGTATTTCTGAACATCCTGTCATAAGATAAATAAAAAGGACATGAACAATTAAGTAAAAAGTTAAGCACAAATTTACAAGAATAGAACTTCTAAAATATTGCCTATAATTAAAGGATTTTGCCAACAAAGACCATTCCTGTCATCATTCAAAGTTAAAAAAGTAGTTGGCCCAACAAGGTGCAACTTCCAAATGTCTTTACTACCCATCATTCTTAACAGATAAATAAAGAATCAAAATTTTTACAAAACAGGGAAGCCATGTTACCACAAAACTAAGAATCTAAACCATAAAGATATCTAATTAGGAAAAATGAAATCCTAATATGCTAAAGTTCCATCACTCCATTTCCATCCTCCATTAATAGCAAGAACAAAAATACATTGTTACAAGCTCTGGGCCCCTAAGCCCTCGACACAAGGTCACAACTAATGAAACACCAGCATGCATTGTTATAATTAAGCAAAAAAGAGGACACATCTTACAACAAAAAATTTATACTTAAAAATACATAAAAATGATGAAAAGAAAGGAACACAACTCTTATTTACTACCAAACCACTCTATAGGTCCATTTTCAGACAGTTTTCTCTAATGGTAAGTTACTCATATTTATGATTCAATCCAGAAACAAATTAATGTAAGCATAAACAAAAGCTCTATATTTTCAAATTAATTCTTTCTAATGTTTCTGTCAATCTAATTTTGATTCTAAGCAAAAATTATCCCATTACCTCCGGAGGAGCAGCACAGAGCATGTAGAAACAGTGATAATTCCTCTCTGGATCTGACACCTGGCAAACACGTGATCTTTCCAGCAGATAAGTTCTGATAGCAGCTCCTGAAATTCTTCCCCTTTGGTCAAATTGAATCTCCACAAACTTACCAAAACGACTGCAGAAGTCACAAGTGAGAAAATAAAACAAATAAGACAGTATGGCACAAAGCTTGCAATATAACTACATAAGCAGAAAACTTTCTATTATTTCCCACCTTGAATTATTGTTCCTAACAGTCTTTGCATTACCAAAGGCTTCTAGAACAGGATTGGACTGCAAATCAGGGAAGAAAGGGCAAAAATAAGGCCGTGTTAAGTGGATATAAGTTAAGGTTGTAAGAAATGCAGATGATGGAAAAGGCTGAGAAGCTAAATAAATAAGTTTATGGTAGTCGAATCAGCTTGCCAAACTAATTTAGTAAAGGTCTGATTCTCTTACCTCCAGGACTTTCTGCTCAACAGTTCTACCTTCAGCAGCTGCTCTCCCTCCCATGTAAGCAAGATAGCGCATGAGTAACTTAGTGCTTTCTGTTTTACCAGCCCCACTTTCACCACTAACCAATATTGACTGGCTGATTCCCTCATTTATCATAAGCCTAAATCCACAATAATTTATACAGTCACCTGTAAACTAATTATGAGCTCTATTTACAGGACAGATATGAAAATTACCTATAGGCTGCATCTGCAATAGCAAAGGGATGTGGACTTAGCTCACCAAAAGCCGCTCCTTTATATTGTGCCATCATATGGCTATCATATAAATGAGGAAGCTTAATGAAAGGGTTCACAGCAATCAATATCTTCCCAGTGTAAGTCTGGAAGCAAAATATTGGCATTAGCACACATCAAGGAAGTATGAAAACACGAAGATACTAACAAACACAGAATAAAAGTGCATTAAGGCAACATTTCCCCCACACAAGGGGTACAAAATTTGGGGAGTTGGCATCTGAAATACATACATAAATTTCATTCATATCATATCTTGATCTCAGATTATCTAGGACTCCAGGTTCATGCAGGTAAGCAAGCTTTGTCATATCATCCACTCCACATGGTGGGGCTTCGGTATCTTTATGATAAATACCAGAAGCCTTAACAACAACCTGTGAATTTCAAGACAAACAAGAGAGGGGCAAAAATTCACAATTTGAAAACATCAAAAAGTTCCAAATTCTGAGTTAACTTAAAAAATTTTAAATCTAGTACACCAAATAAAGTACAGGTATACTGCAAGACAAGGACAAATTAGTTTCGCTAAGCTACCCTATCTTCATTATGCTATCCTTCAAAGATTCCCACTAGTCAATCATGTTTAAGAATTTAAAGCACTCGAAGCAAAACTGGTAAACTAAAAGAACAAGAAAACGCATTACTGAAGACCAGGGTTAACTTTTAGCAAATACTACAAAGCATACTCACCGTCTTCTCTGAAGTGCAAAGGACTTTGATTTCTTCTCCATTAACCTCCAAGACCTCACCATCTATCCAAGCTACATCAGAATCCTCCACCCAAATATGGGACCCAACTACAGGATTGGCAACAGCAGCCTACAATGCAGTGTGTGTCACAACTTAAATGTACTAAGTTACCAACAGAATTCATTCCCTCTAATGAAATTAATGCATAATCAAGTAACATATATGCTTGTTTTTTACCAACTTATATGCTTGTTTCTTCAAAAAATGTAATAGAAAAGTCAAATTCTCTCTCTTTAAATCCCACAGACGTAATAGAAATATAACTACATATATGCACACTTTAAAAAGCAATAAAACGCAACTGCTTGGTTTTTTAACAAAATTGTGACTTTGCTTCAGGTAGGTAGCATGCAATAATTCCATAATTTACCTCGGAGTGAAGTTGCAACATGGGTCTAATGACCCATGTGGTTGAAAGCATCAATAGACACCCCATCATTAGAAAACAGTTCGATGCTATTTTCAAACAACTTTGGAAAGACAGTTGGAACTCTAGTTCTTCCATCTTAACTCATATGGCTGTTAAATATTTCCTATTGTAAAAGCGCATCTATAAAATTTTCAACTACAATTCATTAGTATAAAATAACTAATTCAATGAAGGAGACCAAACCAAATTTCCTTAAACTACAGCTATGGTATGAAATGCAGGTTGCAACAAAATCAGAAGACAACATATGACAACACCTAGTATAGAAGTCAATACTGATATTAACCAAAATATAAAAGAATAAATAAGTGAAATAGGTGCCAAACAAGCTAAAGATTCATAGACTAGTCAAGCTTCACAAAAAATAATGCAGGCAACATTGATTAGAAATAAATTATATTAATTGGAACAAGACCACCCCAAAGAAGAACATCCAACATGAGCAATGGAAGTATTCAAAAACTACTATCACCAATAAAAAATAGATATAATTGAAAATCATAACAAAGGGGGGATAAGCAATTAAGTGTCACATACAACCACAAGCATAGGAAATAAAGGCATAAATCTGTCCCCCTCGCCCACACAGACATTCACATTTACCCATTAAATGTGTTACTTGAAAGTTAAGCACGTGCATTGTCAAAGAGTAAGGCCTGACCCCTTCAATTAAGCTTATTGGAGAAAAAAAAAATGCAATGCTCCATTATAATTTTGACCCAAACTCAAAAACCAGCAAAATGTTCTTTACACTTAAATCAATGAAAATCCATCTAAATCAATCAGTGATGCAACAACATAATGCCAACAAATTTATTAAGTTGCAACTTTAATCAGCAGTCCAAAGCCTACAGAATCCGATTTCAAGAACCAGCTCCATAGATTTGTAGTACCTAGTTCAATCACTGAACCAGAAAACCCGAAAGATAGCATTCACAATTAAACCAAATCCCACCCCCCCCCCCCAAAAAAAAAGTCCAGGTAAAATAACTGCAAAATTAATAGAAATTTTCCTAGCTCGAGACATTGTGCTTCCTGTTTCTCCAAAGAACATAGTCAACAAGAAAAACACTATCCACAAGAATTGGACTCCTACACTGTCGGTTGGTAGTAAGAAATTGGCACATTCATAAAAAGTAGAAGCACCACAATCTGAACGAGGTAAAAACGATCAGATAAACCAATTATAAGATAAAAGAAAGATCCAATTCTGCTTTCTAGGCAATAACAGATCAATTCATTAACATAGAAAAACAACAACCCCATTTTTATCAAAAGAAAAAGAGAACGAAAAACAATAACCCCATATCTAAAAATCCACTTCAACAAAATGTACGGGAACGGAAGACTACGAATTGACTCAATCATGACAACAAAACAAAAAACCAGATGAATGACAAATGAATACCATTTTCTGAGGGAGATCGGATCAAAACCTCAGCTTGCTCCCGGATCTACTAGCAATTCCTCCAACGGCTACTCCTCCACTCAAAATGAAAGATCTTTTCACGTCCCCTCCACGCTTTCCAGCACAACTTTTACAAACATGTGCTTTACAACAATTCGAAATAATGAAAATATATATATATATATGTACGATATATCTATGAACTGAAAATGAAAATATATAGCGATGGAAGAATGAGAAGCTTAAACCCTTCAACAAGACCAAAACTTTTGAAGAAGAGGTTAAGCCCCTCGTCTGCTGCTGCTTTAACAGCAGACCAACCTTGCTTCTGTTATGGGTTTTGAGTGTTCTATTCTCTATGCTCTCTACGTTCCCTTTCACCCTTTCCACCACCTTTAGCTTCTGGACCAAGTTTATTCAGTTCTTTTTTTTTTTTTTTTTGGGTACACAGTTTTATTAGCCCTATTAGTTAATATAATCCCAAAAACGACTAATTGTTGATTCAGCAGTAGAAATCAAGGTACAATGAAACGTTTCCTTATCCGGATTGCATTCCGGAACTGCCCCTCCATGTTGGCACGAATTACGGGACCTTTTAGGACAACAGAGAGTGTGACGTGATCTCAGCAACGTTGTCTAAAAATCTTTCCATAAAAATCAAAACATTTGAGGCGCTAAACTGGTCGGTCACATCTCTCTGTGCTCGTATCTATGTTTTCTTTTTTTTTTCTTTTCTTTTTCTTTCAATGTAGCAAAAAATCATACGTTTTTGCATAATAAAATGTAATTATTATTGACATATAATTGTGAAAATACTTTTGGGTTTTCATTTGTTTAAATTAATTTTGTAATGTTGTTTGTAGTGATTTTTAAAAAATTACCAAATTACACTCTCACATCAATTTTGTTATGCAAAAATTATCTTTTTTTTTCTTTGACCAAAGTATTTTACATAAGCTTTCTCAATAAATTTTTGTTCTACTGGTAAAAATTATATATGAATGACTTTTAGTAAATTTTATTTTTGTAATATAAATTAATCTTATAAATCTTAATCAAACTGTGACAATTATTACGAGAACTAAATTTTTTATTTTAAAAATAGATTTTGAAAGATTCAAATCACAAATCAAATAATTATATATATAATAGATTAGTAATTTTGCATGAAATTCTTTTTGTTTATGTACAATTATTTATATTAAACAAAAAAATTTCTACAGCATAATCACCTCATTAACACACAAATCATAAGATGACACAGAATTACTCATTGACCTCACATATAATGGTACATAATATAGCTATTACAAGTTTCCTCTTACGAGTAAAGAATTAAGATGACCTAAAGCTCGTTTGGATATATTTTTTTTAAATATTTTTTTCATAAAAAATATTTCAACACATTTTAAAGTGTGTTTGGATATAACTTTTTAAAAAAATAAAAGTTAAAAAAAATTAATTTACCTTTTTTTTAAAAGCTAATGATATCTAATTTTTGAAAAAAAATAGAAAGAGAAGTAGTTTTTAATATAATTTTATGACAAAAATATCTTTTACCTTTTATTAAAAATTGTATTTCATATATTCTCTTTTTTCTACTTATAAATTCTACTCACATAAACATCCCTATGTAATTTTATGAATTACATTTTAAATAATGTAACTTTAAGCCATTATACTATAATATCTTAAATTAAATTCTGATCTCAATGACTATATCACTTAGAGAAAGTAAAATAAAACAATATTAACAATATATTGTTAAGCCTTTGGGTATACAATTAGACATTTTTTATTACTTTATATCTCATTTTTCATGACGCCATTACTATGACATAATTGAAAACTTCACCGTTCCTATTATGCTAGCATTCTATCATATATTACATTTGAATTTTTTTAGTAATTTTTATATAAATAAAGTGTTTCTATTTATTTTTATCCAAACAAACTTAAAAATATTTTTATTATTTAAAAGTACTTATTAAATATATATCTAAATATAAAATTATTTTTTTAAAAAAAATTTACTAAAATAAGATATATAAACAAAAGTACTTTTTTATAAGCTTATAAAAAAAAAGTATATCCTGATATTAATGAATGATGAAATGACACTACATAAAAGGAGAGCCGATAAAAAATCTAGCGATGAAGTCTTGTCTTCTTCGAAGTTTTACTATTTGCTTCGTGATTCTTGGACCCAACTCCAATTCTATAAATAGAAAATAAATACATGATAAATAATTTTACATTTGAATTAAAATAAACATTAAAATTAAAAAAATACAATATATACAATCTTATTCATTCAAATTGATCTAATTAATCACAAGTGTTGGTTGCAATGGTAGCACACTGAAATCTTATAAGTACGAACAAATTTCAAATCCTAAAATCACTATTTGAGCTAGGCTTTAAGCATTTAACTTTTGTGCTTTCGACTTGAAGAAGTAAAATTTTCTTCTCCCTTCTTTCACCAAAAATTGATTTGATTCCATAAACATCAATGGGAATTATGTGTAGTAATTGAACCATGCATAGTTAGGCAACATTCTTTATACTTTTGATTTACACCATAAAATATATAGTATTTTTTAGAAGAGTAATCTAATGCTACACAGTCAGAAAAAAAAAAAGTCATAATTTTTTTACAGAATTAAAGCAAAATAAAAAAAAATTATCAAATGAAATTAAGTGATGATGACTATTATTCAATCAAAGAGTCAAAAAAATATGCTAAATTATTTTTTTAAAAATTTTGACAAGAAAATTCTGATTATATAATATTTTCCTTTTCAGAATTCATAGATTCTTATCTTGTGCTTGGAAATTTTGAGTATATGGGAATCGATGGAAAGAGAATGGAGTGAGTGAACGGTAGTTACTCCCCTTTATTTATGCACATACTGTAAAATTGGCTTGTGATAAATAAATGTTAGTAATAAGATTGACTTTTGGTAAAAAAATGTCATTAGTTATATTTTAAGTGATCAAATTCATACACATGATTTAATCAAAAAATTCAAATACATTTTTTTAAGATTAAATATACTAAATATTAACTATATTATTTTAAGATTAAATATACTAAATATTAACTATATACTAATAAAAAATACCATTCTTAAAACTTAGCTTCTCTTTTTAAGTACATAAATATTGAAGTCATTTTTAATGATCATTTAAGCCTAAAAATAATATTACAAGAATAAAATATTATGTACATTATAAACTCGTACATTGCACTAGACACGATAATTTAAAGTAGAGGGAACAATAATCATTTTTCCTTATTTAATTTAAAATAAATAATTTTTTTCTCTTATCCTACAATTTGTGAAAAATGATTTTTGAGACTTAGGAAGAATGAGACCATTCTCCTTAAAAATCTTCTAAAAAATATTTGTGTTACTTTTTCTTCCCTTCATCATCCTTATTTATGTCACAATCCAAACATAACATTAAAATCTAGAAATCCCAAGAAAAAACAAGAATTACAAAACATTTTCGCTTGTTCCTGAAGCAAAGTGCTCAAACCGTTGAATATTGAAACAAATGGAGAAAGTTTTCAATCTCTCATAGGCACATACAACAAAGAAAGAAGTGAGAAAAGCCATGGTAAAATCTTAAAAGATTGGAAGCTCTGAGATTGTGTTTAACACTCTATGACTTATCACTTGCTTGAAACTTGGATCAAGCTCAACGATGCCAATCTGGACTCGCACGAACATCTCCCATGCTTCATCTGTGAGTCTTGTTGCCTTCTCCAAGTTCTCTGTCTTTAGAATCATAACAAATAAAATTGATTTCATTAATTTGATTCAAAACTCATTTCATATGTTAAAATTTTCAAGTTTCCCTTATCAACTTGAGGAATGTCAAATCCTTATATCTAGAATCATATATGCCTCCCTTGTAACAAGTAGCGTTACATTTTCACGTCACATATATATTCTCTTTATTGTGTTAAAATTTAATATCGGAGACGCAAACTTATATGAAACTTCAGGCATAATACCAGCCACTTTTTTGTAATTAAACAAAGAAGCAGCACTTCCGAGGGAATGACAATAAAATGAGATAGAAAGATGGTAATTCCCTCTTTGCTTAGTAGAAGATTAAAAATTATTTTTAAGTCATTTCGTACTATCAGGAATAATCAGAACCTGTGGGGTAAAATTATAAATAAGTTATATTTCAGTTTAATATGCTTCAGATTTTTATTGTATCAAATAAGTAAAATAATTTTCATTGTAAAAAATTCGTCTTATTTTTCATGTGCATGTTACTTACCCCGACAAATCATCAGATCAACATATCCACCAATCTCTGAAACTCGTCCAGAGCTTTATTGAATGAGCAAATCCTGTTTCCTCTAAGAACATGTTTTTTCCCTACACGGGGACAACCATCCCCGTGTGTCTCATAATGTGATACAAAAGGATCGATAAAATCAAATGGTTGTTACGAAAAAGAAAAATTCTCAGCGGCTTAAGAAAGTTCTCAGTGGCGCAAGAAAAATTCTTACACCAAGAAGAACCTCTCTTTGCTGAATTCATGAACACCTTACAACAAGACATGTACAAAAACGACAAAGTAAACATGACCATTACAACAACAGTGATTGAAGAGCGCTGTGGTTCCATGTTGGGCATACCAGTTGTCTCTAGTGTCTAGTGTAAAAAGGATGCCAAGCGTGGATCTGTACGATGCGGAAGACCAGTTCGAGCTCCCAAAGCTCTGCAGTTGGCAGCAGCCTGCACTCATCACCATGAAATTAACACAAAAAAAGTGTACTGCAGTAAAATCTCCCTTCATAATTTGATTTTCTTCTTCCTTTGGTTTGAAATGCCACTCTGAAATTAAGAATAGCCTTTTTTTTTCTTAGGGCAACTTACCACTTGAGCAGCAAATGGCAACATTTTCTCTGGTAACATGTTTGCGCAGATAGCTACAAAATAAGTGAGAGAGCATAATTAAGTATGCTAAACCATTTAAAAAATGGAAACACACAAAAGCAATCATGTCTTTTATGGTAACTTTACAACTATCTTACTCCCAGCGGACTAAATATGAGCTCTTTGTTCTGTACACCTACTATTGTTAGTTTACTCTGATTATTAGGATAGTATCTCTTGAACTGTCCAAAAAACCCAAATAATTTCCATTTATATCTCTAACCATTGATCATTGTTCTATTACAACTGTTGCTAACTACATGGCCTGAAAGAAGAGCAAACCCAAACGTGACTGAATATGTAGGGGACTTCAGGTAAGAAAATAATGTCAGCTGAAAAGAAACTACAGCAAAGCTGCTAGTAAATATCAGGTTCTACAGCTACCTGATCAAGATTTCTGACAGGAAAATGTGGGCAGCAGATCAGTTCAAGACCTTAAAAATATTGCAGATATGTGGGAACATGGCAAGCTAAGGCCTAGATTGATTGAAGAGAAAGGAACCGCAGAAGAAGGTTTCCAATAAGAAAGATTAAATCCACATTAGCATTTTTGTACCTTTTTCGATTCTATTATAGATGGTGATATGGATAAAAGAACAAACAAAAACAAAAAGAGAAAACCCATTTAAAGTCTCAAGTGACAGGCTTAGAAGCTAAAGATAAAAAATCTTCTGTGGTCAGTGACTACACCTACCATAAAGAATAGCTCCAATAAATGCATCTCCAGCACCAGTTGTATCAATCAGCTCAGAAGCTGGTATCTTCTCTGCTGTTCCAATAAAAAATCTCCCACAAACTGTCCCTATTCCGTTTGCTCTCAATTTTGTCACCCCCTGGGAAAATCAACCCGGAAAGATAAAAAAGGAAAAAAAGAAATGTAATCTTTTAGAATGAACACTATTATCTATTTCACATGGAATTGGAGCAATCTATATCTATCTATAATACATATAAAATTGAAAGTACCAAAAAAAAAAAATCGAATACTGAAAACTATTGTTACACATGTCACCCAAATAATAGTAATTTAAAAATGGAAAATTAAATTAGTATTATATTCCATGAATTTATATATTTCATTTGAAATTTTTATTTGTCAATATTCTTTAACTCATCATTTCTTCATTAATCCACATTTAACTTCTATATAATCTATATAAAGTTAAATATAAAATTGAACCTAAACAAAATTTGTAAGATTAATGATTCTTGATATTAATTTTATAAAAGAATTGTATTACTCAATTGCTTTAATTTTTATATTATTGATATACTTTTGTTTTTCTTCTACTCTTTATTTATTTATTTATTTTTGGTGAGAATGTTCTTTTTTATTTTACTTTCTATTTTATCATTTCACTCTTTCAATTGTTATACTATATATCAATGTTCTGAAAACCGGACCGGACCGGCCGGTTCGACCGGTTGGATCGGGAACCGGTTCCCTAACCGGTCCGGATTATCTTCGAAAACCGTTGTGGTCAAAAACCGGTCAAAAACCAGACAAACCGGGCAAACCGGCGCCGGTCCGTACGGTTGCCCGGTTTGCTCTTTTTTTTTTTTTTTGAATTTTACGTCAAAACGACGTCATTATTGATATATATTTTCAAAAAAAAAAAACCCGGACGACGTCGTTTCGCGTTTGAATCAAACCGAATGCTCGCCCTCGCTGCGGAAAGCCAGAAACCTCGCCGCTGCGGAAAGCCGGAAACTCTCGCGCCCTCGCTGCTCTGCGTCGTCTCGCCATTCGGTCGTCTCTCGCCGAAACGCTCGCCCTCGCTGGCTCGCTGCTCCGCGTCGTTCTCTCACGTCTCACCGTTCGGTCGTTCTCTCACCGAAACCCTCGCTGGCTCGCTGCGGAAGCGGAAAGCCGAAACCCACGTGCGTCCGTCTGCGTCGGTGCATCCTCGACTCCGGTTTCTTACCGTTAGAAAGCCTCGCTATCGGAGATCCTCAAGGTTATACACGGATACACCTCTGCACATTTTTTTATTTTTATTTCTGATGTTTTTTTCGTTTTTGTATCTGGAATCTAGATGCCAAGAATGGGGAAGATTGTGTGTTTAATTTGATCTTGCAGATGATTTTGATTATTGTTTTTGTGCTGTGTACACTGTGTGAGTTGTAGCATTTTGTTTCATAATTGTTGTTTAGTTGCGCATGTAGTGTTTGATAAAATGCTTCAAAAAGACATTGCAACTATAATTGCGAAATTGATGTTGACAGTTGGTATTTTTAAGTTGGTTCAATATTAGATTTTGCCTACATGAAATCTTTGTAAGCGAAATTGTTGAACTTATGTTATTTATATGA
The DNA here is from genome assembly GCA_019955255.1 of Castanospermum australe. Lineage (NCBI taxonomy): Eukaryota > Viridiplantae > Streptophyta > Magnoliopsida > Fabales > Fabaceae > Castanospermum > Castanospermum australe. The sequence goes on from NSJW01000637.1 coordinate 74,417, forward strand.
ATGTAATATTTTTTTACTTTTATGACATTTTTTTGTTGTGTTGATTATATGAATGTAATATTTTTTGATCTATGATATTATTTTTTGTGTTTCAAATAATTTATTATTAATTTATATTGTATTTTTATAATTTTTATTTATTTTAGTACTATATAAATAATTATATATATTTATATATAATATAAATATATATTATTTTAATACTCCGGTTCGACCACGGTTCGACTACGGTTCGACCATTTTGAACCTTGAATCAGTACCTTGACCGATTCAATGACCGGTTCGGTTTTCAGAACTTTGCTATATATTTCAAAGAAACTTTATTTTCATAACCAACATTCTTTTATCATATAAACATTTTTTACTTTATTAAACATTTACACTGGTGGATCATGGATGTTTGTATTTACTTTTAAATCTATTTATTTTGCATAAAAATAAGATTGATACAAGTTATATAATTAACTTTTTTTTGTGTAAAAGTTTAATCCTATATATCTAACTAAATTTATGTAAATTTGCTAAAACAATAATTTCTAATGATGCTTTAATATATAATTATAAAATACAATTTTATCCAATAATATATTAACTAATAAAGATTACATCAAATATTAGAAATTTTGATTTTTTAAATTTATTACCGAAATTCATTTCAACTCCATTTAAAATCTAGTGATCTGTAATATCTGAATATAGCAATATCATTATCATTAACATAACCAAACTTGGCAGCCTTCCAATTAAGCCCAGCAGCAAAATTAATTAACTGCCCATTACAATAAATTGATTTAAATTTGGATAACATCATTTAAGATGATCAAACTGCTATTAAGATGATCAAAATCTATATCGTAGAAGTCAACAATGCTTTTGCAAATTTAAATAATGAAAACAAACTCTTGTCTAATCATCAAGAAATTAGAAAATGTCAATTTACAGCACAACCAAACAGGACAAGAATACTTTTATTATATAAAGCAAGTGTATTATATCTCATGCATCAATGAAGTGATTTCGTCCAATGTATCTCGTGCCAAAAATCCAAAAACTTTAATAGAACGACCGTAATATTTAAGTATGTGGTTTTACTTCCATTCTTGCTTTTGCATGAATGTCTCTTCCTGGCTTCATGATCTACCATGAAAGCTTAATCCAACAGATATTATACAACAGTATGAGACTAGGAGAGTTCATGTGGTGGGCTTGTAGTTATGTGCTAAACAGCAAAACCATGATGGTTAAGTTATGAAATTTAACTGATCTGGTGAACGTTGGTAATCTCAACCTCCCAAGTATGATAAGGTGCTTTTATATCAGCCATGACCCTCTAAGATCTAAATTAGTATACTCTAAAACTCAATGCTGCATTTCTAGAATATATCTTCACATTAAAATAAAAGTGGTAGAAGTTTTAGGTTCAAATATGTTTTACCGATGATATACAGGTTGGGACAGCCAAGCTATCATCTTTCTCTTTATATAAGAATTCTAGGAAACTCTCTACATCCCTTTCTTCTATGTCAGCACCCTCTGCCAAAAAAAAAGCATTAAACTTGTAAGTTAAATATTTGCTTGAAGAAGAAAAATACGCAATTCAAAGCAATAATTTTGTGACATTATGCTACCCTTCAAGGATCAAAATAGTTGAATTGAAAAGGCCAGTGGTATATTCACCATTTACACTTCTTTCCAACATTAGACATCCATCTTCACCCAAAGTCACAATCAGAAATTTGATATTTGGCAATCTTAAAAGCATAGAAACCAGTGCACTTGGGATAGATGATGCCTGTGTCCATGCCTAACACACACAAAAAAAATCCCAATTAGACTACACCACAAAGGACAAAACATAAGCAGAAGCAAGTCAAGCTCATCATGATATAAAAACATGAGTTGAAAATAAATGTATATAGAATGTGTCAGATCAGGAACCTCTTTTGTTTTTTTTTTTTGGGGTGCTGAGAAGAAGAGCAATTTTGGAAACACCATGAAGTGTTCTTTCAAACAATGGATTTTGACAAGATAGGTCTCCATTTGAGGGAAAGGTCAAAAGATTGTAGTAAGTCCTATCTGTTGACATACTAATGAATCTAAATTTACATATAGTCCAAATCAATTCAAAATGCAAGCATGCTAAAAGAAAGCTGATTAAAGACAAGTTATAAGTTCATCACATTAATCATATTCATGAAAGAATTATTTAAGTACCTGTGGGAACCTTGCAGAGCATACAGCAAAATCAGCAAGCATCAGGAGCTCATCCAATCCTTCCATCAGGGATTCTGCCTCAACTAAGATAGGTATATTATTGCGAGCTGCCTGTACTTGAAAACCCAATGACTACATTCAAGTCCAAATTGTCGGTAATGACTCACTCCAAAATTCAACCCCTTCCCTGGCACCCAGGAGACCATGCTCATGCAGGCTATGTATAATAAGTATTCTTTCCATCCCAATATTAGTCCCATTCACCAAATTGGAGGAAATTCTTTTAAAAAATCCCACCTCCAGGACAAATTAAATCCCAAAAGGGGGGAGCCTTACGCCCAATTTCCTTCTTTAAATTTGAGGACAAGTAAATGTCATGCCTTAAAAAAATAAATTGGTAAATTAAGACATGATGAAGATGGTAAACAACAAGATTGATGATTCATTTCATTATACACATTTGCATAGATGTGGTTATGTCTTGTGAACTTACACTTGCATCTATGTGGTTATGTCTTGTGAATTTATGCTTGCAATAAATTAAATCCAATATAAGGCTTATAAATCTACCTTGTAACCTCGTTCAACTCATTCTCTGATAAATTAACAATCTTCTTTGAGAAATGTCAAGGCCAATTGATTTTTTCTTCCTGAATTGTTTGATGCAATTTTAGAATATTCCCATTGCAAAATCATCCCTCTAGCTCTTCTCCTCCCCCCTTTGCATACTAACATTTCTCACCTTCTGTCCCACGTACCCCTTTTCCTTCTTAAAGGCTCCTCCTTCATCAGTCGAATTTTGTTTCATCAGTTTCATTTTATTTAGAATGACTTTTTTTTTTTTCAAATTTCAAAGGCACTACGTAAAACCTTCATATTATTCTAGAATTTGAGAATAGATTTATCCAAAGGAACCTGCATTCCCTTGACAACCTACAAAATTCGGATACAAACTATAAGTTGTCCTGCAACCTAATTGGGGCAGCTGCAAATATAAATTGTCCGGCAATAGTGAAGAAACTGCAAGCAAAAGTACGATAATGATTACCTCTTGTGCAACGAATGGAGCAGTTTCGGTTGAGATTCCATCGAAATAAACTAATCTTGCTTCATCAAATGCAGATGATAAGGTTGACTTGGACAGGTCATCTGGCATCAGAGGAGGATCTCCAGGGGTGTAAATACTTGTGCGAGTTTTTCTGGAAGTATTACTTATAATTAGTTAACTCAATTAAATTCCAGAAAGCCTAGGCAAATTGCCTAAAGTATATTTAAGCATGTTGATAGAACTGGACCAGAAGAAATAGGGGAAATACCAAATAGTATGTATTATTAGCCTTCCAGTTCTACAATATGCAGAACAGAATCGTAATCAAGTCTGTTACAAACCCAGGACTTCCGAGAGGTCCTGACTCTCCCAAACCCAAACTGTTCTAAATTCTTTCTTACCCCCCAAACTGACTCTTCCCTACCTATTTATACAGAATTCGGTACCACTACTTGTGACTGGAAGTCCCAGTCAACTACCTATTTAAACCTTCCCCACTTTCCTTTTCTTTCTAATATACACTTGTTTAACTAACAGGTGGTTAACAATACTCCCCCCCAAAAATTTCACCTTGTCCTCAAGGTGAAAATGTGGACAAAAACTCTTGAATAGAGGACAGCAACTCCCAGGAATTCTCACAGTCCGGCAGGTCCTGCCATTGAACAAGGACTTCAGCTTCTCCAGCAGCATTATACCTAAGACTGAGGACATCAGCTGGCCGCAACTAAGAATAAGAGGGATACGAGTTGAATGCCGTGGTAAAACCAACCTGCCTTTGTAAAATACTGTTCCTCCTTTTACCTAATATCCTGGATGAGATTCTGAATTTTGAATAAGTTCCTGCAACAGCAGCTGTAACTTTGGGTCTGCTTGGACCTCATCAATCCATGTATCTAAGTCATTAAAATTGACAACAGAAATAGCAGCGTATGTCATCTTCCTGGACAGCGCGTCTGCTGCCCTATTTTCCCCTCCTGGTTTATATTTGATCTCAAAATCAAACCCCAATAATTTGGCTGTCCATTTGTACTGATCCTCACCCATTAAGCGCTGATCTGCTAGGAATTTCAAACTCCTTTGATCAGTATGAATAATAAAGTGTCGCCCCATCAAGTAATGCCTCCATTTGTGGACTGCCATAACAATTGCCATTAATTCCCTCTCATACACTGACTTCAACTGAGCTCTTTCGGACAGCCCTTGGCTAAGAAAGGCAATAGGTCTGCCCTCTTGCAGTAAAAAAAGCTCCCAAACCTTTGCTAGAGGCATCGGTTTCTACAATAAATGTCTTGGAGAAATCCAGAACTGCCAACACAGGAAGTGAAGTCATAGCTGTTCTTAAGAAATCAAGAAATGCTTCTTGAGCTTCTGGACCCCATTGGAAATTATCCTTCTTCAATAAATGGGTAAGAGGTTTGGCTATCCTACCATAGCCTTTAACAAACCGCCTTATAGTATCCTGTAAGCCCGAGGAATCCTCTTAATCCCCTTCACATCAGTAGGGATTGGACCATTGCAACATGGCTTCTATCTTCTTAAGGGTCAGCTGCCACGCCCTCCACCAAAATTACATGGCCCAAATACTCAATTTGACGCTGTCCAAAACTGCACACTTTTTTCGATTGACAAACAGATTATGCTCCCTTAAGAGCTGTAAAACCACTCGTAAATGACCAAGGTGAGCTCCCATATCCTTACTATACACTAATATATCATCAAAGAAAACCAAAACAAATTTCCTTAAGAATGGCTTCAGCATCTCAGTCATTAGTGACTGAAATGTAGATGGGGCATTCGTTAATCCAAAAGGCATTACCAAAAATTCGTAGTGCCCTTCATGAGTGCGAAAAGCTGTCTTTTGTATGTCTTCCTCCTTCATCCGAATCTGATGGGTAGCCCGATTTGAGGTCCAATTTAGAACAGCAGCCCCTCCAAGTTCATCAAGTAATTCGTCAATTATTGGTATGGGAAATTTGTCCGGTACTGTAATCTTGTTGAGTGCCCTATAATCCACATAAAATCTCCATGCTCCGTCCTTTTTCTTAACCAAAATGATAGGGCTTGAGTATGGGCTCACACTAGGTCTTATAATACCTGCTGCAAGCATCTCTTCCACTAGTTTCTCTATTTCAGCCTTTTGGTAGTGTGGGTATCGGTAGGGTCTAATGTTGGGAATGGTTGAGCCCTCCTTCAAGGGAATAGCATGGTCATGCCTTTTGAGATGGGGGTAAGCCTTTTGGCTCTTGGAAAATATCCACAAAGTACTGCAGAACCTCATCTATCTCTGCTGGCGTAAATGTCTCCACTGCTGTTAGACCAGTCAAAGACTTGTATTCTATTTAGAAACCCTGCCCTTCATTTTGCAAAGCCTTAATCATTGATTGTATTGAGCCTCAGACTTGGATAAGGAAGGCTCCCCTCTAATAGTCACCCATCTTCCTCCAACACGCATCTTCATGGTAAGGTCTTTAAAATTGGCCCTTATTTCCCCTGACCCTTCCAACCAATCCATCCCCAACACCACATCAGCACCTCCTAAGCCAAACAAAAAGAAATCCTGCTGCACCTCTATTCCTTGTAGCTTCAAATTCACTCCTTGACAAACCCCTTGACACTTTACCTTATGCCCATCACCCACCTCAACGAAATAAGGAAGGGTATCCAGCATTGGAAGGTCCATTCCCTTAACAATGTCAGTTGTTATAAAATTATGGGATGCCCCACAATCCACCAAGACTATGATCTTTCTACCAGCAACCTCTCCCCACAATTTCAAAGATCTTTTTGAGGTCAATCCCATTATACTGTGAACGGACAATTGCAAGGCCTTATCCTCCATTTGTGCTTCTTCATACAGATCAGTATCTTCATTTAATCCCCTTTCTTCATCTCCATCTTCTAACAACATAATCTGGTAGTGTCTGAGTTTGCACGCATGCTCAGGGCTATATTTTTCATCGCAGCAAAAACAAAGGCCCTTTTTTATTTTCTCTTGTAATTCAGCCTCAGATAATCTCTTGAAATTTCCTCCTCTCCTGCTGTTGCCGCTGGTGTCTGTGCTCCTATTCTCATTATTTCCCTTAAAACTCACATTGGGCCTACCAGCATTTGAACCCACGACCTGTTTCTCCTCCTGAAACACTAAATCTTGTACTGGGCTTTGGCCCAATATCTACTGTTGCACTTTTCGACAAGGGGAAAGCTTTGGACGTATACCCAGGCTTCACACTATTGCCTGCGTTACCTCCCGACCACCATCTTTTGCAACACTTGGTTTCTCTCGTCAATGAGTTGATCCATCGTTTCCAAGAGCGACCCAGCCGGATGTAATTTCAGTTTGGCGCGCACCTCCTCTTTGAGACCATTCAAGAAAATCCCGTGAAGAAAATCCGGGTTTGTGCTCCTCAATGGACCAGCATAGAGTTCGAAACCTTCTCTGTACTCCTCGACCGTCCCCTCTTGCTTCAACCCAAGCAAAATTTCATATGGGTTTTGCATCATAGAAGGCTGGAACCTATGAATAATAGCAGTCCGAAAAGCTTCCCAAGATGCGTTGGGGGTACAAGACTCCCACCATTGAAACCAACTCAAACCGCGACCCTCCATAGCCACCATCACCGCCTAAAGCTTTTCTTCTTCTATCACCCCTTTTACCAAGAAATAGCACTCCACTCTGTTGACCCAACCGTAAGCATCTTCTCCTGAAAACAGGGAATTTTTAGTTTGCGCCACTGATCCTTAAATGACCCATTCCTCAAATTTTTCAGTAGTCCTCCCTCTCGAGTCATTTTCTTGAACATTAGCCGGTGATTGTTGAGATGGTTCAAATTGGAACCCACAAACTAAACCCAGCAATTCCTCAATGGCTTCCTCTGTCTTTCACATCCTAGCCTCCTGTAGTTCTCTTCTATTTTGTTGGAATTCTCTTTCTTTTTTTTGAAATTCTGTGTCTTCTTCCATCTGCCTCCTCCAGGCTGCAAAACTCTTTTCTAAAGACTCGAACCTTGCCCCCATTCTTGTGTTAACCATGAATTGCTCCCTGGATGGGAGCTCTGATACTAGTTGATAGAATTGGACCAGAAGAAATAGGAGAAACACCAAATAGTATGTATTATTAGCCTTCCAGTTCTACAATATGCAGAACAGAAACGTAATCAAGTCTGTTACAAACCCAGGACTTCCGAGAGGTCCTGACTCTCCCAAACCCAAACTGTTCTAAATTCTTTCTTACCCCCAAACTGACTCTTCCCTGCCTATTTATACAAAATTCAGTACCACTACTTGTGACTGGAAGTCCCAGTCAACTACCTATTTAAACCTTCCCCACTTTCCTTTTCTTTCTAATATACACTTGTTTAACTAATGGGTGGTTAACACATGTATTCTATTTTAATGCATAAGCTAAGCCGAAAAGGATCATATATCTAATTTAACGTATCATCAATACAAACATAAATCCAGGTTTCCAGCTGCATTTCTGAAACCAGTAGAGTCATTAGTAAGGGTAATGTGATAAAATAATTGAAATACACGGCACATGAGGAGGTTGTGAAAGTTTCTCAAAGAGAATTTGCATGAATATTTTAAAACAGTAGAAGTCTTTGTCTTGAACATTACCAAATTAATGCACCTTTATGCATAATTTCAGATTCAGAACATGTTGAATAAATGGGGCATTGACTAAGTTGAAATACCCTAGAGCTCAGGCATATGGTCATCAAGCTGTGTTTTCCATAAAACTTTTCCTAAGATCATCATGCCATTTTAAGCCTTGAATCAGCAGAATTCTTCATATTCACTCATAATCTTGGTGGGAACTGAGAAGTAAGGGGCAAAACATACAAGCAACTGCCTTACGTTTGGCTGTCGACAAGTACATATGAAAATGTTGAACTGCCACCCTTGGATACCTGAAAAGTGAAAACAATATAAACTGTCAACTCAGAAAGTGATAAGTAATTAGGAAAGAAGTGCAAACAGTCAAACACTGCAGTTCTTTATCAACAACAGTTTTGCATACATATTCAAAAAGCATTCCTCCAGAGCAAAGCAATCAATCCAACCCAGTAGCAATACATTTGATGAAGCACGCAGTCTGAATCTTACCACGAGAAAGGAAGTATCGACACCATCAGCTTCTAGCTCCTTCAATATGCTCCTGCCATTGGCATCATCTGCAACCTACGGAATGCACAAAAAAACGTTTTTTAAGACACAGATCACAAACAACTCGATCAGGTTTGATCTAGCTCTAGCCTGTCAAACCTTACAGATTCCACATATCAGAAAATCGACATATTAAGACACCAAACATAAAGAGACAGTTAAAAACCTTGGAGATCAACTTGGGTTTCAACCCCAGTCGAGCAGCACAAGTTAAAGCGTTGCCCGCATTGCCACCTCCTTGAACCTAGAAAACGAATGCATGCAAACACGATTCAACACAATCGAATAAAAAGTCAGAGGCAGAGGATGTGCTGCTTAAGTTGAATTCCAATCAACTCGGTTCTGTTACGGATAATTCCACTCAGTGAACACGAATATCGTCAGTGACGATGGGTGGGTGTACCTTGAAGGAGGTGGTTCGGACCTTGTCGTCCGGGTTGGGATAAGCATCCACAGTGGCCAAGAAATCCACCGACACCATTCCGCACCCCACCTGCGCATGCAGTAACAAGCTTTCACTTCCGATTCCGCAAGAAAGAAACAAAGCTAATATGATATACAAAGGCAGAGAGAGAGAGAGAGAGAGAGAGGAGAGAGAGAGAGAGAGAGAGAGAGGGGACGCAACGCACGACGATGCGGCTCTCAGGAGGGGGAGGAAGGGCTTGGGAGAACATTATGGTGGTGAAATTTCTGCGACGGAACCTGGTCGACTGAAAGAGAAAAAGGAAGGATCAGAATTGGATGAGGGAAAAGGTAGGAGCGCGGAGGGAGTGATCAAAGAAGACCGTACATGGCAGGCGAAGCGACGCGGGAACGGAGAGATCGGAGAAGAGGAGAAGCGTGAGTTGAGGAAGCCGGCATTGGACGCGCCCAACAGCTTCGACATGGTTCTGGCGAAGGTTGGTTCTGGTTCAAGTTTGAGCTTTTTTCGTTTTGCTACAATGGTTCGAGTTTGAGTTGAAGAAGCTTACCGAGGAGGATGGTGACTTCTTGCTGACTCGACGGTGACCACTGACCAGTGACGACGTGGAATGGAGCTCACGACGGTGATCCGTGAGGCAGAGGAATGCGTCTTCCTATATTGGTCTTAATTAAATTGTGGCAATATTTATCTCAACAAAGTCGTTGTAGTATAGTGGTGAGTATTCCCGCCTGTCACGCGGGTGACCCGGGTTCGATCCCCGGCAACGGCGATCTTTTTGTTTGACCTGATTTTGATACCTTTTTCCTTTTTTTTTTGGTTCTGATTTGAAAAAATTACAGAAAGTTAGATACTGGCCTTTTGTATGGCCATTTTCTTACAAATATGACATTTCTGAGGGATCCCATTGTTTAGATCTGACAGAAAGTTACGGAAATTTATTATCCAGGTGTGGGTTCAATAACTTTATTTCAGAAAGTCGTTGTCAATTTATTCTTTTTACCACTCTTTTATGTAGAATAAATTTTTTTTAAGATTGGTTTCACTTTTATAAAAATGTAGGAATCAAAATTAGATTAAAATAGATAGTTACTTAAAACATAAGTACAGTTTAAAACATCATTTATTAGTCGTCACCAACCTATAACTCAAGTGATCAAACAAGTAAAATTTTGATTAAAAATTAATAAATTAAAAAGTATCTAAAAGTATTGTAGAAAAAGATAATATCTATATAAAATTGGTGCAAATTATGCTAAATATTCAAGAACATACATTTCATGAAGAAATTAAATTATGTGAAAATGAAATGAATTATTAAAAGAATTCAAATCTTCTGCTCTCTTTTTCTGTCCCCCAATTAATTGTTAACAAATTAGTAAATATTTTTCTTTTAATTAATATTAATTTTTTTTTAAATACAAACATTTTCTTACTATTTGTCAGCATTTGATTGATAAAACAAGATTGGGGATAGAAAAAGGGGCCAAAAGATTTGAATCTCTGCTATAAACCCAAGCAGGAAGGTAATTTTACCTGTAGTAACAACACTTGCTATTCATTTGAAACAAACTTGGAGGAAAAAGTTTGTGTCACAAAAGGCACGTAACACTATCAGATGATTTCGTGATAATACGTGGAAGGAGCTCCTTTTCCAATAGTGAAGAAGTTGTCAGTGCATGCATTCCTCTAACTTAACAATTAAAAGCAAAGGTAAAAGCAGGGAATATTCAGTCCCTCACTTCAACTGTGTTATATCAAAGATCTACTGCATAAAGGATGCTAGGCGTGGGTCTGCGCGGTAAGGAAGACCACTTCGTGCTCCTAGAGCTCTGCACTTTGCAGCTGCCTGCAATTGGCATCACAATGCATAAGCCTCTTGCTGCTAAGCAACCCATCTGCCCAGTAGGTTAATACCTTCAAATTTTCATAATTGAAGTGCAAAATAGGCATGCAATATATATTTTTCATTAATTATTGCTTGAGTACAAGACCACTTACCACATTAGCAGCAAAGGATAGCATTTTCTCTGCTGCAAAGTTGGCACAGATAGCTGAAAGCAATCAAAGACAGCATATATCTCAATAATCTCATCCATATACATTCCCTTAGGAAACAGGGAAACAATATAAGAAGATTGTGGTCGTGAAGTTTAAACATACGGCCTGTAAAAGGCGTTTTGAAAGTCACATAATTTGATCTATGGGGAAATAGACAAAATATAATCGTACTCCTGACCTCCATTTCAATGGTGAAAAAGTGTGGAAAGACAGGGCGGGAAGGAGAATTTGTATTTTTTTTTAATATCTTATTTGGGGAAAAAGCAATGAAAATAATAATAAGAAAACGAAGACCCAAATGCAACAGCAATGACTTGCATGGTATTGAGTATCTAACATGAATGAGAAAAACTTTGTTGTTTATTCGATACACAAAATGGGAGCTAGTCAGGCCACACCACTACTCCCCACTGAGAACATTGTTCCCTGTTTAACCATGATGCATTTGGAGGAACTCGTGGCACCTATGTACTGAGATGATAACAGGATGCCCCCATAGATATGCTTGAGCAAAGGTTAACGATCCATCTATTGCTAAACCAACCCCTCGGGGCAGAAAACCTTAATGATGCCTGATAAATTAATGTTAAAAAGTAAATGAAATGGCAGGCAACTCATTAAGATCTAGCATGGTCCTTCAAAGGCCACAAGAAGAAGATACCGAACAAACGTGGTACATTACCGTAGAGAACAGCTCCAATAAATGCATCTCCAGCACCAGTTGTATCAATAAGCTCTGATGGTGGTATGTTCTCAGCTGTTCCAACATATAACCTCCCACAAACTGTTCCTATACCTTCTGCTTGCAATTTTGTCCCTGACTGGAATTAAAGGGAAAAGAAGGATATACGTAAAAAGTTTATCAAAAATGCAAATAAGCATGCAATGTTTATGTTACAACAATACAATCCCCACTTCTATAACTTCGAAGATCCAAGAAGTGATCCAGCATTTCACAATGAATACCCAGAAAAAGTTTTTGCTCTATATTATACACTCATTCATCAGTTGAGGCAATTGACTATTTGGCTTAGAAAAATAATTAATATATAGAAGAGGTTAAGTCAAACAGCTGTAATTCTAACTAATTAGAAGTTATTTAATGACAGAGAAAAATAAATGCAAGTTGTTCAAGATTTCCTTAGAGGTACTGACTGGTCTGCTTGTATATGATGTTCACAGTAAAGATTGCCTAAGTTGTTCAAATTTTTCAGTGTCTTACATGTCAAACAATGGCATTGAATGGAAGGCTATTAAATGTGACCACCTTTTCTGCAAAAATTTAATGGTGTCCCTAGAATGTCTTCCTAATATTGCAAGAACATCTATCCTCTACATCTCAAACAAGAAACAAAGGTTTTTTCTTCCAGTTTGTTTTTCAGTACTATTGAGAAAAAAGTGATGAGTCATATAGGTTATTATTGGAACAGCTGGCTCAAAAAGGCCTGCTCATGCCAGAGGGTGAGACAACAATATGGACCTCATTAATGTCCAAAGAACATACACCGGTGCTTTGCTTCAATCATGATTTTGCTGAGTTAATTTTGCAAAACTGGAGTTCACTTCAGTCAAACCACAGCAGAGAAAAAAGAGTTGTGAGTTTCATTGAGATTACTGATGATATGCAGGTTGGGATGTATACGCTCCCATTCTTTCTTATCTCCAGTGATTCCAGTACCCTGTCTACATCCACTTCTTCTGTGAAAGGACCCTCTGCCAGAAAAAGCATAACAAATAAATAATGAAAACCTGTTTCATTAAAAGCAAACACAACATACAATGACTGCAACACAAACATATAATTCTGACCGGTGCTAGCATATACCTTCTTCAAAAAAAAAAAACAAAAAAAAAACCCCACAACACAAAAAAGAAAAGAAAAATTAGAAGAAATGGGAACATATGTACCATTAACACTTCTCTCAAGCATTATGCAACCATCTTTTCCCAAAGTTACAATCACAAATTTGATGTTGGGCAACCTTAAAAGCATAGAAACAAGTGCTTTTGGAACACTTGATGCCTCTGTCCATGCCTGTCAGCACAGAAAGTTAAATCATATGTGTACAATGATGATTAAAAGAAAAAATTCAACCCCACAGAAGAGAATGAAAACAAGGTTTCAGCAAAAGAAAAGGACAAATATTTATCTTAGAGTTATAAAAGTTATACCAAGCAGAAAAGGAACACGTATGTATCAGTGGTATCAGAAAGTAATATCCCTTTTCTGTCACAAAAGGAAAATATAATAATAATTTAAAAAAAAAAAACCACAGCTTATACAAGAACATATCTACAAGTAAACATATTTTTAATTTCAGAAGAAGGCAACAAATAAAGTATAGTTTTTTCTTCTGATGCTAAGACTAAGTTAATATATTACTCCATAAATAACACATGTACTGATAAACTGATACAATAGAAAGGTAGTCTGTTAAAATCAATTCAACATTTCTGCATGTCAAAACACAATGCACTTGCCTGCGGAAACTCTGCAGCACATACGACATAATCAGCTAATTTCAGGAGATCATCCAGCCCTTCTCTCAGCCTTTCTGCATCAATTAAGATGGGTATATTCTTCCTAACTGCCTGTACTGGAAAAATATAATATTTTGTTTCCCCAACCTCCTTTACCATCAGAAGAAAATAAACAAGGACACTAAGTGAAGTTTTTAGGATACATAAAGCTTAGTGTGCCTTAGATCCTTAGACCAATTTGTGTTGACTAGCTTTAGTGGTTTTGGTAGCAGTAAAGAGGCAAAATTTTAATGGTAATGTGAAATCTATGCTACTATTTGGTGCATGTGGTTGGAGCATAATGGACAAAATTTTAAGGACATTTCATTGGCTTAACAGTTGATTTGGGCTAAGATTAGACAATTGGCTTCTATTTGGCGTAAAGCACATGGTCTTTTTAAGGGGGTTTCCTTAACATATATGCAGAGGGATTGGGCAGCTTTGCTCCGTTGGTATTTTATTTTCCCCATTTTTCACGATGGAGGATCCTTATCCTCCAAAATTCCTTATACTTCACTTCATCTTAATGAATTTCTTCTTTTATCAAAACAAAAAGAAAAAACATGAATATTAGGATGAGCCATGGAAACAAAAAAAGAGGAAATTAGTTTAATTTACCGATTGATTGACTTGCGATGTTATCACCTTTATAAATTTCTCCAACATATAAACTAGTGCCATGTCATGTTCAACCATTGGTGTGATGAGTTGGTACTCTTTTAATAGAAGATTATTAGCATAAAAAAAAGTTGACTTTTCACTAAATACAATATAGAAAGTTATACTTCTTTGATAAAGATTTAAATTTATTTTTTGTAGAAACTTCAACTTCTAAATATGAATAGGCTCTTAGAATTCACATCAGAATATCAAGCAAAATATATAGGTAATAACCTCACGTGCAACAACTAGAGCAGTTTCATGCAACCTCCCATCAAAATAAACAATTCTTGCTCCATTCAATGCAGATAACAAACTTGATTCAGGAAGGTCATCTGGTATCATTGGAGGAGATCCTGGGGTATTTATACAAGTACGGGTCTTCCTGAAAAATTACACTAACAATTAGTCAAGTTACAACTAAATGTTTCAACAGCTTCATTGGCAGCAAATGCTTGAAGATTTTAATATTATGAATAATCATAGCACATAATTGTTGTTTCATTCTTATTAACAACGTAGAATTTTTCCTTCTCATGCATGCATTGACTGCTGGTTGAAACAACATAGTCTCAGCCTCTCAGGTATTGTCAAGTATCTAAAGTTGACAAACACAAGAAAAGACAAGGAAAAAACTAGCGATGTGAATATAGGTGCAAAGTTTGCACCTTCAGTTAATTTCATTTTTCTTCTTCAACGAAAATAAAAATACAACACTATACAATATTTTATGTTCAAAACAATGCAGGTGACAGTGACCAAAATGGCAAAATATTGACTAGATCCACCAAACTCAAGCTTTTTTTTTTCTTTTGGAATTTGCGTCATCAAGATACTCAATGGAGAAAGTCAGACGGTGTAACCATATGTATATGGGATGTATTATAGATCAAATTCTCAACAAAGATTGAAAAGAAAAGGGAAGAAAAAAAGCAAGGGCTAAAAGAATTCCAATGAAACAACTAGAGCAGAAATTTCATGTTGTTAAGTGATTTTCATATTAGTTTATTCTTCATTTTCTTTTTTTGGGGGGGGCTGGGGGAATATACAAATTAACAGAGCAATAAGTAAAGGACCATTACGTTTGGTTGTCCACAATGATATAGGTAAATGGTGAAGTGCCCTCCTCAGATACCTGCATATAAGAGGAACAAAATGAAAAAAAAAAAATGTGTTAAATATATATATATATATACTTTCATCGTGGAATCAGAATATTGCCACAGCAAAATTAAATCATATGACAGCATGCTTAAAATTATACTTTTATCAAGCTCCATGAAGATTGCAATTTTGCAAACAGAATATTGTCTGAAAATTACCACAATAAAGGATGTATCTACACCATCAGCCTCTAGCTCATCTAATATGCCCCTGCCTCGAGTGTCATCTGCAACCTAATGGGTGTCAAACAGGTTTGTAACACATACACACAATGATGTCGGGTTTAAAACAGTCACATATTACAAGACTTCTGGTTCTGAAGAATTAAATACCTTGGAGATCAGCCTTGGCTTTAGGCCCAAGCGAGCAACGCAGGTTAAAGCATTGCCTGCATTGCCTCCACCTTGAACCTGAGAAAATAATGCACACAGACAAGACATGGTTAAGATTTAAACTCTCTTGCTAGTAGCTTCGCGAGCTGCACTAACATTAAATCCAGATGGGCATATTATAAAATAAAAAGGAACAATCAAAATTATTCAGAAAAAAATTAATGAGTGTCTCTGATGCAACTCATGAGAATTAATCCGAAAAAGAGAAAAGCCTGATAGGCGAAAACAAGAAGTACCTTAAAGCTGGTGCTTCTGATTTTGTCATCTGGCTTAGGATAAGCAGCAACAGTAGCCAAGAAATCCACTGACACCGCTCCACAACCCACCTGCACACAAAAATGCTCCATTTTTCAGCTTGAAATGGAAACAAAGGAAGCGTAGAGAGAGAGAGAGAGAGGACGCACAACGATGGGGTTTTGAGGAAGGGAATCGGAGGACATGGTGGCCCTGAAATTTCTGCAGCGAGGCCTCGTTGACTGAAAGTGAAAAAATGAAAACCAAAAAGCCTGATAGAGTTAAGATATATACAAATAAAAAATTGTTTAAAAAAAGAAACAAGTAAACACGTGCACTTCAATAGAATTTCAGAACGCTGAGGTTGAGACTCAAGCGTGAACGCTAACGTGAATGTGAAGGTAGAAGTAGAAGAAGGAAGAAAAGGAGGAGAGTAGAGAGCGAGTTCAAAACAACAGCGGCATAGGAAACAGTGCACAGGTTCGACATGTTTGCCGCTGCCAGTTAAGGAACACACACCAGCTAGACAGAGACAAATTGTGGATTCCATGACACATGAAATTATAAAATTCATTTTTGTGTCTCTTACAAACTGCACCTATGGAGTGCATGCTGAAGTGCAGAATCAAATTCACCCAGAAATCCAGTGCAGCCCCACCATATCTCACCTGCCAAACACTCTCAAATTCAAAGTGTGCATAAATAAAGAAGGATTGGCGGCGACTTTCAGTTTGAGGGAAAGCAAGACATTTTGGTTCCAAAGTTGCTGGGGAGGGAAAGCCCACCAACTTAACGAACACACCCTTTGGTTTTTTCTTTTGTGGGGTTCCATCGTTTTTCTATATGTGCTATGTAGGAACCACCATCACAGCACAAATGAAATTCAACCACTGCAACTGGATGCGTAATTCACTCCATTCCCTACAGCTTCTATTAGCTATAGGAATATACATCTTACAAAACTATGGTCAACTATTAATTTTACAAGTTTTAAGTTGAAGGTTGAATAAATAAGGCAACGTTTGTTTATTATTAATAACAAAATTCTCTCATCTATCTTTTCCTCGACATTTTTTTAAGCATTTAATCACAACCACTAAAACCAATCACGTTCTCACTCAAGGTTCAACATTATTTCTAACTAATTATTAATTTTAAGCAACTTATTTTTAAAAATTATTTTATTCACAAAGTATAATTGTTAAATCTGTTTTTGTTTTATACATATACAAATTATTATACCAATATATATTAAATTAATTTATAATTTTCATTATGCCCTTTTTATTACAAATACCACTGCTAGTAAAATTAAAAAGTGAACATGTCCTACGGAGTTCACTCCGGTTATAAGGCACGTCCTCGTTAATAGAAATGAAAAATATGGAATGGAGCCACAAGATTCAATTCAAGGCATTTACAATAATACTAAGGATTGTTCAAGTTACATTTCCCCCTTGTATAATGAATCAATATTTCAAAATTAGAAGTCAATGTCCGGTATCTCTCCTCCAATCTTAACATGAAAACTGCAGAAATTTGAGACGCCTACACTAAATCAGTCACTCAATCAACAGTTCGGATCCTTTTTTCAGTTTTGATACTGTACATTTCAAAAAACTCCAGAATAAACCTCAAACCTTAAGCCCAGTAACCATCATTCCAAACACGCTTGGACGGAAGTGTCCCATGTTCACTCCGGCTTCCTGTAAATCTATAAAAGGATAGCTTGCTTCGGACTGTTCTCAAGGGGCCTGATCTATTCCCATGCCTAATTGGTAAAGATATCTCATCTCCAATCAAGCTTGAAGTTGAAAACGGTCTGTTTTCCATTTCCTCAAGAGGACCAGAGCTGTATTCCATGGTGATGAAGGAAGATGCTTGCCCATAAGTTAATCGAGGGGTTACCCCTCCGGCATTCCACCAACTGCTATCAGAAGGGCCAAGATCACCTCTATAATCAGACTCCTGAGCAGAAGACTCCTTTCGACTACAGCAATCTCCACAAGTCTCATTTGCGTCATTGTATATCAACTTAAGAGCCTGCACAACTTCACCCATAAAAGGTCTGTGAGTGACCTCCGGGTGAACACACATTGAAGCAATAGCAGCCACCTTTGCCATGTCATCAAAGTCATAAACTTCCAGCCAAAGATGGATCCACTAGCTGTTCTACACCTTCTCTACTCGTCAACAGAGGCCGTGCCCAAGTTACAAGATTCTCCTGTCCATGAGGTTGGGACATGTCCACTGGTTTTCTGCCTGTGAGAAGTTCAAGCAGCACAACACCATAACTATAAACATCACTTTTAACGAGTAAATGCCCTGTCATCGCATATTCTGGGGCAACATACCTGCAAAATTGAACAGATAGAAATGGCATCAAATTAAAGGCTTGGAATTTACAATGCGTGAAAAACAGATTGCAACTACGCACAATTTATTAGACACCAAGATACAATTCATGCAGCAGAATGGAGTCATAAAAAGAACTTAATTTTGCTAAATTATTCAGTTGAGTAGAAGAGACAATCTGAAACAACTATCATGATGGGTTAACATGCAGTGAGCACATGATTTGTTTTTGGCTATCAGAATCCTTCATGAGTTAATTAATGTAATATGCATAAGTTAACTCAAGGGAGTAGATAGTTGAACATTATCCAAAATTTCAAAAGATATATTAGAAGATATTGAATTTTATAATTATGGCACTCAATAAAGTTTAAGAAAGTACTCAATCAAAAGGCTGCAAAGCTTATTACACTTACCCAAAAGTTCCCATGACGCGCGTAGAAATATGATTACTTCCTTCAGTTGCTTCTCTTGCCAAGCCAAAATCAGAAACCTTGGGGGTAAAGTCATTTTCTAATAACACGTTGCTAGCTTTAAAGTCTCGGTGAATTACACGAGGATTAGAATCTTCATGAAGATAGGCCAATCCTCTTGCAGCCCCAAGGGCAATTTTCATACGTGCTTCCCAATCTAGTGGTCCCTTTTTCTTGTCAACACCTGCAGGATCATTAACAAGCATTTAAGTAATATAATTTAACAGATGGCAATGCAATATAAATTGAGCACGGGGTGCATATCCAGAGCTAATGAAAATATGTTACCATGCAAATGGGACTCAACACTGCCATTGCGAACTAGCTCATACACCAAGCAACGCCTGCGCCCTTCAATGCATATACCAATGAGTTTCACAAGATTACGGTGATGCAAACGGCTTAGCATCTCAATTTCTGCAATAAACTCACGGTCTCCATTCTGATTATCCCTAGTTAACAGCTTAACGGCAACTTCAGTCCCATCTTCCAATGTCCCCCAATAAACACGTCCAAATCCTCCTTCTCCTAATACTCTCTTTGAACTGAACTTCTCTGTTGCTTTCTCAAGCTCAGAAAGTGAAAATGTTTTAACAGAGAGAATAGAAGTAGCCATGGTGGACATAAGGGACACTGATGTCGAGCTTGTAATACTGCTTGACAACATAGACCCCATGCCTGCATTACAAGCATCCATCCATTTACAGTTACTTCAACTATTATAGAACAGTCAGAATGAAGTAGATAGCCAAGACAACATGAAATTTCTTAAAATTTACACAAGGATGAATACCAGATTTGCACCTGTCAACTTAAGTTCACATGCAAGAGAAAGTGGAATTTGTCAACATAAAATAGTGAATGTTCACGTCACTACTTATTTGAGTTGCAGGTATATATCTATAGCCACCTTTTGTCAATAATCTTATTGGTTCTGTACACGACAATAGTACTACTTATTGGTGGAGCAAGCCTGATTTACAGTTGTCATATAAAAGTCAAGTGCAAAAAGCACACACACATGTAAATCAAGGAAACCTAATTGAAGTGTGACACAAGTAACATTAACGAGTAATGACATTAGGCAAACCTTCAAAGTCAAGAAATCCACACATTGTGAATTTGTAGAGTACAAAAAAATCTTATAACTTCACTTTCCCAAGAAACAGAGCATAACCAAACAAATATAGTCTTCTGCACGTGACAAGGAAATCATAGTCAACTAATAGAAAGAAACTACAAAAGGAGCCATAATCAACCTGAGGAATAATATTTTAGGAAATATCCCAGTTGAATATAATTTACAATAAATGCTTCGCAATCAAACAACAAATTCTGCCAATTCCATTCAAGGATCTTAAAATTATTTAAAAAACAGGCCAAAAGAAGTTCAAAATTATACCAGATCTCTTGTTTACAGACGATGTGAATGCAGGGCCAACATCACTTGATGGCCTCCTAATCTTCCTCCATTTCAAAATGACGGAAAATGCTCCAACCAAAGCCAGCAAGAGTACAAAGGAAGATAAAGCAATGATGATTCTAGTTCTAAGATTCATTTTCTGGTTCTTGCTGACAAGGTTGGCAGTGATTGGGAGATTACCACCAGCAGTTCCACGGGGATCACTCCCAATTATAGGTCCAAGTGGTGGCGATGATGCCATTCCTGATACCAACTGCTTCAGTCTCAACCAGTAACATGACAGCAGTAAAGTAAAATGTTATTGGGAGAAATAACACAAGTACCTGGATAAGTAATGTACACGACTTCATAATCACCAAAAAGGCTCCTATTTAGAGGAACTTTCTTGTGCCAAAACCTCTCATATGTCAGAACTGCAGTGGTATTATCAAATTTCTCTCCCAGAGGAACCAAGTTAATGTCAACTACAGTTCTTCCCTGATTTTGACTATCAGCACTAGCACCCATTATCTTCACCTGACTCTGCTCTAAATATGTGCCTGATGCAACTTCAATCTCTAACTCGTTCATTAGTGGAAAAACAGCAAAAGTAGCTACATCCAGGGTGAGTCTGACTTTCATGGGAAATACACAGCCACAAGGTGAACCAAAGGGAGTTGCTGTGAGTGGATCCATACAGATTTGGTCACAAGCTGCCAGAGATTTCATTTCTAAAATCAGTATATGGTGTAAGACATTAACAGGGAGGGCCAAAAAAATGATAGGTTGCAGAAATCCGTGTAATTCAATCAGGAAAAGGCTTTATCTCACAGAAATTATAACTTCGAGTTTACAATGAATACGAATATTTAGGGCCACCGAATTAATTAAACCCATTACACCCTACCATAACTTTGTGAAGTAGGCAATAATTTTCATACACCATAGGCTGCTTGAAAGAACATCCAAAGGCAAATACAGTTTCACAGATAATAGATTTTTACCATAACTTTGAAGCAGGCAATAATTTTCAGACACCATAGGCAGCTTGAAAGAACATCTAGAGGCAAATATAGTTTAAAATAAATTAATTTTACCCACACAAAACATTGTTAATCTATGGAAAAAAACTAATCAGATTCAAAGTTTTCTTCCAAATAATTCTGTTTTTGACGTTATTTCTATCTATAGCATCTTATCACACTTAACAACAGCACACTTTAAAGGAATTAATTAAGAAGGCAGCGGAATCATAAAATTCAGATTACTAGGTTACAAAGAATCAAGTCATGACTCACTTGATCAACTTACTAGACCAAATAGAGATTCAGAGGAACATATAAAGAAAAAAATGATTGTAAATACAAAGTTGAAAGACCAAATGTTGTTAAGATATAATTACTACTCCTGCCCCCAGGAAGCGTAGAAGGGGAAGAAGGGCATCTAACTTCCAAAAATTACCTTGATCTTTAGAAGGGGGTGGAGCCACCAAATAAGGTCTCAAGCTATGATGATGATGGTGATAACGGTGATGTTTTGGTCTTGTAGTCACACTAGGACCTAAAATAAGAGGAGATTAACCCTTAGGTTAATAGCTAACATTAAGTGTAACAGCAAGTTATTGAAAAATATGATAATATACCTTGATAAGATGGAGATGGCGCAGGTGCAGAGGATGGTCCAGAAGAAGGTTTAACTAACCATGTTTTAGCTGGTTCGGATGAAGCAAATGACACACTCAGAGAAACCGACTTCACTGCAGTAAAAGAACCTACTATATCATACATAATGACATAGTGCTAATCTGTAGAGAAGACCTCAAAAGGAATCTCTTAAAAATAAAATATCCAATCATAATATTTTTCATTAATTGCAAAGAGTGTGATCCAATATGGACTGGAGCACAAACACACAGAAATATAGCAACGGATTCATTCAGATAAACCTATCAAAGAAAGGAATTTGTACTGCAATCTTCTGCAAGACTTCAGCCAATATCCAAGTGCACTTGGCAATATAACCCTACTGTCAAGAGACTGAACTCCATGAAGCAACAACATTAAAGTTACTATTTTAATAACAAAAAGCAATCAAGAATGGGACCTCTATCTCTCTCATTAAATAGTTAAAGACACAGGATTCCAAGCATATTGGAATAATAAGCCACACAACAAAGGCTAACAGGATAGAGCAATTAAATAGTTCTTATTCAAGACTGCTTCTAGAAATCTTAAATTCAACAAATGTTATTGGCACAACTCTAAGACTCTAAACAGTTTATTCTTGCCTCCAATTTTGTTCTTATGCTCACCTTAAAGCAGTTCAAGAAGCCCCTACATTGTTGCCCATCCTCTCATATTATCCTTTCTAATATTTCAAGAAAATATATAAACAATACTTACAGAAAATCTCTGATTATCTGATACACCATATGAAATAGTGAATGACCAAAAAATACACCGATGCAAATAAATTGGACACTTAAGTGGACGGTAAAACTGGTATTATCAAAGAATGTTTATGGAGAGAACGAGAGACTTAATTGTCAACCACTTTTAAGAAAACTGAGCTGGAAGAAGACTACAGCAAAGTATTGAGAAAGTCTTTTAATAGGCCGATGCTGTGAATTTAAGATCTGCTTATAGCACTAAGGTAAAGATCCGTTTATAGCAAGAGCTTTAAGCATTAATACCAAAAAAAATTAAGCATTTAAAGTGTTGCTAAACCACTGTCAAAAGATTAAATGATCATGGACTTCTACATTCCCTATGAATGGTGTTAAGCAATATTAAGAGACATCAAATAATACATTTTCCCACATTAGTTTCACTTCCAAATTTTCAAGATTTCCAATGCTGAGTCATTAGTTTTGCAAACAACATTACAGGATCGTCCAGAATACATTGTGAATTATACCTTCATAACATATTTTACTAGTATTTCTCTGACAGACAAAGGTCGCTATGGAATTTAAGAAGGAAACAAGTATATTGAAAAAGAGACATGAGATGAAATACAATACATGTTCGGCTTTATTCAAAAACCATGACTGACAGTATCTTATGTTCTACACAGCATCTGATTCATATCATATCAGATCAAAACAGTATCTTAAAATGCACACACACACACACAGTATATTTGCAACGAGACTCTTCCTAGATATCTTTTGAACTAAAAAAAATCTTGAACCCAGCCTTCAATTAAATGAAAAAAAAAAAACTATAAGCCCATTTATTACAAGATGTCAATATCTTTATGTAAAATTGCTTTTGATTGGGATCAGGACCCAAAAACTACTCAAAAAGAAAGTATTTCCACACTTAATGGCTAAGACTTTTAGTTTAAATTTACATTTATACTCAAGAGATAAAGCCTGAACTTGCACATCTTTTTATTGTGAACTTCCAAACTGGAAATAAATTTATCGTGTCTGAATTTCTAATGTTTGACCACATAAGTTTGTAGTACATGTAGATTTAAAATGAACTAGAAAATTTTTTATGATAACAAATATGTGGACATCTTAAGTATTACAAATGAAGCGGCATCTATAAATGAAATTTACATGCTTAAGTTTATAACTTTCAACACTTAAACCATTTGTGTTTCTCCCAGAAATAGACCATTTGATGCACAAAATATTAAGTGTATCAAAGAGTGCATAGACCAAAAGGAAGAGTAAAAAATTAAGTTTAAGAGTCTGTTTCGTTGGTCCTGCAACAGAGAATAAACACATAACACAAAGTTTGGCTTCTAGCAGGTAAATTAGTAGAATCCAATGAGGTAGCTATAAACAGGGATTTGATTATATGATATATTCTTTGAGAGGCAAGCAAAATATGTTTTTTGATTACTCAATGCTCAGTCTAGTAGCTGAAGCGGAAAACAAAGAGATGAGAGATGGCATGTTAGTAGTTGGATCCAATTGTCAAACTTCAAGTTGAATGGAATGGAGTCATGAGATTAAAATATTTAAATCTAGAGCAATCCATCGGAATAACACTTACACATAGTGCCAAAAAACACACCAATATAAGCATGATTCAATATCCATTATAATGCCGCATAAAACAATTAGGTTTTCGCATGTGAGGATTAAGTTTCGTATGTGAGGTACAAGTATGAGAGATTAGGGTATAACAAAATGATATGCCAAACATGCTGACTAGCAGAGAACTACGTAGTGAAAAGCATTAGAAAGGTTGTCCTAGACGTGATTAAAAGCACTAATTTAGCAAA
Organism: Castanospermum australe; assembly: GCA_019955255.1. Taxonomy (NCBI): domain Eukaryota; kingdom Viridiplantae; phylum Streptophyta; class Magnoliopsida; order Fabales; family Fabaceae; genus Castanospermum; species Castanospermum australe. The sequence continues at coordinate 98,769 of NSJW01000637.1, forward strand.
AAGAATTATAACACAATTGACAACATACTAATATTTAAACAACAGATTAGGAAATCCCAGCGTCCAGCAAAATTATTATAACTTTCTAGAATTCAGGTACTGTCGACCTACAGAACTAGGACACGTACCCAGCCTCAAGGCTGAGGAGAGGGGAGTAATTCAGGAACCTTGAACCTGGTAAATGCTAGCTACCAGTTAGAAATTTCCTCTGCTTCATATTGGCATGCATGGTGTTTGCTTCACAGAGGACTGTAAATATGCAGGTCATTCACATAATGCAATACAAATATTGTTGTTATGATGCGCCGGGGAAGGGGGGGAAGCTACAGAACTAGCGCTAAACAATTAATGATGTCAAACTCTTACGATTTTCTTCCATTATTCCACATTCAATCGATACCTATACCCCGCATTCTGTATCATAATTCAGCAAAAGATCAGACTCCTATTGACAATTTTGAAGAACGAATCGATAAGAAAACTTTGAAACGAGTAACTGCTACTGGGCTCACCCGAACACTATCTATTTTATCCTACGAAAATCGAACCGAAAAGAACCGGACGCAAATGGTCATCAGTCATCACAATAGCACATTAATTAGCATGCACCAGCTGAGCAGTAGCAAAAGCGAAAGCAGCTAAGAATATAGCGTGCAGTTCAGTGAAGGGAGTGGAAGTAGTGAATACCTGAGCAAGAGAAAAGCAAATTAAGAAGAGCAAGGAGGAAAACAACCGATGCTGGCATTTTCTCTCGCCGAACCAAAAATTGGCAAAAAACCATTGTCAGCAAGGAGAAGCCTGGAGCTCGGAAACCCCGCCGCAGAGCGCCGAGCAGCACGTAGAATTCCGGCAAAGCAGGCGCCGGCGATTATCCTGTACATGGCAGCATTGCGAGGTTGGAGAGAGAGACAACATAGCTAAACAAAAGTGCGGTGAGAGCGAGGAAGGAAGTACGGGGTTTCAAACCCTAGGAGAGAGAAGAAGAAGAAGGAGATAGATAGGACAATGCAGGTGGTGGATCCATGAAATGCGGTAGAAGATCCAGGGAACCAAACTGGTATCATGGGAGGTTGAAGTAGAGGGTGTGGACGAGCGCGGGGAGGAGGAGAAATGAAGAGAAGACAAAAAATAGCGGAAGAAGAGAGAGATAATAGATCTTGGTTGAAACTTGAAACGGAGAGAGAGAAAGAGTGAGGGAGGGAGGGAGGAAGAAGTGAGGAAGAGAGAAGGGAGGAGAAAGAGGAGGAGGGGGGAGTTGGGGGACTTTATTGCTGTGGAGTGTTGATACGGTTTTGTGCTATCGATCAATGACTCTGCCTGTGACTCTGCCTAGCACACGCTACGCGTGGGAGCGTGACGGGAACGGCTTCGCCAAACGACAAATCGAGAGCCGTTTCATGTCGTCGTTCCAAACCGTTCTCTTCCTGCATGCCCTTCTGGAACTCAAGCGAAGGGCCATGCGATCCCATGAACCGCGCCTTCCGGGAAACATACTGTGATGGTGGGGCTCTCTGGACTCCACTGTTGTCGTTCTTGAATTATTTTTTTTTATATAGGGTAGGGCTACGCTTTCGTTTTTTTTTTTTTTTGCAGTATATTTGTTTTTAATATTTAATGTAAATATCTTCAAATTATAAATAAAAAATCTAGAGAAGTAAGATTCAATAACAATACTTTTATTTATACTATTATTAAAAAAAATTAGTTTTAAATTTTTAATCTTTTAAAAACTTATCAATAATTAGTTAAATATAAATAAATAAATAAATAAAATTATAAACACAACATTACATTCTATAATTTCAACTCATTTTAAATATAAAAAAATTATTTTTTTTTACATATACTATTATAATTATTTTTAAATATATATTTTTAAATTTTTTATAAAATATATGTATATTTAATTAATTGATTTATAATTATATTAAAATTATAATTACTTAATGTATAAAATTTTTATATAAATAAATATAAAAAATACAGACTGAATATAAAAAAAATATAAATTGAAAAACACGACAGTACTTTCTCAATATACTAATTTATATTAAGTTAATATTTAATGTATTTATTAATGTATATAAATTTCAAATTTTATTCTTTAAAGGTATAAACTTTGTTTCAAAAGTAGTGATTTTATATTTGAATTGAGTTTGTGTCTAATATATTTATTTTAAAATTGTTACTAAAAAATTAGACTATTTAAAATATAGTATTTAATAAAATTTAGTGAATGAATTAATAGATTATTATAATTAAGCTTCAACTAATATAGCTCAATTCTCTCTATTTATTTGGCCTCTTATGTTTAATTATTATGTTCCATAATTTAAATAGATTTAATTTTAATTTATTTCAATCTAAAATTTTTTTATATTATCATCTAATCACATGTTACACATCATTAAAAATGTTTAATTTTTTTAATAATTACTATTATAATTAAATTTATTTATTAATTTAATAACATATTATTAGATGATAATATAAAATTTTTTGAATCAAAATTAAACTTAATTTAAACAAAAAAAATATCATGAATAATAAACCATACCACTAGTGACTATTGACTAGTTATAAGCTTGTTCAATGAATCAATTATGAAAATTAATAATGTTATACACGTCAATAATAATAATAATAATTTTATAAAAAGCTCTCGCCCGAATGTGAAGCTCCAGGCCATGGGTCAAAAGCATTGTTCATTGATTCACTTTTGTTTTTTCTTTTTTATAAGAGCGGGCTGATGTTTTAATTTATAATCTTTTATAAATTTTTCAAACCTTTTATTTTTAGTGGCTTTATACATTAATACAGCTATGATTTTATAATTAATTTTTTTTCATAATTGAACATATGCTCATAACTTTTATGATTATATTTAATTTGCTCTTAAGTGATTTGGATGAAATCAATGATCATTGTGTTACTATGTGATTTTTAATTTTGTCATTTTGTGATTAGTTTAATTCCTTATATGATATTATGGTAATAAATTCCAACGGCTTATAAACAGTTATAATTTTAATAAAAAAAATACAATTACGTGTATAGAATAAATATTGTGCATGCATTTATTATTACTTATGTTAAATAAAGGTGTAACTAACGTTATTATATCAACTTAAATGGACACTAGTTAAATTCATATTGCCTCCTATGATTCAGGTTGATATTACTGTGCCACCATTTATTTGCACCTTTCTATGTAGCACAAATCTTTGAAGATTTGTTTATGTATTATTAAAAAAGTTTAAATTTAATTCATTATCAGTTTAAAAAAATTATATTATTATTAAATTATAAATTATATTATTATTAAATAAATTTATTAAGATAATAATTATTTAAAAAATTAAATACTCATTAACATGTAAACTTTACATTAATAATAAATTAAAATTAAATCTTTATTAAAATATTTCATAATAAAATATCAATCATTATTTAGATTTAATGAAATAATATCACATAGTGTGTTTTGGTAATAAAATTAAACACATAAGAGAGAGTCAAAACAACAAGATGACACAATAACATTTTTTTTTGGGTAATGATGACACGGTAATTTTGACTTAAATGAGATGGGAATGAATTGAATTTAATTAATTTTTTTAATTAAAATTTAAGTTAAAATAAAGTTCATTTTTTATCTAAAATCAGGACATGTACTTATTCAAAAAAAAAATTAGGATATGTCTTTGAACTTATTAAATATTTATAAAAATACTTACAAGTAAGGAATCAACAAAAGAATTTAAAAATCGAATCAAAGTTATGACAAAATATGAGTAGAAAATTAACTCAATAAATTAAACCTCTATTGACAATATAATTTTTATAACCATGATCAAGTTTTTCACAATAATAATAGATAGTCTTTCATATATAAAACTAACTAGAAATAAGGCTTTGCGTGGTATTACAAAGCTAAAGAATTTTTATCCATGTCAAGTTGAGAAATAAAAATATCCAATATATTTATCAACTATTTAAATTGTCTGCTCTTTCTTTTTATCATTCAATAAAATACGAATTAATTAAGTAAACAAATTTTCTTCTTTAGTTGATTATATTTTTAATTAATAATATTTTATTAGAAGCACAAAATTAGAAAAAAAATAAAATAAAATATATGATTCAGTCTAACAAATATTAAGAAGGATAATTTCAATAACTTAAACAAGGTTAATATCATACTAAGGCGTATAAGAATATATGTGCTAAGACAAAAAAAACCTACCAAATATGGTAAGTTGTATAAAAGCGGGATTGTTCATTAAAGAAGTTGCTTTTCTTTTATGGATTTTGTTAATTAATTAAAAATAAAAACCATTAAATAAAAAATATAAATATTTAAAGTCTTAAAAATCTAAAATACATTTAATTATTTTTATTAAGTAACTAAGATAAATTAAAAAAAAATAAATATTTTATTTATTTATTAATATGTGCCTAAGGATATGGTTTAACAAAACCATTTTAAGTTTTTAACTATTTTTTTTTACCACTCGCATTGAAATGACAATGAGGTACTCGTGTCTCCATTTCAATTTAGTAATTTTCCTTAGTTGAGAATTGAGATATAAAGGGGAAAATAAAAAGACTGAAACAGTGATGATGACGTGTAGCCGTGCCGTCGCTTGCGGTGGATCCGAACCGTGTCGGGCTCAGCATTAGTCAGCGGCAGCGCAGCACTTTGGTGGATAAGAAGGGGGACCCGACCCGGATAACGAAAAAAAGCCGTCATTATCGAAGGGCGGAAAGAGAAGACGGAAACCGCGCTTCGGTCCTGCCCAAATTACGACCAAGGAACGACGGCGTCTGGAAGATCCGCCATCTTCGTAACCCTTCCTTCATTCTCCAGCTTCAAACGCTTCCCTCCTCCACCGTTGCATTTTCTCTCACTGCAGAAGAAAACAATAAAAACGCCACAAGTTCCTCTCTCTCACTCTTCCAAATTTCCGAACACTCCTGTCTCTTTTCCATGAACTCAATCCTCTTTCGTTTTTTTGTTTTCATGCTTCTTCCTCTTCGGTGCTCAACTCTTCTCTCATTCATCGCTTTCACTCACATGATTTTTTTATTTTTTGTATAAAATACTCTTAAAATTCCTACTCTCAATTTCAATTTCAGTTCCGGGTTCTGCTCTTGATCCTACTCTGAATCCTAGGTGTTTGTGCCTTTCGATAGTTTTTAGTTACATACAAGTATCTTTTGGCTTCCTTTGCAGTGCTGGTCAATGGTGATACTTAGATTTCAGAGCTGTTGCAGTTATTTCGGAATATTTCCCTTTTTTAGCACCTAGGGTTTTATTTTACGAGTAATTCACTGAATAGTGATTTCAAAATTTGGGTGTAGAGGAATATTTTCTGTCTTGCTCTTCCAGATTTGGAGCCTGTATAACATGCTGCCTCTTCTGGGAGCTTGGGACGTCCAAAGTTGAAGTCTTTCGTGTTAAGATTTCGTGAAGCTGCGTTTTTTACTGGGCGGGACACTGTGCCTTTGAATCAGCATTAGAACTAGATTCCTGCCTGCTGAATGAAATTGGCTTCTTTAGTTTTGAGTATAAACGGCAATAAGAAGCTGGACTTAGTGAATCTTGCCCGTATCTTATAAATGGAGAAGCCGTCTGAGGTACTTGGCTCGAAAGGGTTGATTAGAAGACATGAATTTGTGAGGATCATAATTCAGTGCCTGAATTCATTGGGGTACAGTAAGTCTGCATCATGTTTGGAATTGGAATCTGGTATTTCGTACAAGTCCACAGAGTTTCAGTTGCTTCAATCACATATACTGAATGGAAACTGGGATGATTGTATCAATTTACTTAATTCTATAAAGGATATATTGAGCGAAACTAGAGAATCTGCTCTGTTTCTTGTCTTCAGACACTGTATTCTGGAGTATCTGAATCGTGGTGAGGATACTTTAGCTTTGAGTGTATTAAGGAAACAGGTTTCTACTTTACTTGTGGACAAATACAAGGTTCACAGCCTGGCTAATAGTATGCTTTCCTTGAAGGATATGGAGTTAGGTGTAATAGATGGTGACATTGTTCATGGTTTACGAAGAAAGTTATTAACTGATTTGGGAAAATTGCTCCCTCCGCCAATTTCAGTGCCTGAAAGAAGGTTGGAGCATTTAGTTGAAACTACTGTTACAGCCTGGGTAGATTCATGTATGTATCACAGTTCTTCAAATCCGATTTCTCTTTATGTGGATCATTGTTGTGGTAGGGATCAGATTCCTACTACAACCACTCAGGTGAGTTTGTTCTATAGACTGTTACAATTATTGAACCTTGTAGAGCAAAATACAAATACTTAAGTGTATAATATATCCTAGCATATTGACACTTACATTTGTGTATATTATGCAGAAGATGTTTCCTCAATAATGAATCATAAATTAAGTGTGTATTAAGTTTAATATCTCAATTATATCCTAGCATATAAGTTTGTATGTTGCTCTCTGGTTTTTATGTTTAATACATTGTAGTTTAATGAATGTGTATTGACAGGTACTGATGAGAAATAATAGATCAAAGTGTGTGTGTGTGTGTGTGTGTGTGTGTATGAGGGGTAATATGAAAAAAATTCCTCCCTCTTAAGAAAAATTGTGTAGGGAGATATCATGGGTTTCCTTTCAAATCCATTTGGTGTATATGCTGCTTACTGATCCAAATTAAGAGTTTGCATTAGTTGTCTTTTAAATATGATTTGAAACACAGATTTGCGGTTTCTTCTCTATCAATTTACTATTTTATTGTAGCTATCTGGTGGGTAAATATAATATTTTCTGTTGAATGTATTGTTGAAAATGATTATTTTTTGTTTACGCGTTTTGTTAGTTGTGATTTTTAAGAATCTTTATCCTATTTGGTTAGGTATAGATTATCTTTCTATCTAAATTTTATTGTAAATGATGGACTTCCCATCAGATACCATGAAAGGGGGCAAAAGGCATTGCTCCATCTTCTTATAGTGTCCAGTTGTGTATAAACGAGATACAGAATAACTGGTTGACTTTTATGGAGTAGAGATAGTATGTAGCTGGTCAAGCTAGCTGCCTTTTGAGTTTCCAGTGATTTACTTTTGTTTTTAAATAAAAAGGAACAATGCATAGAATATTTATGCTCATGAGTATCTACAACCCATGTTTTTCTTGCACTTAAGTTTATCTGCATTTCCTGTACCATATGAGCATGTCAAGAGACTGTTATCTGTTGTTTGATATACCAAGGTTTGGTATGAGGCTGTTTACCTGACTGTGTGATTCCTGATTATAATTCTTTTGTTGGATTGGACTATATGCCAAGAGATTGATTATGGTGACTGCTTTAGTGTGGCAAATGGGATGAACCAGATTTGGAATCATGGAGATAAATTTCCAGTTTAATCTTCTTGTTACTAACAATTGATATTACATGCCTTAGATATAACATTTATTTTTTTCCATTGCTGCAGATATTGACTGGACATAGAAACGAAGTTTGGTTTGTTCAATTTTCTAGTAACGGGGAGTACCTTGCTTCTTCATCCATTGATTGCACAGCCATCATATGGAAGGTATTATGTTATTGTCATTATAAGACATATCTACTTAAGCTTCAGATGATTCTTCCAATATTAATGTCTCACTTTTTTTAAATGTCAATTAAATTTCTGTGTTTGAGCTCACAATATGTATAACAGAAAAGTGGTTGGCAAATTCATGTATGTCTATTTCATATACACTACAATTTGTAGTGCAATAAATGATTTTTCAACTACTAGGTTCTTTGATTAGTTATGACATTATCATAAAAATTGATGGACTTAAAGAGACATGTAAATATACAGGTACACATAGAGGACAGAGTGGATAATTTATACAGGTTAGGGTAAAAATGTTTTTTGTACATCTTATCTTTGCAGGTGTCATTAATTCCTTTATGTCAATTTCTACATGACTAGTGATGAGAAATTGTTCCAGATGTGTATAATGTCCATATTCAAAGAGAATACTGCTGGGCTAATAAAGAAAACTTCAAACAGTTTAAAAAAGTATTCTTTTTATAGCAATATATCTTATATCCCCCTTGAATATCATTTAGATCATGTGATAAACATTTATTGTTTTTGAAGATTTATCAAGTGATCAGAGATATTTATTATGCATCTTATGTGCTTCATAGATTTATCTTTGGGGGCTTAGGGTTAGGACAAATAGGAAGGGATAAACTATAAAAGGAAAGGATTGGTTTAAGCTCATTATCCTGTCTTGGAAGTTTATTGAAGGAACAAAAGAATGGGTGTCTCTTGTTTGGTTAGGTGCTAATATGGATAGAAAAATAAATGGATGCCTGGGTCTCCTTACTAGCTAATATGGAAGGATAAAAAATGGTCTCTTGTTTGGTTAGACGCTAACATGGAAGGGCACTGTGTTACATCCTTGTCCAACTCATATATTCCTTAATCCTAGTTACTAGAGGTCTGCTACAAGAATCCTTGCCAGAGTCCTCATTATAACGTAACAAGGAAATAAATAAATAAATAATGAAGGAAAAAATCAGTCTTATAACAAAATAAGCTCCAAAATAATAGGAATGTAGGATGCTGAATTTTTGTTGACTACTAGATTAGTGGTGAAACTCAAAAGTTGAAATTGATTTTTTAAGTTTGTCTCCTTTCTTCTTTGCCTGGCCACAGTCAGTGCTATTAAGCTTGGAGATCAGAAAATAGTAGTTGGTTATGGTTATAGTCCGGGCTATTATTCAAAGAAGAATGTGTAAGAACCAACTACATACTTTAATGCATCATTTCTGTAAAAATGAGGATATCAGGGACATGAAGCATTTGGATGATTGCCAGGAGTTCCATGATGAAGAAAATTTTCAAGAAAATCACTAGTTGTCTTCCAATGCTCTTTTTTTCTCCCTTACTGTGCAATGGGTCTGCATCTTTGATCCAGTGCATAAATCACAATTACTTCATTGATTTGAGGGTTTGTGGAAGGGTTTTAAGGTGGTTGGTGGTAGTTTGCAGGAATTCCCACTTGACAGGATTTTCACAGAAGATGGGGATGGGGCAAGGGTTGCAATTTTTTAGGGGCTGGGGAACATCAAGGGATCCGGTGGGATTGGCCCAAATGTCCATTTTAATTTAACTAGTAAGGATGGACACGGGTAGAACACTAAGAATGACATCTTTTTTATCATGATTGCCCTTATTTTGTCAAGTGGTGCAAGAGAAACAATCACGAACAACTGTAAGGGCACATACTATTGGCAAACTAGACTTTTTTTTTTTAATATATATATTACACTATTTTTTAATTTAAATTTAAGATTCTTTAGATAGAATCATACTGGCTGCAAAATTATCCCTCCCTGAGAATATTACATCCCTATAAAGTATTTATAAGCTAAATAGAAATATAATGGGGATTGGAGGGGTTTATTGTACTGATGTGCCTTTTTATTCTCTGATTGTATTTTTTTTTCTCCTTGGATGATGCCTTATTCTAAACATCTGTATCGTTTGTAAAGTTTCTTGTCCTATTGAAGAAAAAGAAACCCGCCACTATCCAATATAATCGTTAAATTCCACCCACATAAACGAAGCTACCTTCACTAAAATGTAGGAAGAAGGAACCTGGGAGAAATTTTCACGAGTTGTTGCAGTCCTTCCCCCCCACCCCCGAAAAAAAATAAAAATTGAACTGGGACTTATGGTAAATCACTGAGCTGATGTGCATAGTGACCAATAGAAAGACCTAACAGTGGGCACTTTATTGGCATGAAGCTCATAGTCTTATTGCTAGTATTTGGGTGTAGTACTGGTACATCTAATCATCTTTGGTAAGGGATGGCTGGGCAAATATCTGAACTGTTTTTAGCTATTCCTATATCTGTACCCTATTCTATCTGGAATACTGGATACCCGAAACAAGATCAAATCCATATGATACAACCCCACGTGAGCAGAAGGTATATGTTAGGAAGAGGTTTAAGAAGGATAGGGAAACAAACCCACGCACTCAGCAAGGTGTCCCGTAACTAACCGATTTTCCACCAAAATGCTGTTAAGCAGCATCCGCGTGAATTAAGGGAGGGAGGGGAAAAACGTGACTTGGCTGCCCACGCTTATTTAAGGGGAGAAGAGTGCAAGAAGAGGGGGAACAGAAAGTGAGACAGAACTAGAGGAGAGACTCAGGCCTCTCGAACTGCCTGAGATATTTCTCTAATATTTTTTCCTTCTGCACCTATAAATAGCCATTCTCCCCTGCTTTTCTGATATCTTGTTGATAGCAGAGCAGAAAGGAGAGCTCATTCTGTAATTTTCCCTTCGATTAACGAGAATTCTGGTCTAGTTCTATCACCATACCCATCCAAAATCTTCATTTCCTATATTTGTATCCTATCCACTATCCATGGATATGGATGGATATCCAAAGTATCTACCCAAATTGAAATTGAGGAACCTATTGACCTTTGACTGATAGATTTATCTTTGGAGCGGATTTTCCGTGCTAGTTTTAGTTTTAATAGATAGAATTGATTGCTGCTTTTAGGCAGCTTGCTGTTTCAATGATCAACCTGCAAAAATCCAATCTCATAAAATCTGGTGTTATAAATCTGTTGACTTTCCCCTTAACTGTCTAAGGGATGTTATGATATTTTGTTTGTTGGAGATCAGGTAAAATACTTATTGGGGCAGATAGTAATTTTTCTGATGCAGATAAAGGCTGAAAATAAGCTTGTGAGAAGGGGGATTCTTTCTTTTTGGTTTTTGGTTTTTGAGGAAGTACCGAAGTATCAGTCCACACATCTGAAATTCTAACTGGGATCATGTTACCATCTAAACTTTTCACTTGATTAGAGTCATTTGTGACCCATTGATGGATACAGTTAGGAACTTAGGATCCAAAACACACTATTCTGATTCTCCTGGCCACAAATTTGCAGGTCACATAATTTAATGGTTATAATGAATCTAGACTTATTTTTTCTAAAAGGATACAGCTTGCTCAGCAAATACAGGCTCATTTAAAAGCTTACTTGTATAACATTTAGTATATTTTCCCCTCTACATCCACACTACAATAAGTAAGATGGAGCATTATTTGGGAAATTTATTTAATAAAAAAAGAATGTTTTCAGATTATGTTTCTAAATATTGAATTTTCATAGGATTAGGATTTTCATTTTCTAGATTGATACTTCATACAGCTTGGCTTTTGTATCGGCAATTTGAGAAGGCCTTTTTAATTAAATATAAATTTTTTGAAATTTTTGGTTGTCTTAAATCTTAATTTGTTTGCTTTCCTTAATTTGTGAGACTTGCATGTGGCTCTCGTTATCATACTTCTGATTGTTGCATGTGGATTTGTAAATCTTAGCTGGTACTTGGTGCACATATATCGATAATGATTAATGATAAGGCTTTAGATCTTTCTAGTGTTTAAGATTCAAATTAATTGATTTCACAATAGATAATACCAAGTTTGTACCTGGGAAAATGCCTCGTGCCAAGGCAAATTTATATAACTGGGCATACTTTCTGAGATTAAGTGCTCATTAAACAAAAAAATCCAGTCTTGAAATTGAAGTTATTGAATTGCTTGCATTGATTTTTATTTTGAAAAGTTTTGGAGAATACTAACATGTTTGATCAGTTCAGCTGTCAAGGAAGGTGAAATTCTTTGTACATTTCGTGGCCTTAAGAATATGGCATTCTCTGTATACTTAAATAAGTCAAATTCTAATTCTGCTGAACTATGTCAATTTGCTGATTTATATAACATGGCAGATAAGAAGAAAATATAAATTTTTATTTATGATTTTTAGTTTTATCCCCCAAATTCAAATGCAGAAATGGAGAAGCATTTGAGCCGTTTAGTTTCTAATGTTCTGAAATACTTTGTGCCAGGTGCTGGAAGATGGGAAATTGACGTTGAAACACACACTTTGCGGTCACCAACGTGCTGTATCTTTTGTGGCATGGAGTCCTGATGACACCAAGTTGCTCACATGTGGGAACACAGAAGTTTTGAAGCTGTGGGATGTTGAAACAGGGTACATGCAAGCACACATTTGGGAATCAAGGCTTTGTTGTCAGCTCTTGTGCCTGGTTTCCCAACTCAAAGCAGTTTGTGTGTGGCAGTTCTGACCCTGAAAAGGGCATCTGCATGTGGGATTGTGATGGAAATGAGATAAAAGCATGGAGAGGAATGAGGATGCCCAAAGTTGTAGATCTTGCTGTTACTCCTGATGGTGAGTATCTTATCAGCATATTCTTGGATAAAGAAATTCGGATTTTGCATATGGGAACCAATGCTGAACGAGTCATTTCAGAGGAGCACCCAATCACATCCCTTTCAGTTTCAGGAGATAGTAAGTTCTTCATTGTCAATCTAAACAGCCAGGAGATTCATATGTGGGATTTGGCCGGGAAATGGGATAAGCCATTGAGGTATCTGGGCCACAAGCAACACAAATATGTGATAAGGTCGTGCTTTGGTGGATTGAATAGCACATTTATTGCCAGTGGTAGTGAGAATTCACAGGTAGTTTCCCTTTTCTGAGTGTGCTAATTAGTAGCAGTTACTTTGTAGAAATTAATAACCAACTTACACAGTAATATACTCACATGTATTACAAGGTATTATTAAACATTCACTATTAATTAAAGCACCTCAATTTTATCTAATGCAGGTATACATTTGGAACTGTCGGAAGTCCAGGCCAATAGAGGTTTTATCTGGGCACTCCATGACTGTGAATTGTGTGAGCTGGAACCCCAAAAGACCACAAATGTTGGCATCTGCCAGTGATGATTATACAATTCGTATATGGGGACCCAGCTTATAAAAAAAGGACGCAACTTGAGTGGATTAGTTGAGCACACATTGCATATTAAATTTTCAGGCCTAGTGTAGCGTATATAAGTTCTATTCTTTTTCCCCCACCCCAAGTTGTTCAGCATGACAGCATGAGTTTGTAAAGTCCTGGTTTACCCATGCAAGAATTTTGGTTAAATAACGTACATTTCAATCTGTAAATCTTATTTCCTTCATCTGTTATTGTATCCTTAATTTGTCATTTCCCTTCTAATCTGTGTAGAAATTGATGGGTCAGTGTCGGGGTTTATTCTTTTCCCCCATTGTATATTTTTATGCTATGATTCGAAATGCTAGCAGCATATTCCTTTTTTCACCAATTTGTTTGCTAGTGATCTAGAAGGATCTATGGGCAGCATGTGCTTTAGGTCTCGTCTGGAGAGGCGAGAGACAGGAATCAGCCCATCGTCTCTGCAGTCTGCACTTTGCTGTCACTTTGAAACTGACGAGTCCACACAATTGAAGTGTCCGTCATTGTATCAAAAATGTTTGTAACCGAAGCTGTGCACCTTGTTAAACTTGAACTTCCCAGTGATTTAACAAAATGGCTTGGTAAAACCCAGATCAATGTGTTGATTAAATTTTGCAAATCTTTTTATATATGGATTTTATTTTGTAATAGTGATTTTGCTGATAATTGTATTTGCAATGAATTTATTTATGTTTGAAAATTATTATTTGTTATAAATTATTTTTGAATGTGCAGTTTCCAAAAGAGGAAATATTTATTTTAATCTTACAAAGCTATATATAAAGTCACATTGATTTTCTATTCATATATACATTAAATTAGTCTTTCAATATCATTTTATGCTGTTAGATTGGTTTTTAAAGTATAGTTAAATTGGTCTTGACCAATATTTTGAAAATCGAATCGGTTACTGAATCGGTCGAAGTATTGATTCAAGGTTTAATGGTCGAACCGTAGTCGAATCGAAATATAATTAAATATATATTTATATTTATATATAAGTATATATATATATATATAATTATTTGTGTATTAATAAAATAAATAAAAATTATAAAAATATAATATATTTTTTTTTGTGTTTCTTGTTTTTTTTGTTTTTTTCTGATGTATTAAAAAGTTAAACATATAAAAATATTTTTATTAATATTATTTAAACAATATCAATCTTATTATAAAATTACTTTTTAATAAAAAACATAAATTACTTTTACGGTTTCAACTTTCACCACAAATCTAACTTCTCAACTTGAATAGACATTTGACAAAGATGACAAGACCCTCTGTACCTACGGCTTCACCAACTCTGACTCCGACTCCGACTTCGAGAGCCTCACCCTCTCCTCGATGCAGGAGTACCAAGGCCACGACCAGGGTGTCTTCGACCTCGCCTTCTCCTTCGACTCTTACTTCCTCGTCTCCACCTCCGACGATAAGACCCTCTGCCTCTGGGATGTCCCCACCAACTCCCTCATCAAGACCCACCACGGCCACACCAACTACGTCTTTTGCGTCAACTTCAACCCCTAGTCCAACATCACCGTGGGGTCATTGAATGTTCCATCAACATCATTCATATTACATTACATTACTAGCTAGCTGGGATGCGCGACGCGGGACGAAGGCGGTTGCAGTGCGTTATGCGGAGGTAGACTGAGTGCTGCTGGCCGAGGGTTTTCAACCCTCACCGGCCCAAAACGATGTCGTCACGCTTTTTTTTTTTTTGTAAAATCCGGAACAAAACGATGTTGTTTCGCTTACAGAAGTTCAAAAAAAAAAGTTCATAACCGGTAACCGTACGGACTGGTGTCGGTTTGACCGGTTCAATCGATTTGGAATCGGTTCACCGGTTTTTGACCTCACTGGTTCTGAGAGGTCGCCCGAACCAGTGAGGGGACTGGTTCTCGGTCCGGTCCGATTCTCAGAATTATGGTCTTAACAAAGTAAAACTAATGAAATTAATTATTATTTAAGGATTAATATAATATATTTATAAATAGAGGACCAATGTAATGTAATGTTGCATATATTTATGAAGAATTAAAATAAACATTTACTTTATCCAAAGAGAGTTTTACTTTTTTCTGGAATAGATACTTAGATTGTAAATAACTTGATATTAAAAGAATTGAGTTAAATTATGTTCTTCACTTGTATTAAGTGTGCAATTCAATTGTTTATTAAAAAAAGGTGTTTTATTCAATTTTAAGATTATTTAAATTTGTTTTATGTCATTTGTTAAAAGTGATAATAGAAATAATAACTTAAAATGAATTTGAATAGTTTAAAAATTGAATGATACACTTTCTTTAAATCAAAGATTAAATTGGGAGTATGATACATTTTTAGAGATTAACATATTGGTTTCCTTTAAAAGAACTTATATTATTGACTATACAATAATTTATTTAAAAATTTTAAGTTTGTTGAGTATTATGAAATGCAACTACTTTTCAAATGTAATTATAAAATCAGTTTTAAACGAATATTGGGTTCTACTAGTTTAAATTTAATTAAATTAATAACATAACAGTAGATCATGAATAGAATTTTATTTATGCACACACAATCATTTTTTTTTTAATTGCAAAAGCAACAAATATGTTATTTTTAGAAGGTAAATATGTTGCTCCACAATTAATGCAGGACGCATCAAAATTAGTAGATATTTACCGAATTCAAGGTCTTATTTGACCCTACCAAATGAATCAACTATCTTTTGATACTTCAAATGCAATTATATATTGCACAAATGTGAAACCAAAGATGCTATAAAGTGAATGACATATTCATATAACATGAATTTTATGTATGCAAGTGCAAATATCTAAAATTCAGGTACATCCTCTTCACTTATTTTTATCGGGTTAGTTTCACTTATTGAAAAAAAAAAAACACAAAATAATTAAAAAGTGTTTACAAAAATACAGTCCTTTTGACAATAAATTTAAATCTAATATCGGATAATGTAACACAGAATAACTTTAAGGAATATTTTCACTTTTTAATATACAAGTATTATTATTTTTTTTCTTAATTTCAAGAAGTCATTTTATCTAAAAAGTCTTTATATAAGACTAAACCTCAATTATTACGACTTAAATTTATGAGGAACCCATTCTAAAAAATTAATCTATTAAGTGAAAGTATCTCGTAACCTAAATATTACATTAAGCATTTAATTTTACTCAATAAGAAACATACATTGTATACCCTTTCAAAAGTTGACATCCACCAGTAATTTTACTCTATTGATACTAACTCAGTGACAATCCTCGTCTCTTTAGTGACTTCAGTTATTTATTTATACCAGTCATATGCTTGTCCACTCATAGCTCAAGAAGTTAGCTTGATTCTCTGCTCCGATGGAGTCTTGTACAAATTGAACAATTCTTGAACCTTGAAGACCCAATCTTCCACTTCCTCCCCCATTGAATTCAGGAATTTCGAGTTTCTTGTGATTGGGAATTTTTGGTTCTACACCATCAATATTGCACCATTAGCGTTCGTAGTTAAATACAAAAATTATAATTTAATATTTTTAATTTAAATGATATTAATTTTTTTAAAATTATTTAATTTCAAGATTAATCTGAGCAAGGTGGCTTTGTATCCAAATCTTAAAATCTCAGTTTTAACTAAAAAAATATAAGGAAACTAGTTATTATTTTCATGTTATACACAATGAATTTATATATATTTTAAATTATGCAAATGATTATATAAAGTAATTTTAATTTTTTTAAGACAAATAATTTCTTCTGTATTAGATTATTATTTAATGTGTTTATCTTAAAAAATTTGAAAAATAATGAAAATAAAAGTTCCCACTTATTTTAAATTATTAAAAAATATTAAATTAGTATTTAATGTATCAAATTTAATAATATTTATTAAATTAAATTAAATGTATAAATATGCATAGAAAAATTATATAATGATAATTAATTCCAACCTATTCTCGTTTTTGAAGCACAACCAGAACAAACTATTTTTCGTTATTTTCTATTTTCTATTTTCTATTTTCTTTTCTTGCTTCCCCTCATCTGCCTATGTTGATAGTCCTAAACCTAAACGTTCTAGGTTTCGCAAATCCCTATGTTTTTGATCCAACGGTGCGCGGGTAAAGACCTTGCCACTTCAACGATCACGATGGCTCCTCCTTGCGACAGCTGCCTTATAAATATGTTTTTTAGATTCCCCCCCTATAACTCCACGATATTATGTTTTGACCCCAGCATGTATGAATCTTCGTACCCGTCGTCTCCCTAGGTCTGTTCCCCTTTGAAATCAAACGCGGAGGCTCTGGATAAAGCGACACACGCGCCCTCCTTATACCCACAGAGATAGAGAGAGAGAGAGAGAGAGAGAGAGAGAGAGAGAGAGGAGAGAGGCTCTCTGTTGTTCGAACTGGGAATCCAAACAATTAATCAGGAACTAGCATCTCTCCCCTGCCTGTAACTCTCTCAGATTGGATCCTTGATGCTATCTCAATTTCTATGAATTTCGTTTCTCACAGAGATGACGGGATTTCCTCGGCCTCGTGATCAGACCTCGCTAGCATCCTCATCTTCTAACAGCAGGTCAGAAATCCCGTTTCTGATGAACCCCTTTTGTTTGTATCGATTTGATTTGCTGGTTTTTTATTTTTATTTTTTTTCCCATTTTGTCAACCTGGACTTCAATTTCCCATTTTGCTTCATTTTGGTGGAAACCCATGAGACAGACAGGAAATTTGAATTCTGGGTTATATGATTTGAACGGCAATTTGCAAAATTTGATGTATTATGATGGTCCCCTTCTTTGTTCTGTGCCTAGATCACTTTCTGATTCTTCTATCTCTTGGCAATGTTAGAATGATAATGTCTTCTTCCTCATCCTTATTGTTAGAGTCAGCTAAAATTGCAAAAGTAACTGTGTAATTGTACCCAATAACATATATGCTCATTATTTCTGAGGCTTTATTTCATATGCTGCTTGGATTTCGAGTTGGATCCATCTGATTTGGCGTTAAGTAATTTTCAATGTTGATCAACTTCAATTCACTGTCACCCGACTCAAACTAGCAATAGTTATATGGCCTGAGGTCTGTTCCAAGCATCTGAACTTAGCTAGGTGCTGAAATCATAGTAATCTGATATTGTCATATGCATATTGCCTAATCAATCGGGAGCATATCTAATGGGTTTATTGACCATAAATACTTGACAACTCGGTGCTACTCACCGGGAGGTTTTTTATGCATGCTCTGGATGTTCATGGAGCATGTAAATTTATTGCCGACATTTTCTAATTTCTGTTCCTTGAATATCACACCTTCCAACAATTTGCTTGGCATAATGCTTGATCTTGTTGGTATAAGCTGATGATTCATGTGTTTCTTAATACTTAAATGGTCTTCAACTTTACTGTCATCAGCTGAGGCAGATTTGCACTCTTTTTTGCTGTTTATATAGAATTTGAAGTTTAATATTTTTCTGTACAATGTTTCTCTCATCTGAGTTGTCCAATTTGGTCAGTGGTAGAAATGTATTTAGCTTGCTAGCACGCAGAGAGATTTCTCCTAGAACAAAACATGTGGCAAAATGGCATTGGGGAGAAGCTTCTAAATCGAAATCTGGTTCTTGTTCCCATCCTAAAAATGAAGTTGTGAGAGATGCAAGATGTGGTCTCCTCTCATGGTACTTACACACTCCAGTGTATAAATTTATCAAGGAAAAAGCCATCCTCTTGAAAACATGGAATTTCTTTTCCTTTCTTTTAAGGAAAGTCAGCTTTGAAGACTAACATATCTAACAATGATTGTCAGGGTTGAGGCTGAGTCATTGCGGCATTTATCAGCTAAGTATTGCCCTTTATTACCTCCCCCACGGTCTACTATTGCAGCAGCATTTAGTCCAGATGGAAAAGTGCTTGCATCCACGCAGTAAGTTGTAACTAGTTTCTCTCGTCTTTTAGTAATTTGAATTGAAGTCTCTTTTGCGATTGAAGTTTTTTGTTTGGCATGTGCAGTGGTGACCACACAGTGAAAATAATTGATTGTGAAACTGGAAGTTGCTTAAAGGTGTTAGTTGGCCATAAGAGGACGCCTTGGGTGGTAAGCTTGAAATCTGCCTGTTTGCCTTTAATTCTTGTGTCAACTTTTTCTTTCTTTCCTTTTCTTTTTAGTACTGGTTGTAGTTTATAGAATGGATCTTTTTTGCATGAAGTTTGGTGAGATATATTCTGAAGAAGTTACAATTTCTATGGAATTGAGTTCTCATTGTTATCCAACAAAGCCATATCCAGCTAGCTATTCAATATATGAAATGATTTAATATTTGTTTAGTGAATTCAGTATCCTACACTCTCTTGTTTAGGATGATGTGTCGGGTGAAATTAACTTGATTTTTTTTTCCATTTATGGAATCTTCTATTTTGCTATTTGTTGTGGCTTGTACACTTGAGTTTCATTTTTAGCAATCTCCAATTTAAGCTTGTGAATGATTCACGAGGTTGTGTAATTTTTATCTGTGGCCAAAGACTCTGTCTTTTGCTTTTTCCGGATCTTTACATGGGTGCTTTCATAAAGTAGGCAACACAAATTATAAAGTCTTAGCTATTCCCTGGAGTTTCTTTGAACACCAAGAAGTGGTTTTGGGCCCTTTATTACAGAATATTAGAATTATGCTCGAACAATGTGCCCTCATGGTATTTGTTGTGCTTCTAGTCCTAGCAAAGCCTCAGTCAGGTGTTGTGCATTCAATCCACCCTATTAATTTGGGTTTAAGAAGTTGATTGTATGTATAGGAATACTTGTTGGTTTTGATGGTTGTACTGTATTCATAAGTTAGCTAGAGTCCTTGTATTATTATGAGAATTTTGATGCAACATATGTAGAAGCATTAGTTAGCTTTTTCCTAAATGGAGAATGCTTTTGCTAGATTTTTTTTCCCCTTCTGGTAGATGGTGAATGCTTTATGATGTTGATGCTTGTAGTTGTGCCTTATTAGTTGATCAGGATTTTTTTGGTAATTTGGATAATTTGCGTAACAAATTAACAATAAGTGGTGGAGAAAATGTTAGTCCTAATAAATTAGGCTTTTTCCTCTAAAATTTTACTGTTGATATATAAGTATATGCTAGTTGCACAGATTGATTCCTGACAAAGTTGAAGGCTCCCCGCCAGATGCTAATGTGTTACATTATGATGTTGATTGTTTGGTGCAATTAATGTGCACTATCCTTTCTCCTCCTGCAAGCATTTTGCTTCATATTTCCAATTTTAATTATGTTCTAATGGGCTACAGGTTAGGTTCCATCCATTGCATCCACAAATACTTGCTAGTGGGAGCTTGGACCAAGAAGTTCGTTTATGGGATGCTAACACATCTGAGTGCATAATATCTCACCATTTCTGTATATATACTGTCGATTTCCCCTTTTCTTTTCAAAATTACTTTTGCAACTGTTACTGAATTTGTTTATTGTTCTTTTGCTTCTATTTATTTGGTTCTCTCTTGGATGAATTTATGGGGTGTATTCTCACAGATCGCCCCATTGCATCCATTGCTTTCCATGCCAAAGGGGAAATCATTGCTGTTGCATCAGGCCACAAGGTAGTGATTTTTGCTGAGAACCTCCAATGTTGTTTAAATCTTTAATGACTTGTTCCTCATTTTGGTGGCAATTTTTCTTTTTGAGATGTTACACTGTCTTTTGGAATACTGTGTCAGCTGTACATATGGCACTACAACAAGAGAGGCGAAGCATCCTCACCAATATCTGTGTTGAAGACAAGCGCTCACTTCGGGCTGTGCATTTTCACCCGCATGCTGCGCCATATCTTTTAACTGCTGAGGTGAATGAACTGACATGTTTTTGATTGATTACCCATACTATTCAAAGTATTTTTGGATTTTCCTTTTAGTTAACACATTTGATTTGATGTGCAGGTAAATGATCTTGACTCTTCAGATTCTGCAATGACAGTGGCAACGTCTGTTGGCTATTTACAATATCCTCCGCCTGCTGTTTTTGTCACAAATGTTCATCCTACGGAACATGTTAGTTTGTCCAGTGAACTACCCTATATGTCATTACCTTTCTTCTTCATGCCTTCATATACTGTTGATGAGTCCAGAGCAGAACTACAGCATACTAGTCATGATATTGGTTCCGGTAGCATGCAAATTGGATCTTCTGCCACAGTTCAGTCTCAAGCAGACACAAATGCAACAGAGCAATATGATACTACAGTGTCTCCCATGGATAAATTCTCTGAGATGCTCACTTCTCAAACTGGTACAGAATATACTGCCCATACTACTTTCTCTAATGGCATGGGAATTGGCATCAGTAACCTCACAATGGATGGTATGGAGACTGATGAAACAGAACCAGCTGAAGGAATTCAACATGGAAACTCTACTAATGCTTATTCCCTTAATGGTGCACTGCATGGACTATCTAGACAAACTGCAAATCGTGAGGTTCTCTCAGAGTTTGGTCAATATCATCAGTTTTTCCCTTCAAGAGACCCAAGTGGGTGGGAGTTACCATTTCTGCAAGGATGGTTAATGGGTCAAAGCCAAGTTGGTGTTCCCTCTATGCTGCCTCACATGGGCGGTAGTTGTGACAGTCTAGCTCAACAGATTGGTTCTTCCATAATGGCATCTAATCTTTGCACTACTAATGTTGAGGTAGCAATGTCGTCTTCAGCAATGCCTGGCAGCATCAGCATACCAGGAGCTTCTGTGAGATCAGGTTTACGGAATCATTTTTCACAAGCCCGTGTACCTGTATCTGAATCTGGCAATCTTGCTGCTTCTTTTAATTCCCCACATGATGGGTCTGATATCCAAACCATTATAAGTCGAATCCAGTCAGAACTTGCAACATCAGTGGCTGCTGCGGCTGCTGCAGAGTTGCCTTGCACTGTGAAGTTAAGAGTGTGGTCGCATGACATAAAAAATCCATGTGCACCACTAAATGCTGATAGATGCCACCTAACCATACCACATGCTGTCCTCTGCAGGTACCATCTGAAGTTATGATATCTGCTCCAGCATGTGATTGATATAGTGTTATTGTTGTTTTAAAAAGATATGGTTGTTTTACCTTGCTTTTGTGTTCATTATGTGAGTTGATTGCCTTTTATTTTTGGTGAATGATTATGAACTGGTTACTCCTTAGAAATGGCATAATATTTAAAATTTTGTTTGTAAATATTTAGAGTGACTTAGTCAAATTATATGCTCTGTCGCACTTATGTTTTTAATTCACAATTGTGCTTGCAGTGAAATGGGTGCCCATTTTTCACCATGTGGTAGATTTTTAGCTGCCTGTGTTGCATGTATGCTTCCTCATATTGAAGCTGATCCAGGATTACAAACTCTAGTACACCAGGAGCCTGGAGTTGCAACATCACCAACTCGACATCCAATCTCAGCGCACCAAGTCTTGTATGAGTTGCGGATATATTCCCTTGAGGAGGCAACGTAGGGCTCACTTCCTTCGACAATTGCTGCCGAGAATTTCATTATCTGTCTCACACACTTAACTTTTTCATTTAGGTGAGTCCAATAAATATTAAAATAATTTTGTAATCTATATTTCTTGAACAGATTTGGATCGGTGCTTGCTTCACGGGCAATTAGAGCAGCTCATTGTCTGACTTCAATTCAGGTCAGTTAATTATTTTATCATGTGGCTAGTGTTCTTTTCATACTTCAAATGTATAGATATATAGTTGTTGACAGTTATTTAATTATATTTTTAAGAAAATCAGGTTGGTACTGTATTTTTTTTAACTGTAGGGGCTGGATAGTTTGTGTGGCCTTCTCTTTTTCATCATTTAATTATTACATAACTTGTCCTCTCCTGCCTTTTGTGCAACGTTTAATTTAATCACATGCCCTCTCATAATCATACTTCTGTCTCTTTTCTTGAGTTTATTATCTATAATTTAAAATAATTTTAAGATTCCTTATCTTGGCGAATTGAATTTGTGCGACTGCTGTTTGACGTGTAGTTCTCACCTACATCCGAGCACATACTACTTGCCTATGGTCGACGTCATGGTTCTCTTTCTTAAAAGCATTGTCATTGATGGAGAAACAACGTTACCTATATATACAGTGTTAGAGGTAAACTGCTCCTTTTTTTTTTTTTTCTCAATCTTCTGAATTGCTCCTCATTGTGAAATAATATATTCACCCCATGTATTGTAGTCTGTATAATCTTTAGTTACAGAGCTAGCATTGTTTCTGGAACATCAAATTCATATCTGTTATTCAGTTTTCTTGACTGGTGATCAACCATTTGTGCTGATCTATGGGCTGACATTGATTGTTGTCAGTCATCTCATTTATCTCTTAGTGTACTTAGAATTGTTTAAGCTGAATTTCATGTCCCCGAATTTGCTTTGTCTTTTAGGTATACAGAGTGTCGGATATGGAACTTGTTAGGGTGCTTCCTAGTGCAGAAGATGAGGTCAATGTGGCATGCTTTCATCCTTTTGCTGGGGGGTGGGCTTGTTTATGGAACAAAGGTATGCTTTTATACGTTAACTGAAACTTTCACTTACATTCTTTCACTGATAACCTTTTACTTGCGGTTGTAGGAAGGAAAGCTTAGGGTTCTCCAGTATGACAGTGCTCAGGCTGTTAGTGGAACTGGACCAAGTTACTTTCCTGAGGAGAATATTATTGGAGTCAGTCAGTGAGCAAGGTTATATATTGCTTCTTTTTGGGATTTATAACGTTTATTAGATGATATGATATTTGCTTCATTGCTTTCAATTGAATTTTGTGGAGATAAATGTGAGATGAATACTGAATATCAAGGTTAGACGTCAGATGAGGATTAGGGATAAGTTATGTCGATGATGCATTCACCAGAAACTCTTGGTACTGATGTGATGATATTAGATTCTTAGCAAAAACAATGTTCTGGTTGGTCGGGTATAACAATCATGATGGTTGAACTTTTGTTTTGAGGATAAATTAGAAGAGTTGATGTCTAATTATTTTTTAATTATATTTTCCCAAAGATGAAGTAAGAATTTTGCTATCTCTCCCTTATGCTCTTGGATAACTATTTGTACAGTGAATTCAAGCAAAGAAGACTTGCTATGTCATAGCCTTTTTCTGCACTCATAAGATGTTTGATTTTCACTTATTAGGTGTTTTAGAAGCTCAAAAACTGTAAATTATCGGTTTTTGCTGCTTGGTAGCATTGAGAGTGTTCATATTGCACCTTTTTATTTCTTTGGAAAAGTGGGCTTGCCTATAAAATTTGGAGGACTCCTCTGTGTTAGAGGTAAAAAGGAGGATAATTTTTGTGACGTGTGGTCTCTTTGAAGTCGTATGATACATTTGGTTGGAGCAAATGCTAGAATGGTTTTCAAGGAAGAGATTAATGAAAATTTGCTTCAAGAGAAGATCATCTTGACTTTTCTGTGGAATTAGCTTTTGGCTTAAGTAACTTTCTGTCATTGACAAATGTAGAAGAAGTTGGAGAGCCCTCCTAACCTAATGATCTGTACTTCCCCCTTCCAATGTCTTCTCCCGTCTTCCGATAGGAAGATAGCATATCCCCTTACCTTTTTACTCTTTTCTGACGAGTGAATTTTTTTCTATCAAGGAACATATTTGCTGTTGTGTTTATCATAGGCAACTCCTTTACATCAATATGTATTTGGATCACAATAATTGTTATGCTGTTTATTTATCCTTACAAATTTACTGTCTAATTGTAGGTTTAGACACATGATAGGAGGTGGAATTCAATGATCTGCTTCACCTTATCTGTACCACTAAGATGGTAAGTGGAAGAGACTCCTAACCTCCCCCTCTTTTCTTTGGTTGCATTTGCAGTGATATGAAAATATAAACATGATTCACATGTCCATCAACTTTTCTACACAAGTAGAGGATAAGAATTTTTTTTCAGGATAATTCTATGGAGAGGTGGACCTCTCAAGCAGTTGAGCTTTCTCACCGTAAGATGTATCTTGAGAGTAGAGATTCTCAGCTTGATTTTTTTAACCAACAACTGAACCAATGAAGTTAATTGAAAAACCAACTCAACCAATTAAAGCTCAACCTCTTGAGAGGTATACTCTTGATAGAAATGATCCTTCTTTTTATATGCAAAAGGTTGTAAAATGCATCTAATTCCCATGCAGCTGTCTCTGTTGATGATCTATCTACTCAAACTTAACACCATGTCCAATGCTGAGCACATGCAACCCGGAGCTGGAACCACAGCAAAATGTATATTCTGTATTATTCGTGTATGAATCTGTACTAATATTGCCCTTGTTAACACGTTTGTATTTCTCCTTGTTCTGCGACCATCTCTCCCCCCCCCCCCCCCCCCCATAAGCGGGCTTCTTCCTTTCCAGTTTCCAAATCTGTGTAACGAGTTCTGTAGTTCCAAAAAAAAAAAAAAGATTCTTTTGTCATCTCTGGAAACTCTTAAGCTCTAGGACATGACACTAGATTACAGTATACATGCCGCGCTTTGCCTCATTTTCAGATTGGCCTGCCAGGCTGAATGGTCGTTCATATAAAATATTATTAGGAAAATGTTACTTCTACACTATTTTTGTTACACTTTTCCATACACTTCCCTTTTATAGAAAAAAGAAAGAAAAATTTACTTTTCTCTTTACTTCCTTTTTTTTTTCCATAAAAGGAAAGTATATAAAGAAAGTGTAGAAAAAATGATATGGGAATAATATTGCTCTTTAATTATCTTGAGAGTTCGCCCTCAATTCTTAAAAGAAAGGGGAAAGGACGGTTTAGGATAACTTGTTATTAAATAATTTTAATCAGGGTTACGTGAAAATTTTAATCGTACTGATAAATTGATTTATTTAATAAGTAATTTATAATTAATTATGAGTTTGAATGAAAAAAAGTTAATTTATAATCCGTAAATTATTGATTAAATTAATTTATTGTATAATTAAATCTTTTACATGATTTTGATTGGAATTATTTATGGGTTTTATTAAAGAATCAAAAATTAAAACTATTAAATGATGAGTATAATTATTTAATGTTTTAAACTTTTAAAATGTATTAAAAATATATTTTTTAAATAATTAAGATGATTTAATAAAAAATATTTTTTTCATTGTTTTTAAAAAAAGTATTAACAAAAAGATTAATATTATTTTTTATTAATAAAATAATAAGAGAATATTTTATTAAAAAAACATAAAAAAATTTAAATATAAAATATAAAATTTATTATCTATCATAATAAATTTTAATATATTATAATTTATATTTTTTTTAATAAAATAATTTTATTATAAGAGGAGAAGATCTAAATTCTTAACAAAACTCATTATTTGCCGACATCCACACTTAAACTTTCTTTTTCTCTAAATAAAAAGCCTTGACAAATGGTTTCGTGATTGGATACGTAATGATGAAAAAAACATTTAAGACGTGACATGCAGATTCATATGATAAACCTTTCACGTGAGTTAACCTATGGGACACGGCAAAAGTTTTCATCGGTCCTATAGTATTTTAGTTTTTTTTGTCTAAGGTACCGTAATTTTGATGATTTATTAAATATTTATTAATTTTTATTATAATAAATATTTGAAACTTATAAAATAAAAATAACAATCCTCCATTGCCTGTTACTTAATAAGGGTATCAATATTCAGAAAAAAAAAATACTTACTGAATTAATCTCCCTCTTCTTAAAAAGTTAAATTTGTGTTGGGTTTTTTTGCCTCTTAAATCTGGTTAGCTTTGCATCCGTTTTCATTTTCTTGTGAGTTATAATCTCTTTTTGACTACAAAATATAAAGGGGTGTTTGGTTTATTTTTTATTTTTATTTTTAGTTAATATATTTTTAGTTTTAATGACAAGAATGTCACTTTATTTTCAATCTATTTTTTGTTTTCAAAATTTTGTGAAAAAAATGATAAAAACAAGTAAAAATAATAAATTCTTATTTTTACCATTTTTTTCATAAAATTTTATAGACAAAAAACAAATTAAAATGATATGACATTTTTGCAATTAAAATTAAAAATATATTAACTGAGAATAAAAATAAAAAAATAAACTAAACACCCCTTAAGTATATGATTTCAGGAGTAAAACAAGTCTAAATATAAGTATCCAAACATATGCTTACATTATGCAAAGGCCTACTATAATATATTGTATGATTTATTAATTATAATTTAAAACATAATTATATATTTATTTATTTATTATATTATATATTTTTCTATTTAATATGACCCTCTTTTGATACTAGACTTTTAAGAGCGGATCCAGATCCACTTAAACGCTGAAACAAAAGATACCTATCGAATAAAACAAAAAAAGCAAGATGCCTATCGAATAAAACAAAAAAGTATTAAAGAAAAAGGAAAAAGACAGAAATCTAAAGAAAAATGAAACATAGCCATTATAAAGTGGTCAGATGCAGGTCCTTTTCCAAAACAAGAAGCCGTGTACTTTCTGCATGTCCTGGTATATTCCACTTGAAACAATGGATTAAAAAAAAATGAAAATAAAGAATTATGATTAGATACTTTTTTTTTGAGTACATATAATATTCCAAATATTATTTATATATTAAACTTTTTACATTACATTTACATCGATTAATATGTATAAATTTATAATTAAATATATTTCACGTAATTAAAGTAATTAATTATTTAATTATTAATTCATTTAATTACTTAATAAAATATTTCACCTAATTAAAGTAATTAATTATTTAATTATTAATTCATTTAATTACTTAATAAAATTAATTATAAATTTATACCTGATTAATTATTTAATTATTAGTCAATTTAACTATTTAATATATAAATTTAATTATAAATTTACATATATTAACTAGTGTAAAAATAAGAGTTTAATTCTGATATATTATTTATATAAAAAATTTATACGATCATTTATAATTTAATTATGAGTTATCAATTTATTAAAAAAATTTAATTAAAATAATAATTATTTAAAAAATTAAATATTTTTAATAATATATAATTAAATAATAATATAAAAAAATAATTTATATTAATAATAAATTAAAATTAAATTTATAAAAATAAAATTTTTAAAAAAATAAATTCATAAAAATAATATAAAAATTAATGTGAAAATAACGTAAGTGAATATGACACAATAGCATCTTTTACTCTGTCTCCGAGCATGATGAACGGCTTGATACTAGGGAAACGGAACAGTTGAGAAGGAAGAAAAAAAAAAGAAAAAAATGAAAGTAAAAGAAAGAGTCCTGGTCATCAGGCAATGGACAGAAAGTGACAAACACATGCATCTCATTAATAGTGTCGGATTTCTATTTAAATCGTTCTTCAAAAAAAGGAGGAATTCCTTTCGGCCTCATGATTATTTTAAAAAAATAAAAAAAAATATAAATCGTTGACCGGTCAAAGCAACAATAAAAAGATGTATTTTAAATTTGTAACACGTAAAGGGGATTGGTTTGAATGGGGACATGCATTGACTGATTATTTTCTCCTTCTTTGACCAACATTATCATCTCATCTGTACTGCACAACCAAAACAAGCACAGAAACCGAAAAAAAAAAGAAAAGAAAAATTCACCCACAAATACACAAAACTGGGGTTGAATTTGAAAGAATAGCTTGATGAATGAAAAAGGCTAAAAAACTAGTAATTCATCACTGATACAAAACACTAAGAGAGATGAAGATAAAGATGGAGATGGAGAAGAAGAAGAAGAAGAAGAAGAAGAAGATGAAGAAGAGGTTGATTCAAATTTGTAGTACTTATCGACTGCAACAGACACGTCCCAGGTGCAACTGAGTCCTTTTGGGATGGTGACGAGGTCCCCAGCACCAAACTCCACAAACTCTGACGACCCTTTTGGGTATGCCTTCACCTTCCCTTTCAGCAAGTAGCATGTCTCTTCTGCATCAAACTTTAGCTGGTACTTTCCTGGAGAGCAACCCCATCTTTCATTGTTTTTTCACAAACCCATCCCCACAGTAAGAAAACAAATTAACAAAGACGAGCTGGAAAATTTCATTATATATGCATGTAATGATTCAGAATACGCAGAGAGAGAGAGAGAGAGAAAGATACTTGGGCCAGCACTTGATGTTCAATTCGTCTAGGCGTGACTGAGGAGGATTTCTTTCAATGATGATTCTAAGGTCTGAAGAACTGGAATCTGCAGCCATGGAAGCAATGAAAAGGGTGTAATAAGGATGAGTTGGGAAGAGGCTTTTGGACAAAGTTGACGACTGCAGAGCACTGTGCCAAAAGTTGTGCCTGCCCTTGGATTCGGCTGGGTTTGGCTACATGTAGTGTGGGATTTTTGGAGAGAAAAGGAAGGAATCTTGTGCAGCGTTTGAAAATAAAAGAGGATAAGAGACCTTGAAAAATAAAGTGGATATTTGGGTACATATCAATATAAAGAGTTAACCTATCACATCATGCCCCGTATGCATCTCCGTATTGAAAATTGTTTTTCAACAAAATCATTGAATGCACCTTTACTTTCACCCCGTGGGGATATGACTATATACTGTTAATTATATTTTATTTATTTATATTTTAATATTAAATGATTATAAATATATTTTTTATTAATTATATCTTAGTAAATATATTTTTTAAAATAATTAATTTTACTTTAAAATAATATATATATATATATATATATATATATATATATATATATATATATATATATATATATATAAAAAATTTAAACATATTCTCTTAGATAGATATTTTTAAATTATTTGCATGAATTACATCAACTTACATGTAGCATCATTGCGTCATTTTCATAAGGGATTCTAAAAAATTGCGTTGTAAAAATAATTTTTACACTAATATTGAACAAAAAATATTAATAAGTAAAATGACACATTGATCCCTGAAATTTTTTTACTCATAATTTAATTACTGATTTAAATTGAGTATACAATTTAAACATTAAAATATTCAAACTTGTTTTACATTACCTCTTTGTTATCATTTTTATGAATTAACATGGAAGGAGTTTGAATAACTTAATGACTAAATTGTATATTTGAATAAAGCATTGCAAACGAAATACATTTTAAAAAATCAATGTGTCATTTTACTCAAATATTGAATATCTAATGTGTCATATATATAATTATTAAAAGTGTATTTACAAATTATAATTTTTCTTTATGTGTTTTAATATTTTAAAAATTAAGTATAGTAAAAAAAAGTATCAATCACACATATTAAAAATAATATAGAATCATAATTATTTGCTTTATTGCTTAATCTAATAACAAAACTGCATATTTCTATTAAAGAGCTTAATATTTAAATTTTAAAGAAGGCACTTATTGAGAGAGGTTTCTAGTCACGATAATACTCGAGAAATTAGTCTTATAATAATGCCTATAGAGATGTTTTGATTAAGATCAAAATCAACCAGCTTATGTCTCGTCAAAATAACAATGAAAACATTTATGATCTAAGATTTAAATAAATACCCTCTCTACAGAAATTTAAATAAATAATTATTTTTTAAAAAATTACATAAATATCTAAAACTAAAATTTTCAATCAAAGCAAATTTTTTAATTTTTGTATTAACAAAATGTAGCATACTCATTTAACATTTATTCATTATATTGTATGAAATGTTAGATAACAAAAATATAATATAAATTAGTTATCACTTAAACTTTAATTTTATTATGTAATAACAATTATTTTTTATTTTTTCATTTAAACAAGTTAAAAAATAATGAGTGAAATTATTTGAGAGTGAGCTTTGAAACTAATACAGTAATACTATATGTTCTCTTTTGAAAAAAAGAAAAAGTTACAAAAACTATTATTGGATAAACGAAAATCTACCGATGTAAATAGATATGTGGATTTTTGTTATAAAATGTTTCATATATAGCATTGTTGCTATTATTATGTTTACTTAAAAATAAATTTAAATATTAGTCATAAAATAATTAGTTAGTGGCATAATTGTATATTTACTAATAGATCAATAATAAAAGATTTAAAATTGAGAGTCAGATTGGCATGAGGATAAAATAAATATTGACGTAAAGAGAGTGAATTACATTTTAAGCATAATAACTGCAATTCAATTATTGAAGATTCATTTTATGAAAAAGACTGTATCATTATCATTCATTACCTTAAACGTAGATACGTCTCTTTGACTTCAATACTTCGTTGATGCATAACACTTCACAGATTACATTTACACAGTTGACGCAATCTACAAGTGCAATCTCACTAGACATGAATTTTCAAAGTTGATGCACCACAACTAATATAGGGAAAAGAAGAAAAAAAAAAGAACTTTACCATAGTAGAGTTTAAAGAAAGACTGACTAGTGTCGAAGTGCGAAAATTTTCAACTTGGCGACAAATTCGATCTGTAATCGGAAGGGGTTTGTGTTGGATGGGGCATCTTACGTCTTGACCATACATTTCAACATTCTTTGAGTGTCTACGTCAAAGTTGCACTTCTCGGTTGTAATCTACCTCCCTCTATTATTCTTTGTCTGTGCAATCCATTCAGTCATTGAGTGAAAGGAGAGGGATGGATTTAGAAGGAGTGAAAATCCAATGAAAGCTTGAGCATGAGCACAGGAAAATGTGTAAAGTGTATTTGACACAGTACTCACAAAATTGAAACAATAAGTTCTGCAAGATTATACTCTATTTATTTAGTAATATTTTGGCACGAGACCTGACTTCCTGTGCAACTATCCTGCTCTCTTCTAAGCATCTGGTTAAGATCAATGTTAAATCACATAAACATAGTTAACTACTAAAATTGGATTTATCAATTTTATTATTAGTTTGGGAAAGGTAAAAAGAAATGAAAACACAATGAGCACTTGAAAAGATTCAGGATATGTTATTTACGGGCACAACAGTATTATTACAGACAATACAAACCAACTTCGCCTTATAAAACAGTTGACCTGATTAAAATTGTTTTACTTCAACAGGCATGACACGAGGGTAGCAGCAAATTTCAAAGAAGCCCTCTTCTTCTCTTGTAATCACTGACTGTCAGTGTCAGTGCATGCCTCCTGCCATCATTTTCTGGGACTCGAAATCCGACAGTTGCTTCTATTCTTTGTTTTTTTGCCATAAATCCTGCTTGAGCTCCTTGGGCTCCCCCAAACTTTTGAAGTATTGCTAATGAAATTGGCAGCTCAAAATTGTGCAGCAAATTTGACTCTGTCCCTTGATCCACCGGAGCACTTGTGTCTACTAACTTACCAGCATCAGCAGCAGCTTCCAAGGCCACAGCAGTAGCCACCATCCCATTGCTGCCTACATCAGCCACTGTGCCATTGGCACTATTATTTCCAGCTGCAGCCTCTTCACCAGGTTTGGAAGCATAGTAGTTCCTTGATCTAGTCCATCTCCTTGAAAATGGATCATAACCTGCCTCCCCTGCTTTCAAACCTGTATTTACTGGCTTCAATTCAGAAGCATTTTTGAAGTTCTCAAACCTGTTCTTTCTGTTCATCTCAGCCAGCTTCAAAGCCTTGGCATCCTTCTCCTGAGCTTGCCGGGATGCCTCCAATTCTTGCAGTCTTGTCTTGATCCTCTCCACTTCTGCTTCATTATGCTTACTTTGTGCTAGTTCCAACTCCCTCCTCAGCCGATCCTTCTCCGCTGCAATATTTAGTGGCCTTGATGAGGCAGATTTTTTCTCTTGTAGCATCTGCTTCACTGTAGCTGCTGAGTAAACAAACGTGTTGATCTTTTGTATAGCTTGTTTTTTTTCTAACAAATCTTGTTTGATTGGCATCCGGCCACCACTTCGCTCTACTTCCTTAACCCACTGTTTAAACTCCTCCTCAAGTGGAGCAGAGTCGCTGACCATAGCCATTTGCCACCTTGCAGCAGAAGTTTCATTTCCCCAAACAACATTCAAGTACTTGTATGTGGTTTTATTCTCTAATTTATACAGCCGATCAGGTTCTGTGGCATCAACATTTTTCACCATGCAGAGCCTGTAGATAGGCCCAGACTTTGATCTACCAATACCAACTCTTACAAAGCAACCAACAATTAACTCCTCGAAGAAAGGCTCCATAAACCATTTTGCAAGTTTTGACCTGCGAATGGTGATTTCTTTTATATCCTCGAATGAAGGCCCATCAAATCCAGATATTTCCCTGTCGTCATCACTGTCAGCAATTCCTCCATCTCCGGTCGACCCTTCATCATCACTGTGAGATCTACTTTCACTCTCACTATGGCTTGTGCTACTAAGACTTGTTGAAGTGAAAGGTTTGTGCTTTGGTGAAAAATGCCAGGGCCCTGAACTTCTAGATGCCTCTCTCAGTCTGCGGTGTGCTTCTGGATCCTGCTGTTTCAACCGCTTTGCACGCAATTCATTTAATGCATCATCCTTGGCAGTTGACCTGTCAGCAGATCTGGCTGATGAACGCACTCGAGATGATGGGAGAGGGGGATTCTGTTTTCTGGGTACAGTTGTTTTTCCTTTCTCACGCTTCGACGCTATCTTCCCCAACAAGTTTTTATCATCCTTCTTGGTAGCCCTATCTGACAATATCATCTCTCTCTGAAGTTCAGTCATCTCAGAAAGCTTCTGTCTATCATCGTCATTCTTATAAAGATCATCGCCAATATCCGATTCATCACTGCTATCGCCCTCGTGATCAGAGCGGCCATCATCATCCCCTTCTTCCTGACTGCCCTCATCATCATCTCTCTTTCTGTTGGATCTAATCTCTTCTTCAAAGGAACTTGTGATCCAGAGGGCTTTCTGCTTGCATAATTAAGCTCATCATCTGAATCATCCTCCCTAGAATCACTCCCACCGTCTGAATATGTGCCATCATGTCGTCTTCTTGAAGGTGGGAGAGAGTGTCGGTTTCTCCCAGTTCTCCCTGCAGCCTCCAAAAGCAAATTTTCTAAATCTGCCATATTTGTCTCCGGTTCTGCCTTAAATTCAAATATATCCTGCATATATTATCACCAGGTTTCATTAACCATCTAATCCATACAACAACCGTAGATGTAAGCATACACATTAACACAAATAATCTAATTGGATACATGTATCTCAGCCATCCGAGTAATTATGATACAAAGTTAAAAACTTTTCAGTGCTGCCACGCAACTATAGCTCAGTAGTACTTAGTAACGGAGGAGGACAGGGTCTAAGGTTAGGTCTTAGCATCAATTTTTTCTGGCGAATCACATGCTTAAGTCCAACTTCAGAAGAGTATTACTATTAACATCTAATCATAGAGTCACCAAGCAACTCGTTCTAAATCATTCCCCAGGAAGGTTCAAATCACCTGATCCCAGAAGCAAGTCCCATAGTAATTCAGCTCATAACCTCTAATTTTCTCAAGAAACTACACCCAATATCGAAAGTTGAAAGAGAGTGACCAGAGCAATAGTCTATATCAATGCAAAAACGTGAAGCAGTAAGATCTGGGCATGCTTCTATGGCGATTTGCTAGCGGTTGAAACCAAGAATTTAACTGAATAGGGAGAGAGATCAGAGAGCCCTTACCGAGGAATAGCGATATTCTGTTGTTATCGTTGGAGAGAATCAAATATCAGTCGGGAAAAAGAAAACAGTGTTTCGAGGCTTCGCGGTGTTGAGTGTGACGAAGTGAAGGTAAACTGTAACTCTGCAGGACAAACCCTAACACGATGAATGGAGGAAGAAGATGATTAAGATGAAGCAACGTCGTCAAACAGCTGGCACCTGAGTCTCCTACTCTTGTAAGTGTTTAAACGCGTCGTTTCAATTTTAATTATTTATAATTTTTTATTGCAAAAAAATTAAGACTTGATGTGGATTAAAATGTAGTTTTCACACAGCTATCGATTCATGATAACAAACTATAAAAAATTATTAGAATTTATTATTAGTTATTATTTTGTAATTTTCTTTAAAATGCATTCTGTATTTCAAATTAAAGTAAAACTCAAAGTAATATGAGTTGGATTAGGTCACAAGTTAATAAATCTTTTAAAAAAAATTAATGAGTATTTATTGTTACTTTTAATACTAAACTATAATCTTAACTTAAATATATGTAAAAAATTAATAGATTTATTTTTAAATAAGATACAATTCTCTTATTCTAATGGTATGAATTCAAATTTTTTATTTTTTTAATTCTATTCTCTTAATTAAATATTGATAAATTAATAAAAAAATATTTATATTTTTAAAAAAATAATATTAATTAAAAAAAATATATTTTTTTTATATAAATATTTTTTTATTAATTTATTAAATATTTAATTAAAAACAAAATTAAAAATAAAAAAAAAGAGACAAGATTTGAACGCCTAATTATACATAATATTGTTTATGTTAATTTTAATTATTTTATACTTTAAACATTTTTTAAGTCAAACTTTTTTTAAAAATAAAATAAAATGATTTAAATATGTATGATCCATCATTAATTAAAAATTAATTTTAATTTACTATTAATATAAAAATTATTTAATAATGGTATCCAACCCCGTCATATCATATTATTGATTTCATCCGACACGAAGGCCCCTTGTGGAAGCATATAATGTCCGCATATGAAGCAACCCCTAGTGAATCGAGTCATCAGTATATGATATATGCATTGGCCTCACTTTCATCACTCAGTCACTAGCTAGCTGCTTTCATCTCAATCTCTATTTCTCTGTCTGTGTTTGTGGTCTGCGTTCCCTTCGGTTCCGATCCATGGCTACTCAAGGTCAAGTCATCACCTGCAAAGGTATTCTCTTTTCTCTCTTCTCTTCTCTTGAGCTCGCACATGCTTTCTATTATTCCTAACGAGGATTTGATTGTTGTCGTTTTGGGTCAAACCAAAATCCGAAGCGGCGGTGGCCTGGGAACCCAACAAGCCTCTGACCATCGAAGAGGTTCAGGTGGCTCCGCCGCAGGCCGGGGAGGTCCGAGTCAAAATTCTCTATACTGCTCTCTGTCACACCGATGCTTATACTTGGAGCGGCAAGGTACGATTGTTTTGATTTCATTTCCCAGTTTTTTTTTTTTAATTGGTGAATCTTGTTCTTGGTTTCCATTACTCTTCGCTGTTTCTGGGGTTAATGGAACAATTCATGTGGCTGCCTGCTTCGATAATGGATGCATTTCGGTTCAAAATGAAACAAATGCTTCTTGTGCTATGCAAAATATTTTTAACTGGCCCCATGACATGTATGAGAATCAGAGATACCCTGATAAATGAGCGGGTTTAGAACAACTTTTCAGTTTCTTCCCCACGGATTTGCATTGCAAGAAGCTTAATAGTATGTTGTTATGCGTGGAGCCTTTTCTTATAAGGATGTTCTCTTATATTGCTGTGCAGGATCCAGAAGGTCTCTTCCCGTGTATACTTGGCCATGAAGCTGCTGGGTATATGAAAAATTACATTTTAGGCTGCAAGATATAAGCATATACATTGTCATACTTGATTGTTGATAGGAGTTTATTTTGACACAGGATTGTAGAAAGTGTTGGAGAAGGTGTTACTGAAGTTCAGCCTGGAGATCATGTCATCCCCTGTTACCAGGCTGAATGTGGAGAATGCAAGTTTTGCAAATCAGGCAAAACAAACCTTTGTGGCAAAGTTCGAGCTGCCACTGGAGTTGGGGTCATGCTGAGTGATCGCAAGAGTCGTTTCTCTATTAATGGAAAGCCCATCTATCATTTTATGGGAACCTCCACATTTAGTCAATATACTGTTGTCCATGATGTTAGTGTAGCTAAGATTGATCCAAAAGCTCCTTTGGAGAAAGTTTGTCTTCTTGGATGTGGGGTTCCAACTGGTAAGTATTCTCCTTTTGTAATATAACAAAAAAATGCATTGAGATTTTGCAAGTTATATGGAAAGTAGCTTATCCTTTCTGTGCATTATTTGTCCTTGTTCATTGACTGTCTAATGAATTCATGAAATGTGTGTGGCCAGTGTGAGCAATGTTATTACATTTGCCTATGGTGATGTATATTGTTACCTTCTTTCCATACAAGTACAACTAATTAAACTTTCTGTTTCTTATCAGAGTGACAAATTTAATTCAAGTTATCAGCAAGAATAACCCCATATTTTTGGAGTTTGATGTAATGATAGCTTATGGTTATCCCTTATCATTGTTTAAATTTGATAACAAGATAGACTAATAGTGATCCTGCACCTTTTAATTTGATAGTTTATCATTTAATATACTTGATAAGAATGTTACTGTACTTATGTTTAGCTGTTTATTATTATTATTTTTTTCTAAGGAAGACTTCACTCCATCTCCACTGAATACTAACACTGGACTTTGGCTGTAATTAAATGGTTTATGTGATTAAGCATATGCTATGTATTGTTGAATGAAAATGTAGGGGGAGAGATTACTGGGCTGAAACAGTTTGCTTGATTGCTTCATATGCTAAGTTCAATTATTACTATGATGACTGTTATTTTTAGGCCTTGGAGCTGTCTGGAACACTGCAAAAGTGGAACCAGGGTCAATTGTTGCTGTTTTTGGCCTTGGAACCGTTGGGCTTGCTGTAAGTTTCTGAAATCACAATAGTAGTTGATTGCATTTTTGCCTGGTTCTGGGATACTATTATGATTAATAATTTGTACTTGACAGGTTGCTGAGGGTGCAAAAGCTGCTGGTGCATCACGGATTATTGGCATAGATATTGACAACAAGAAGTTTGATACAGGTACAATGTGATCTTGGTTGACATAACCTTGACAGTATGTCTTTAATGTTGTGGAGTAAGCTGGTTTCAAGTTTCTCATTTCTCAGTTAGGTTTAGCGGATACTTTTCCATGTATTGACTATCACCCAGTGTCTGATAGTCTGATACATAGCTGTCTGATAAAGGAAGAAAATAATGCCCTTTTTAAAGAATTGTACTCTCAATGGAATAATATGATCTTAATACATATGTTCGTTTGGTTTGTATTTGTATTTTATTGATTTATTCCTTTTTTGTTTTCCTGCCATAACTTCTATAGGCCTATAGTATAAGAAGGCTGTCATACTATGTGCTATTTTCTGTTTGTTGTTTTCTCTCTGCTTTGGTTTTATTCATTTTTCTATTTTGGGATCGACACAGTGCTAAATGAGAGATTCTTCATGTTAATAATTATCTTTCTTTTTATTTACTTGTCTTCTTTTACCTTGCAGCAAAAAACTTTGGAGTCACCGAGTTTATTAACCCAAAAGATCATGAGAGATCAATTCAGCAGGTCATAGTTGATCTCACAGATGGTGGAGTTGATTATAGTTTTGAGTGCATTGGAAATGTCTCTGTGATGAGGGCTGCTTTGGAATGCTGCCATAAGGTGAATGCTGCTACTCCCTCATTGACTCAATTGCTCAAATATTATATTATGGTGGTTGTAAACATGGAAATATATTTTCTTATTGAAAAATTCCAGGGCTGGGGGACATCAGTTATTGTGGGTGTTGCAGCATCCGGGCAGGAAATATCAACTCGCCCTTTCCAGTTGGTGACTGGGCGTGTCTGGAAAGGAACAGCCTTCGGTGGCTTCAAGAGCAGGTCACAAGTGCCTTGGCTTGTGGACAAGTACTTGAAGAAGGTAAAGGTTTTTCACGAGTGTTCTATTGATTAAACTTCAATATTGTTGGCAAGTGATAATGCGTGGGCCGCTGGTAGTTATGAGTACTATATTGTCTGCTTTATGCACTTTGCAGGAAATCAAGGTTGATGAGTACGTTACCCACAATTTGACTCTTGAGGAGATCAACAAGGCATTTGATCTTATGCATGAGGGAGGATGTCTTCGTTGCGTGCTTGCAACACATGCATGAGATGATCTCTATCGAGCCTTTTCCAGTTTCGCGTGGAATGGAAGTGTTAAGCTGCCTTCTGTTTTTCCCTCTTGTGGTGGTTGTGATAATATTAATCTTGAGTGGCCATAATTTGTAAGATCATGGTTTATAATATGAAGTGTGAACGGCGTCTTCCCTAATCTCTCTGCAAACTTGTGTGATCAGAAAGCCTTTGCAATGGATATATAAGCGTCATTTTGAGTTATGACCTTGGTATTCTTATATATATGTTTTTGTTAGTAAAAGAAAAGTTAAGAGAGGGAGGCTATTTTACCAGGGCATGCCACAAGTCTCGATAAGGGCTTACAGTGGTACTCATAAATCGCGCCTACTTAAAACGAAGGATTCCAGCAGATATTATTATATTTTACCTGTCAAGAATCTTATGCTTATCCATGCTCCATCCTTTCCGTTGCACGCCACATGCCACAGCTGATTTACTTTTGATATGATATAGGGCTGTTAGGAAGCTCCGCAGCCTGGCAATGAATTTTACAACCAATATGTTTCCTCCGCCCTCCCTTTCCAATATCTCCTTCCTCTGCCGCCATTCCACTTTGCATATATTTTTTCAGACGTGAGGTCTGCAGAGCAGTTAACATCTAGTGGGTGCAGCTTCTGAATTTAGGTGGTGCATTCCAATTAAAATTTTTCTTAAAAGTAAACCATATGGTTTCAAATTTAAGCTTTACATTGAATTTGAAAAAAAAACATAGTTTGATGGACAAAATGAAATTTATCTTAAAGTTTCCGGCTAGAAAGTGTAGTTTAACTTCTCTTATACAGTAATGTTATTAGAACTAACGACGCAAAAGATTACACTCTGTTTTTTCTATGTACAATTAGCATTTTTCATTCTTATATGCCTCCTATCCCATTTATTCGTTTCTCTCTGTCTCTCTCTCTCTCTCTCTCTCTTCCATTAGAGTCTTGTGCATTTTTATTTCCTAAACCTTTCACTTTATATATTCATTTTTAATCCGAGAGCTTAGAAGAATCAGAGTAGGTCCTCATTGGCAAATTAACTGAAAACAATATTCCCGTTATGAATTAGAAAGATTCTTAAATTACTCGAAACCAATAATGCATACTCAGTCTAGTATCCTATTGATTACTTTTTCAGAATATGGATTCTTTACTAGATGAAATACGTGATAGTGCCAGTCATGAAATGGCTTCGGAGCAAATTAATTTGGAGTCAAAAGAAATGCGTGACTGAGAACTCATGAAATGGCCTTGGCATATTTGCATACCTTTAATATCTGTGCTCCCAAAAAGGACGTGCGACCCATGGGGCTGAAGGATTGAACATAAAGAAAAAGTTATGAACTTTATTGCCTGGGATAAGCCATGAACTTGATACCATTGTTGGATCTCTGCTGAGAATAATAACTGTGTTTATTGCTGCAAATTTCTTTACTGAATACAAGAACATTGGAATGAATATGAACAACTGACAGCTACGTTCTTTTCATTTTCTATAAGTTAAATTAAAATGAAATCACCGAATCAAGGTAACAAAGGCAAGTAGCTATGTAGCTATGTAGCTAACTAGCCATGTACAATCTGTACGTGACATTTACAGATAAATCAAACAGCTGAAGAATCTGCCATTGATGCTGCAAATGCAGGTTTCTGTGCTAGTTCGACCTCATCGTTATACACATATGCCAATCCACCACGGCTGGTTACATCCAATCCAGCCATCTCCTCATCTGCTGAGATCCTCAGTAGATTCAGTTTGTGCAGCAAAAAGAATGGTCCCCATGGCGACACTCATCCAAGCTGCGATCACCAAAATCTGGACAAGATGTGCTGCTAAGAGCTTTCCACCCCCTCCCATGAACAGCCCATATGGCCTATCAGGGAACCCTGGGTAGACCTCGTTTACATACTGTTTCTTAGCAAATAATGCGGTGAAGATGATCCCCCATGTGCCACAACCGCCATGAAGCTGCGCCGCCTCCAGTGGGTCATCGTACTTCAATTTCTCTGCTAGCATGTTGCACCCAATGAGCACCCAAGCAGCCACAAACCCACATATGATTGCTGCCCATGGGTCCACAACAGATCACCCTGCGGTGATTGCAGCAAACCCACCAAGCAAACCATTGCAAACGTCCGCGACATTCCAGTGCCCAGTTTGAATACGTTTGCCGAAGAGGGTGGTCAGTGCTGCTGAGCATCCAGCAAGAGCTGTGGTCACTGCAGTCCTCCCAATGGCACTCCATTGCCCATAGTAAGAACCACTGTTTCCATAGGTCTTCAAGATGTTAAGAAATGAACCAGGGTTGAATCTGTTTGAGTGGTTTTTTCCTCACTTAATTTTCTGTAACAAACCGACGATTAGGTCAAGAGTTGGTCCACGTCATTTCACATCCTCATTCCACTTCTTTAGCAACGTTCAGAAACTGTCCACTTTGGTTCGCACGTTCACAACCACTTCTGTAATGGGGAGAGGCTATTTAAGGAGTGTGCATTCATGATTTTAGTCCCCTAAGCTCACTTTTACATTCAGATACGAATACCATCGAAGCTGTGAGAGAGAAGGCTTAGAAGAGCTATTTACAACCGCAATTTTTAAGCAATTGAGAACAGAGCAATGGCAGGAGATATGTCTAATCCTTTTTATTTTCATTCCGCATTGATCTAATTGCTATTTGGTTACGTGAGCATGAATTAGATTATTTAAGTATATCTAACATAATCCATACCAGCCAAACCACAACAAGAATGTGCCCAAAACAACCAAGGAACCACTGTGTCCTCGCATTGCCACGGCTTTTCCTGCATGATCAAATCTGCCAATGCGAAGGCCTTCAATAAAGGCACCCCAGAAGCCAGCAACAGCTCCAACCAAGTGAACAACACCTGAACCAGCAAAATCGATGACCCCAGATCCGAATAACAGATTTTCAGACCGAGCAGGGCTACCCCACCCATCAGCAAACCAGAACCAATGGGAGACAATGGGGTAGACCAAGCCAGTCAGAAACGATGAGTAAATCAAATAGGCAACGAATTGGGTCCTCTCTGCAATCGAACCACTAGTGATCCCAGCGGCTGCAATGGCGAAAGCCCACTGATAGAGGAAGTGCCCATAGTCAAAAGATTGAGAAGGGAATTTCTCTAGGCCAAAGAAGTGCTGCCCAATGAACCCATTGGAAGGGGTGCCAAAAGCCAAGGCAAAGCCAAAGAGGTAATAGAAAATGCCACCGGCTGCGGCGTCAAGGACATTGGTAAGCATGATGTTCATGGTGTTCTTGGCACGCACAGAACCAGCGCAGAGCATGGCAAAGCCAAGCTGCATAGCAAAGACGAGGTAGGCAGAGAAGAGAAGGTAGGTGTTGTCGACGGCATAACCGGTGTCAACAAACTTGTCTGAAATGGCATCAAATCGTCCACAGATGTATTCAGCGGCGGCGGTGGCTTTGGCGGTGTTGCCAAGAAGAGGGTGGAGGTCAGCGGCGGAGCAGGTGAAAGCAGCCATGCTGGTTGGTGGGATACAGGTTGTGGGGTACGTACTGTGGCGGTGGCACACTGGCACTCGTCCCCTCCAACCCCTCCAAAGAACACGAGTCATGAAAGAGTGGAGAGAGACCTCCTCGGATCAGAATGTCAAAAACAGAGAACTTGCTCTTGGAATTGACGAATGACGAGGTCGTGGTCGTGCGTTATGAGACATATTCTCAGCTATCAACAAGTAAGACATTTCTCTGGACATTTAATAGTAACCATGTAGTTATATGCGTTATTACTCTCTATTTACATTAAAGTTTTTTTAAAAAATAACAATGATTACGCTACTATTAAATGATACAAAGTATAAAATATTTTAGTCCCTGAGTACATAAGAATTTTTTGCGTTATAAATACTATAACGAAACGAGTCCAATGCATGAGATCCTTGAATGCGTGGCTGTATTGTGTTTGTGTTGAAACTTAAAAAGATTTTAACTTAAAATAAATAATTAATCTCTATAATTTCATTCAATTTGAATTTTGGTCCATATTGTTAAGATATTAATTTTTATATTTTTTATTCATTTATATTTTAGTCTCTATAATTTCTATTCATTAAAATATTGATCCCTATTTTTCATGA
Organism: Castanospermum australe; assembly: GCA_019955255.1. Lineage (NCBI taxonomy): Eukaryota > Viridiplantae > Streptophyta > Magnoliopsida > Fabales > Fabaceae > Castanospermum > Castanospermum australe. The sequence goes on from NSJW01000637.1 coordinate 141,599, forward strand.
AAGATTGATTTCTATAATTTTTAATTTTTCATAAAAGATTGATCTCTATAATTTTTAATTATTAAGATATTAGTTTTTAAAAATTCAAATGAATAAAATGAATAAGGATTGATATATAAAAAATAATATTATAAGGATTAAAATTCAAATCAAGTACAACTATAAAGACTAATTACTTATTTTAACCAAGATTCTATCATCAATTCTGCAATTGCATTAGGAGTATTCAAAACTCAATCCAGCTTGGACCTAAGCTAATTGAGCTAGGTAAGACTTAATTTTAATAAAAAGTTAGATTGAATCTAGATCTAAAAAATAGGGTCCAATGCATTTTCTGGTCAGATCTAAGCCACCCTTTGGATTGGCACAATTCAACCTGATGTTACAAAATATTTATTTTTTTAAAATATTATCTCATATTTATTTTTTAAATTTATGCACATATTACCATATTATAACTTAAACATTTAAAAAAATTATTTTAAGTTTCCTACTTTTAAAAGTTTTATGACTTAATTTATTAATTAAACATGTTAAAATATAAATTAATTCAAATTTTAGGTCAACATGGTCTCATCCTAGTCCTATTTAAGGTACACACAAACCTAAACATGATCAAGTCTATTTAGATTTAGGGTTGGGTTTAAATTAAGAAAATTGGCCTAATTAAATTATCAGGTTAGGTTTAGACCAGATCAAATCGAACCCAACTTGGCCCATGACCACCCCTAAATTACATTATGGAATACCATCCCATAATTAGAGTAATGTTACACAGTTAGCAAAAAAATTATCATAATTTTTTACAAAATTTAGTTAGATATAAGAATAGTTATTGGATGGAATAAAATGATAGAAAATACTCACATATCTAAGAATTAACATACATATCAAATCTCTCTATCAAAAATTTTGACAAAAAGATTCTAACTACATAGCATTTTCTCTCATAATTAACCATTGCAAATTCATTTGATTCAAAACTCAAAATGGCAATATTGCGTGGGCTCAAATTTTTTATCTCCTTTTCCTATTCCCAATCATATCTCTCAATTAAGTGCTGACAACTAATCATGAAAATACATATCTCTCAATTGATATTAATTTCTTTTCAAATTAAAATTTATTTTGGTTGAGTTGTTAACATTTAATTAAAGGGACATGGTTAAAAACAGAGAAAGGAAACAGAAGATTTAAATCCATATTGCATGTGTAAATTTGTGGATAAATATGTGAAAATCGATTATTAATCTATTTAACTACTCATTACACCTATTTAATCACAAATTTACACATAATTAATAAGGTAAAAATAATTTGGGAATTTTAATGAGCAAATAACATTTTACCTTCTGCATTAGCTCCTGCAACTCTAACAATTAACCACCACTCCAAAATGCACCCAGAGAATAGATAGATAGGAATAACATTGCGTTATGGTCAACGCCTAACGTATTCAAACTTCGACCTGAAAAAAAAAATCAAGATTCTTAAATTCCGAGCTTAAACAATGTACCATACTTCAGCAACTCAAACTATTTGACCTCAACTTAGAGTAATCTTTGTGTGAATTAATAATATCGCAAATGCAAAATGGAGTGTATGACTGGTGCAATGCAAGTGATGAGTTTAAAATCGACCGGAAGATTTTGGAAAAGACAATTAGTTTTATGTAAACTTACTGTAACAAATAAGAGAAGAAACAACAAGAATTCAATCACGACATCTTCTCCCTTCTCGTTACTTGTTAGCCCATTCATAGTCTGTATTTAGATTAACTTATTTTGTGGTCAAAACAGTTTATAATCAAAATTTTATTGAAAGAGTATTTTAAAAAAATAAATTTTTCCTAAAAAAAATTATTCCCAAACATGCTATAAGAGTTATGCAGTTTTACACAAATGCTTTTCTACAAAAAATATTTTAGGAAGCACAGTTGAACGAGACGAATCTTGAAAAAAAAAAAACAGAAAAAGAAAACGGTTATAACAGACTACTGTTCATGGAAAAGTAAATTCGTGTAAAATTTCGTCAAAAAAATTAACAATTTGCATTTATCTTATATTAATATGTATGATTTTTAAAGTGCACATAAATAATATAAAAATAAAAATAAAAAATACACTTTAATAATTGTTGATATAACGACATTCTGCATGATGCCATATTTCAAGACCCATGGGGGCTGGTTTGGGTACCCATGCTAACTCTTAATGTTGGCATTCTTCCAATCCAATCTTTAAATAATTTTAAAGCAAATTGCATCTTAGTTCTTAGACTTGGCATGGGAATCATAATTGTATTTCTGTCATGTGGTTATAGAAATTACAACTGTATGTTTGGCCAAGTAACAAAAAAACAGTTTATAGGCTTTAGTTCGCTCCCAGTTGTGGCTTGTGCATAATATGTATCCGTTTCTGATGAATTATTTGATATCATGAGCAGACAAATATTCACGATTGGGGATCCACATGGCCAACAAACTGTGTAATTTCCTAAATTATACACGTAAGATTTTTCCATTGAATAGCATTACTGTGTCTCTTTCCCTTGGAAGTTAAATAGAAACCATAGTTATGCTCAACATAATTGAAACTGAAAAGGTATAGAGAAAGATGATATAGAAAACAATGCTTCTCAATTATTTTAGTTCCATTCACTTCCTTGTTATGTTCGCACCCATCACTCTCATTGGTTGGTGCTAGGCTTTAACGAGGTACGACATCTAACATGGTCGAATTATAGCTGCTAATACGAGTTGATGAGCCTCAAATGCAGTTGCCACAATGCCACATATTCTCGTCCCCCAAATAAAAAAAGTGCAAATTTTCTCAGAACTGAGCAAGTCATAAATATTGACACAAATAAGTAGCCACTGTAGGCATCATTCAACTACAGCCAGTTCTAAGCACTTCCATTTATATAGACTGCAGAACGCAGCAGAGCTCTTGGCTTGTCACCTTGAACATTTTCACCAACATTGAGAACATTACTCAGCTAGGCATGAGCCAGACCATTACAGGGGTTCTCAAAATCAAATAAAAACAGGCCCGTATCATATGGGCTAAGTTCAGGAGATGGAATATTCAATTCAGATGACAACGCACCACCTGGTACCACCGGCACAGAGTCTTTATTGAAAAGCCAGTTTTCAATATCATCAACAGAAATGAGGTTAGTACTTCCAGTAAACTGGGTACCAGACTCCTTGTTATTGGGTGGTTGGTTTATAGATCCTGAGCTTGGTAGATGAGGACATTCAATTAGAGATTCAGTGCTTTGACTGGTATTCTCTATCCAACTTGAGCCAAAAGCTGAAAAATCTGCCTTTCTTGCTGTTTCACTTTGACTCTCCTCATGTGGTTTCTGTTGGCAGGTATCTTGATTTGTAATTCCACATTGGGTAATATTTCCACTAGCATTTTTATTTTGACTTCCGATGTGATTCAGGCAAGCCACAACACTTGAAGGAACATCATTACCCTGAATACAAGATCCATAAAAATTCTGGCCATCATTTGATTGGGACAATGACTGGCTATATGCTAGGGTTTCAGAAGCCGCAGTATTTTCGCTAACATAGCTCAGGCTGGCCTGTTCAGAGCTTGGGTGTGTGTACAACAATTTTTTGGGGTCCCAAACACCATTCTGCCCATAACAAGTTCTGTCATTTGAAAATCCTGTTGCAGCATGATATTTGTCATATTGCTGAGCCAGATTGACATGATTGCTGAAGCCTGATGAACCATGAGCAGAATGGTTCACTGTCAGGGTGCTCCCAACACTGCCTACCTCCTTGGACATCATATGAGAACGAAGGAACTGAGGTCCTAAACTGCTAGCACCACGTTCTCGCTCCCTTTGGATGGCACGATTACGTACACCTAGCGACTGCCTTGGAACAGAACGAGGCTGGCGTCTGTTTCTTGGTAAAGTATATCCTGAATCCTGACATCTACGATGGTTTGCACCATTTGGGAAGTTAAAGTTGGTGGCTGTGGAGTATGCAGGGATGGTATTGGGCCTGGAGATCTGATTCTGTAAGCTAGAATTTCGTAAGGAGGGGCAAGTACGTATAGTTGGCCGAGAGGCCTGATTTTGAGGGATGGGATTGAGTGAGAAGCATGTACGCGTTGCAGTTAACACGGAATTTGGAGACGATTGAATAATATCTAGGGGTGGTATTTGATTACATTGGGGATGCCCAACATGGAGTGAAGTACCATAATTGGTTGAAGCTGGTAATCGAGAAGCCTTGCCCAGCTTGAAATTTTTCCTCTGAATTTTCCACATCTCAGCTTTATCAGTTGCATGACAATGATCTGTACTTGAAATGCCAGTGCCCCACTTAAGGCATGGTGCTAGGGAGTCACAGACATAACAGTGGCACTGCATGTCATTAAAAATACAAATCAGAGTGATAGAAGGATTATATTGAACAGAAAATAACATAAGAAACAATTATAATTAAACTAACTAAATCACAACTGCTAAATTTTGACATCGCCTTAAGTTATGACTTATGACCTTTACCTGGTCACAGTGTCTCTCATGGGGAGTGGAGGAAAAAGGAAATCTGGCACAATGATGCCGGGGATGAGGATAGTCTCTACATGCAATCTGCAAGACAAAAACAAAGATGAACCTCCACATTCGAAATGCTACAGATACATCTTCAACCATAAGCAAAGAAAAGAATGAAAATTGTAAATCTGAGTTAACAAGCTCATGCATGAAAAACAAAGAAAAATTAGGCAAGAAAATCAACTAATAAAATGAGCAAATATCAAATAGTAATATGCTTCACTAGAAGTAAATGCCTTAAAGCATTAAAGCCCAGTTTGAATATGTATTCTCAAGCACACTTTCTTTAAAATTTTGGAACTTCATTAGAAGTTAAATATAGTTGAATCATTGGTAACCATTATGACATCAAGACGCAATATAGGGTATTACAATTGAGGATCCTCTCGGGCTATGCTTTCTTCCATACACTCTGGATAGAGTTAGCAGCATTTCCCGTACCTTCAAGGAGTAGGATCTCAATCGGGATCAGCAATTCTAATTCCAATCTTTGAATATGAATCCATTCAAACTTTCAAAGAGTGCTTTCTAAGATGTCACAGGCAAGGTGCATAGCCCAGGATCCAAGCCTTCTGTCATCTCAAACTTCCTCATATCTTCAGCCATCTTAACCTCCCCCATGTGGCAATTTCATGTCCTGCAAGAATTTGCCATGAGGCTAAACTTGGCAATGGTGTACCCTTATGCTGTTCAAATACTGAGGAGCTAACTTATAGTGGACCCCTTTGGAACCATTAACCATGAAACCACATGACATGATAGTTCAAAGAAACGACTTTCAATTTTCCATCCTAGCTGACACATGTTTGAATCCACAAACAAGCTCATCAGATTCCCTTGTCACTCCATAAAACCCAGACAATCCATGCTCAGAGCATTAAGCACTTAAGACAAAATGCTTTATACATAGAAAAAACAGTATCAATATCTTACCAATACATCTAAATCAAACTTCTGGTAAAGTCTCTGAGAATAATTTCATGCTTGAGACCATAACTAAAGAAATGCTATGCATCAAAAGATTCAAAGTCATTAAAAATGTAGATCAATAAATGTCTTGATGCTTCATAAAAAATGATAGGACACAAACAGAATGCTGCAATGCCATGCATGCAGCATGCCAAAACTAGTTATTTTTACACAATCCTTGATAATGCATGATATAAAATCATAAGCATGCCTATCCAAGACAGACAAAAGAGATGGTCTATTTTAGACAGGAGGCAATCACAATAGAAATTCAATCAATAATCTACAACTTCCGTTTTTTATTCCTTTTTTATTAAACTTAAAATGATCTAAATATTCAGCAACCAAACTTGAGTCACATTGGTGTTAGTGTTAGGCCAAATCAAGTACACAGTACTCATTTCTACTTGCTCTTATGTTGGGCTAGGGATAGAAAGGTGAAACAAGGTCATCTATATATATTATTTTTAAAGATTATGATTATTAATCGCTCTTGTTGAGAACTCATGGCCTCATGGCATTATAAGTGCTGTTTCTACTGTTAAGTATTCACTCCAACCAGCTATGACATTTGCAACATTAGAGTAAACTTAGTTACATGCCTCAAGTCAAGGCTTAAGCACCAAAATGTGCAAATACATGTATGAATTGGATATAGAGACAATCATTAGGAAATGATAACCCAAGAACATTGTATGCAATGTATGCAGATAACCTAAACTACATTCTCAAGTTCTACATCACAACAAGTAAATTTGATTTCTCCTGCTTAATATATATACAGGTCTTTACCAAAAGCTACCATGCATCATGACCTCATAGTATTCCAGGCTCCTATCTTGCACTTATATATAGTCTAGTAATAGTTTCAGCAGAGTTCAACAAATACAAACGGGAAGACAAGAAACCAACAGCGACACTCACTAATGGCAACATGCAGGTGTGCTGGTCCAACTTAGGGCATAACACGAAAAAGTGAAATTTACTTAGCTTTCACAATTTAATTTTAAATGATTTGAAAAGAACTACGACATAAGTATACAGGAACATTAAAACATACGTACTGGAACTTACCAGGACTAGGCAGAAAATGTGAAACCATGGAGGACTCAGAGAGAGAAGAAGGAAAGAAACTATACTCTTACAAAATCTACAATAACTATGCCACAGCACGTTGATTTATTATCTTATTCTGTTTCCGCCGACAGGTTAAAACATTAAAAAAAAATCAGCAATAAATTCTCTCTCTCTTTTTTTTTTAAAGGTTTAGGATACAATTCCACAAGCATTACCACAATAAATTCGAGGAAATACCTGACCCCTCTCCCCAACTATAAGCAACTCGTCCGATCCAGTTGCCGCCTCGTCCACGGAGGGGACAAGGTTTTCTGGGTCACCATCGAGAACTACGCAATCATCTTCACCCATGTCTTTCACAGCCGGCGTCGAAGACTTTGACTTCCGTTCAGGCTTGACCTCACGGACGACGACAACCTCTTCGGAATCGTCTGATTCTTTGTCGCCCATGCCCAGAAACTCCTTTATCCAATCAAAATCATAGTCAATGCTCTTGGGTCCCTCCTCCAGCCCCGATTCTTCATCGGAGCTTATATCCAATACGAAGCGCAAGGGTTCCATAGCTGATTAAGAACGGTTCAAAAAAAAAAAAAGGAAAAGACTAGGCTTCCTCCAAAACCTTAAAAAGATCAAATTTTTCGTGCAACCGCAACCTCTCAGTGGGTTTATCCAAATTCTCCCAGAAAATCTCACAGTACAAATATTGAAATGGATTAAAAATCATATCGGGAGAATGGAAAACCCCTTGCACCTTCTGGCAGGCCAGGGATCTTCCGAGAAAACAAAAATAAAAAATTTGCAAAGGATTCAGATAAAGGGCCAGGGATTGAAAGAGGAAGAGGGTGCGGAAGGGATGGTGGTTGTGGCGTTGCTTCGGTTTGGAAATTGTGGATTTTGAAGAAAGATATTTGCAGAGACTCTGAAGGGGAAGACAGACCAGAGAAGGAGACTGGGAGTTGGAAGTCTCAGACACCAGTGGGGTCAAGGAAAACAAATAGTACTCAATAAGAAGGAAAAAAAAAAAGAAATAGAATTAATTTATGACTGGAAAGGACTGCCAGGGCTTGGAGCCCTGATATGGTAATTTCCTTTGGGATCATAAGAAAAAGTGAAACACCGCTGGGTTCATAAGAAAAAGTGAAAAACCGCTTCCGCACGTCTCCGACAAGTCCGAAGGGTGAAAAGTGTTGCCGCTTTCGTTGGTTGGCTCCCGTCACGGACGCAAGTTGTTGTCGCTCTTGCAAGCTGTTCGCACGTTTTTACGATGGCAGGTGAAGTTTTGGGTCCAGCCCAATCTGGTAATGGGCTTGGATTGACGAAGGACACTGCTTACATATTGAAATTTTAGAAGAGTAATGCTGTGGTTGACTAAAAAAAAAAAAGAGTAATTTTTAGAAACAAAAAAAAAAGAAGAAGAAAAAGAGTAATGCTATGTTGAGAAAGAAAAAAGAGGAATACTATATCCTCTATACAATCTTTTTTTTAATGATCTTTCTGATATCTAATAAAGTAAAATACTAAACCGGGTACAGAATTAATTTAATAAAAAAAATAAATCTTGAAAATCTTATAGAAAAAAAAGAAGAAGTGTAATGCTACGTTGAGAAAGAAAAAAGAGGAATACTATATCCTCCTGTACAATCCTTTTATTAATGATCTTCCTTATATCTAATAAAGTAAAATACTAAATTGGGTATAGAATTAATTTAATAAAAAAATAAATATTGAAAATCTTAAATGTTATTAAATAAAAAATAAAAATATTTAATATCTTAAAAATTAAAAAGTGTACCTCATGCCTGATAAATTGAATATTTTTATTTTTTTATTTAGTACTTATTTTATAAAAAAAGATTAGTAGGGTGATTATTTAGGAAGATATAAAATTGATTTTAGAATAAAATAATTTTATATCTCTCTAATCTATCTTTCTGATAATTTTTTTAATTATAAAATGAAAAAATAATTAAGTACATTTCAAGCTTTTAAGATATTAAATGCTTTTATTTTTTCATTTAATACTTCCTTTATTATGTGTTAGAAGAATTATTATGATTATGAGTTATGATTATCACATCTTATCAGGCCACTAGTTTATTATATAATTCTTAAATAAAAATAAATAAATCAAATAACTCTATACTATCACACTTTATATTATATATCAAATTAAGTTTTAGATAAAAAAAAACCTAAAGCATGTTCCTAAAACTTGAAAAATAAAAAAATAAATAAATAAACAAGTAATTATAAAGTTAATATACATTATCTAATAACGTTTACGAGACTCAAGCCATAACAATAATAATTTCATTTAAATTGAATAATTACTTAATATATTTTATCTAATAATATTTATTAAACTTGATTTAATTATTTATTTAGATTAAGTTAATATTCACATATATAATAATATTTATTACACTAAAGTTAATTTCATTATATGTATAGATTAATTAGGGAACTCATACTCTAAACTAACAAATTGATCCCGAACTTAATACTCAACTCATAAAACCAAAATTTCTCTATACGTGCTGCTGCAGGTGCTGCGGTGGAGTCCGTACTCCGCACTCCCCGCCGGGCTTAGTAATTTCTTTTGCAGCGTCAACGTAAATCGAGCGTGTCCATGGCGTTGGGTTATTCAATAGATTTAATAAAAGAATTAAATAAAAAAACGAGAATTTGAGTTTTGTTATTTTAAAAATTTCCAAATGCATGTTAAGTATATGCGAAGAAAAAAAATGTACTATGCTTTAAGAAAGAGTAAAAATGTAAAATACAGCAATGCACCCATCTTATCTGAGAAATGACAGAGAGTTCATTATTATTGGCAAACAGCAAATATTATAATAATAACTAACATGTATCCCATGAAACAATCTTATTAAAAAAGTTTATTAATTTTTTGTGTAAGAATTCACTTTATAACTCAAATGCAATGTTGTCATATATAACAAAATTGAATATTATCAGATAATCTTATTTGGAATGCATTATTGGATAATATTTAAAATAATAACATTTTATCATAATAAAAAGTAAGAATTTAATATATATAAAAATAAATATAAGAGGTTTTTGGGATAGACTACATTTAATCTACATGTAGTTTAAGAGTTATTCAATTTGTCAATTTATTTATTTTTTCGTTACATATTTTTGGTTAAAATCTGAGCAGCAAATAATAAGTGGGTAAAACATATGATAAATGTACATATTGCATACTTATACAATTGTTTTTATTAGAAATCACATGACTCTGTTAGTAATTTGATTTGTTAATTTTACACAAATATTTTTTATTTGTTGGTATTTCATGAATACAAAATTATATAATTATGAGTATTCCTTTGGAAATATATATATATAATTCCAAAAATAAATATATATATATATATAATTATTTTCTATATAATGTAAATTAATATTTAATTTATATCCAATTTTTAAAAAATAAATTTAAAATTCGTACCATAGTCCATAGATGTCTCTTGCAACTTTCAAGTTCAAAGTGGACTTTATACGTGTAAGACACGCGCCGAAATGAAAGTGGAGGGCTACGAATTCTCAAATTTTCTGGTACCTTTGACTTGTGAATAAACAATTGCCACGTCATCTTCTGGTGTCTCACGTTGCTTCGCCGTCGCACTGCAAAAGAGGATCCAACGGTTCAGAATTTTCGATTATGCATGACGTCACGTGCGTGTTCAAGTCAAGTAACTCGTCTTCTATTTGTATTTATATATTATTCTGTTTTATTCTATTACTAATTGTTAATTAATGACGATATTAATTTAGTGGGGCCCACTACTTTTGTCGGTTTCTTTTTTTTTTTTAAAAAGGTTTTTCCTACTAATGCAACAATGCAAGAGACACGTTTCAACCTCCAAGTCGAGGCACAGTCTTCGTTTAATTAATTAATTCATTTTAAATTTAAGATTTTGGTATTGCAAGGATTCCCCCGAAGTTTTTCGATATTATTAGCACGAGGCTGCTGAAATATGCCACTTTTTTTTTAATATTGCATTTTTTTCCGCAAATGTTTTAGCAATTACAATTCATTGGCAGAATATTGCAGTTCTAAACATATAGAGTATTATTTTAAAATATGAAACCAAACAATAAATCATACTTACTCTTTTCCTTCCGTCTTAAACTTTTTATACAAAAATTAAAAAAATTATTAAATAATTTTAATTATTAAAAAATGTAATTTAATATAATTAAATTATCATTTCTTTTATTTTATTAATATTCTCTCTCTTTTTTAATTTTACTAATATTATTAATTTTATTTTTATTAAAAGATAAATAATAAAATTAAAAAAATTAATTAAAAATTATTTAATATTTTTAAATATTTAATATATATTTTTAAATAAAAAAATTTCTTATATAATATATAAAAATGAACGAGAGAGTAATTGTTTATTGATTTTAAATAATTACTAGATTTGTTCCGAGCATTGCAAAGTTGTATTATTTTTTCTGTTTTCTTTTATCTACAGTATAAAAAAAATTATTTTAAATATATGTTATTTAATAATATTAAAAAAATATTAATTATTTTTTTATTTTATTTTTATCTTTTAATAAAGAGAAAATTAATGTAATAAATAAAATTAAAAATAGATAAAATATTAAAAAAAATAAAAATAATAATTTAATTATATTAAATTATATTTTTTTATAATTAAATTTATTTAATAATTTTCTTAGTCTTTATATAATTATTTTAAATAATAGATAAAAATGAGAGAAAAAATAGTATATTGAGCTTGCTGCAGATTGTGTTTGCAGCCACAATGAATATTAAAACTGACACATTTATTTTAGAACTACAAAAATTACAAATTCCAAAGTCACCAAAACTGATATCAAATCGAATAAAAAGGACCCAAGTCATTGCAAGAACCAAAATTGGATCGAAAAGGATTGGAAGGGTAAAGAACTGCCACCTAGAAATAATAATTTATCCTTTCTCTCGGTAACAAGGCCTTACGAAGGACTGAAGCTTAGATTTTCGTCACTTATGAGGCTAATGAAAGATCATGAAAGTAAAAAAAAAAAGCCAAATTTAAACCATTCTTTGTAACTCCGGACATAAAATTGTCATAATAGAGTACCATGCTCATAATGGATAGAGGAAAGAACAATATATCGAATAATGATAGAAGTTATATAAAAAGATATAAATTTGATCTATTTGAATATTAAAAATTTTTATACTATTATTTAATTATGTATTATTCTATTATTAAATAAGTTTAATTTATAAAATAATTAATAATTAAAATTTTTAAATAATATCATAACATATAAGTAGATAATAATATAAAATTTTACATTAATAATAAATTAATCCACAACATTATATTTCAACGATTAGAAAGCAAAAACATACTTGTATTTATTATTGAAGGATAACTGACATAATAACAATAACATGCTCAAGTAAATACTGTAGGCTAGCATGCTTGCATTCACAATTGAAACAGGATATAATAATAATAATAATAATAATAATAATAATAACATACTCAAGTAAATATTTAAGTTTTTTTTTTTCCTATCATCTCCTAACAAGACACGTCTGTCAACAGACATAAGTTAGAGATTTTGATCTTATACACATGATGAAAGTAAAAAAGAGATTTAACCTATACCCATTTACGATGATGATGAGTCAGTATTGCAGTAAAATTATATAATTAAGTGTATATTTAGTACAGAAATAAAAATAAAAATAAAATTTTTATAAATAAATTTAATGTATTATTTTATATAAAAAATTAACCTATAATAATATATATATATATATATATATATATATATATAAAAGTTTCAAAGTCGTCGTTCATTAAGGCTTATACTATTGCAAAATTTACACCAATTATTGTTTTTCTTGTTACAAAGAGACTTAACGTGAGAAGAAAAATAGTAAGTTAAAGTAAAACTATGATTCAATAAAATTTGAGAGTTTAATTTTGGTTTATTATTAATATAAAAAATTTTATATTATTTTTAATTATATATTATTAAATTATTTAAATAATTTAATTAAAATAATAATTTTTAAAAAATTAAAATTAAAATTATATATAATTAAATAATAATATAAGTTTTTTTTTATACTAATACTGAATAAAAATTAAATTCAATATTTGATCAGAGATAAAATCTTAAACTTATCATATTTGTATAAAATCCGCTCCGTTACTAACAAAACAAAGTTTTTAGTAGAGAACAAATTACAGCACGTCACGTATGAGTATATCCTCAGCCACTGTCATATCCACCCGTATGAATCCAATGGTTAATACGCAGTCACGTAAGCTATCACAAAGTCCCATAAAGTTTAAGGTTGCTTGTGCAATTGTGAAGTCCCGCCCCGACAAGTTTAGCAAAACACGGAAACAAATGGAAATGCAGGAGAAGAGTGAGATCACAATTGATGGAACTCGAGGGTCGTGCTTGTAATATCTGTATTCCCTATTTGGTTTTTTTATGAGTTGTCTTTCCTTTCTTAGTTTCTTTGTTCAAGCTTCTTCCTTCACGCACTCGCTATCTCCTTCCTCGCTCCTATATTTAGCAACCCTCTCTCTCTCTTTCTTCCCCCCCCCCTCTCTCTCTCGCTCTGTCTGTCAAGGACCAAGCGTTTACAAACCAGAAAACGAGTTACAAGTTCCTCATGATTTTGTTTTTGTTGCTACAAAGCCTCCAATATCTTCCAAATTTTGGCTTTTAAATTTCCTGCAGTTACTGGGTTTTGTTTCCGTTACAAGCAATTGATTGTGTTGGAGATATTCGGGCGTGTTATTGCTTGATTTGGATCTTTTTATTCTGGGTATTGTTTTGCCATTAATAAGAAATTGGCAATTCCATTACTTCTCTTATTCGTTTTAGAACCAGGTGCTCATTGTTTGGGGTGGAAAAAAGTTTGAAAATTTGATAAAAGGGATTTGTGGATTCTCTACCTGCCCAGAATTAGAATCACAAGATTCCTTGATCGTTAAAGCATATCAAATGTTTCTTGGGATTCGGTTATCTGCAAGAGACGAGGATCATTAATGACTCAAGGGGACTCAGAATAAAATTTGGTCGTAATTTCCATCTGGGTCCTCTCATTTAAATCAATATCTGGTAGAATCATCAAATTCAGTGAAATGATCCAAAGGTGTGCTGGTCTTGGAATTTAGTTCAGCAATGGAGTGGGGGCTACAATTAATTGGTGAACTGAAACTTGACAGCATGAGCTAAGTGTATAAATATGGACACAAAAGAAGACGCTGAACCTCATGATGATAGGCCCTCGTCGCCAATGTGGGTCCTGCAGCAGTTGTCTGAAGGGGCTTTCAGAGTTGCTGGTGAAGCATTGCACAGTGTGTACTCTGGTGGTGGTGGGTCAGGCATGTCACAAATGGGGCCTGCTGGACATAGACGCAGTCAAAGTGAAATTGTGGCTGGAGGATTTACTCGTAGTAACAGCTTTCAGAGGTTAAAATCTCATATGCAAAAGGCTTGGCGGTGGGGTGGCAAATCCCGTGAAGAAGGCTTCCCAACGAATTTCAACCCTGAGGTCTTGGCAAACCAAAAACGTCAGTGGTATCAGATTCATTCCAAAACTCTGGTATTCAATTCTGTTTTGCTTTGTTCTATTTTTAGAATCCCTTCATGTACCATATTTATTTTTGAAAACCTTCCCTGCCTGACTGATCTGCAAACAGTAACAGAATTTACAATCAATAATGTACAGTACTATCATGATAATAAATTGAACATGGATGTTCTGTGTCAGTGGTAGGAAGTCCAACGCAATAAAATTAAACTACTGCTATAGTTCAGTTGTGTAACTGCTAACTTCTGCACTGGTTTTTGTCTTGCTTAATTCTATTATCAATGTCAGATTAAACTTGATCCATCCATACAAAGACACTTTGGGAAGGATGTGCAGTGTTATCACCTCTAATGCCTTTCCCAAATATTAAAGGTGGTTAGAACTTCATTACATTTCAATAACTCGTGATACTTCACGTTGATCATGTTCCACCTCATCATAGAAAATCATTTTGCTCCCTTCAATTACTTGTCCTGTCTTTTCTAATTGACAAAATCTACTGATCCGTTAGGCAACTTCTTTTTTCTCTAGGAAATTTATCAATATTCTTTGAATTCTCTTGCTTGTTTTCCAAAATAGAATTCTTCTGCATGCAATATTTTAAGGTCAAATGTACTCTCCATTGAAAGGAATTGGTAAAAGTTGTCTCTTTATAAGTCTAACCTGTCTGAAAGAATTTAGAGCATGAGTGTCGAGGATATTGATTGCTGGTTCTTATTATCTTATATTTTTCCGTGCCATGTTAGTACTGTGAGTAATGGTACACTGTTAATGCTAAAAGTTAATTGAAAGGTTCTTCTTCTAGATTCAGGGATCTTGATTTGTTTGTTGTAAGAATATATATCTAACTATGGATTTATTAGCATTGACTATTGATTGCAATACATTTTTATGAGGTAAGTTTGCGTCCCTTACGCATGTTTGTCAGAAATGTAAATTTATCAGTCTGTTGAAGTAAGTCACTGTGAATATTACTGTAGGATTGTGTAAATTATAAGGAGCCAACCTCGCTCTTTGAACATTTTGTGATTGTGGGGCTGCATCCAGATGCTAATTTGGAAGTCGTGGAGCAAGCATTTGCACAAAAGAAGAAGTGGGAAAAAGAGAAAGAAAAATCTGAATTTGTAGATTACAAAATGCTGCAGCAACAAAAGCCGCCAGCACCAACTTTGGAACCTCAGGTTTGTTAGATATCAAATTTTTTAGATACATGTTTGATAGAAGAAAAAATTTTATTAGAGAGAAAAGAAAGAAAGTGCATCTAAGGGAGGATAAGAAATCCTCCAAAACAGAGGAAGTAAAACGAAACAAAGAAAAAAGAGATTAACAAATGCAACAAAGCTGTCCAGTCTCTTCATATCAGAAATAGAAAATTTCCATCAAAATATATTAAATTTGCCTGTGATTCTCTATTGGTCAATTTATAAGGTTAATCTCACAAGCTTTGTAAAAGATATTTAGCATTATAGGCATTGTGCTCATCTAGTGTCTGTTCTTAGGAGTTTAAAGATTAATTTCACAGCATTTATGAAAGATATTTAGGAATATCACATCTGTACTTTGATGGTGAATGGAAATTATTTGAGGCTACAATCTGCTGCTACCATACAAATGATTTCTGCAAAACAGATAATTTGATGCTAACATTTCTCAACATTACAAACTTCCAATTCCTCCCTATTTATGGTTTACCATTTATAGTCTATTGCTATGGATCAGTAGGTTCTTTGTGGCTGATATCTTCTTGTAAACATGCAGATACTTTTCAAATATCCTCCTGGGAAGAAGCTAACAATGCGTATGAAGGACTTAGCCTCCTTTTGCTTTCCTGAAGGTGTTAAGGTCTGCTTGATGATATTTGTGTTTCCCTTAATCATATTTGTCAAATTCTTTTTCTGTGTTAAATGCTACCCTACAGATTGTTTGCTATGGTTCTCCATTGTTTGCATTTGGAGTTTCTTATTGGTCCTACTATCATTGCTTGTTACTCTTGCCCTTTCTCTGATATGTGCATGACAAATTTATTTTTTCTTAATTTTCTATTAATAAATCGTTTGGATTTGTCTTGAAGTTATAAATTTTAAGTATCTTTTTTATTGTACATTGTAGCATATGAGCACAATTTATGAGTATATATTACTTCGGGATCAGGAATAGAAGTCTTTGGAATTTAGAGAATTCTTATGTTCGTTATACTCACTTGCATTCATTGGTTGAGCTCAAAAGGATTGACTGATACTCTGGCCTTTAGTTTGTATGATGTCTTAATTGTAAATTAATAAGTTTGGCATCTTCTTTTACTTAGATGAAAATAAAAATTTTTGACAAACCATAGGTTTATTTAAGATATGAGATCTGCTACTATTTTTCTTAATTATGTTTCATTCACAGGAAAGTATGTAACTAGACAAGTTGAGCTATTTCACAGATCTTCCTTTTCTATCAATTATTTTGCTTCGCCTATCATGATAAGTAGTTTGGTTGGAAACAAGTTAAGGGCCAACGCCATAGAATTCATAATAGATAATGATGATATTCATTCATATGAAGGTGGAGGAAATTCCATTAGGAGTATGATGGTCTTAATTGTAAATTAATAAGTTTGGCACCTTCTTTTGCTTAGATGAAAATAAAAATTTTGACAAACCATAGGTCTATTTTAAGATATGAAATCTGCTACTATTTTTCTTAATTATGTTTCATTCACAGGAAAATATGTAACTAGACAAGTTGAGCTATTTCACAGGTCTTCCTTTTCTATCAATTATTTTGCTTCGCCTATCATGATAAGTAGTTTGGTTGGAAACAAGTTAAGGGGCAACACCAGAGAATTCATAATAGATAATGATGATATTCATTCATATGAACGTGCTGGAAATTCCATTAGGAAGTCATCTGTAATCAAGACTGAATGGAGTTGTTAGGAATAATAGTAATTTTACTCATATTGAAGGTGTAAAAGAGCCAATAAGAGGTCACAGATTCTATGGGCGTTAGTGAGCAAAAGAGGTGAAGAGATTTTTGCTGTCTCTCATTAATGCATAAATGTTTGTTTTTTGGAAAAGATATAGGGAAAGCTTGGTGGAATGGGGCAAGCTAATCATGTAAAACAGGGTGATGTTTAAATGGTGTTAAATGATGAAAGAGGGCTATATAATTTATCCTAGTTATTTGTATAGAGAATTTATGAATAAATCAGAACCATTCAAATGCTCCCCATTTCAGAAATTTTAAGTTATTGATATATCCCTATTCAGCTAATTCAAGTAAAGTCACTTCTTGACTTAGGTGCTTACGTATTTGTTGCATATAATTGAAAAGTTGTTAACTAGGTGCCACATCATCCTTGCAACAAACATTTTTGTTCCTTCTACCATATTTCTTGTTCAGTATCCTTGCATTGGCTGCAAATATTTTAAATAATTTATTCAAAGATTTATTTAATTTAAT
Source organism: Castanospermum australe (assembly GCA_019955255.1). Taxonomy (NCBI): domain Eukaryota; kingdom Viridiplantae; phylum Streptophyta; class Magnoliopsida; order Fabales; family Fabaceae; genus Castanospermum; species Castanospermum australe. Next base: position 159,300 of record NSJW01000637.1, read on the forward strand.
TGAGTATTAATTTGTTTCATAACATCTGTTGTTCCAAGAATAAGCAATGTTCTGCGAGTACATGAATGTAGGATTTTTCTTCTTCCAGAATAATAAGTTGCAGTAAAAGAACTACATAGAGGAGAATATTGAAAATCTGAACAATAAACATAACGGCCATCATCTGGTTCAAATGTAAGAGGAATAGCCTTTGTCTTAGATAAAAAAAAAATCATTAAGAGAAAGAGGAGAAGTACAAAAAAAGAGGATTAGAAATCCTCCTAAAATAACTGATGAAGAAAAGCAAAACAAAAGAAACCAAAGAAAAATACATTAGATCAAAACAGCACTTCAATACATTTTACCAAAGGATGTTATTATGGGCAATAGTTGATGAAGTAGTGACTACTTTATCTTTTATCATGTTAGAAAAGTACATGTTGAGTAGAATTCTTTTTATTCTTCTGTTCTCCCCTCTTCCAAGTTTTAGAGTGTGTTTGGATTAGCTTATTTTGTGTTCAAAAAAAGCTTATAATCAAAATGCTTCAGATAGAATTTTTTGGCTGAAAAGCTGTTTTGTTTACAAATTAAACAAACCTGAACATGTAATCAATATCATAAGAATTTTGTTCAGGGAATAAAGCTAGAGTGCATGTCAGGTTAGTATTTCTGTGTCTGATTTTATGCACAAGGAAGTCAGACAAATATAATCAAATTCTATATTCTTTTTCCACTTATTTTGTTTTATCCTTGTCTTCAAGTTTTTTATCATGAGTTTTGGTTTTCCTCCTATGCTTCACAATTGTGTGTTTTCAATGTTAATGGCTGATGTTCTTTGGATCATATTTGTAAATATTTTGCTTATTGAGGGGGAAGAAGATTCCATATCAACAGATGTTGAATAGTTATACTATAAATGCAGAATGGAATGGCACTAATAGTGTGTTATAATTCAATTGATTATGAAAACCTAAGTTGTTATGATATGGTTAATGAATGCATATATGGAAAATATTATTAAAAATTATCCCGAGGGTGTGTCCCTATTGGCTATATTGAATTTATAGGCATCCTTATTTTCTTCTCATTGTAGATTGCTTTTCTAGAGAGGAGTATTATGGTTTATGATTCGAATTTATACATACAGCACATGCTTTGGTTATTGATGCTTTTCTTGTTATCAACCATGTTACAAGTGACATTAACCACCCAATATGTCTCCTTTTTTATTTTTTTTGGCTGGAAGAGGCATGTTTGTTGTGCTTTATTGCTCTTTCTTCTTACATTATTTGTTACCTCATGATATTGTTCTTGCTGATATGCTTCTCCTCCTCTTGGTGCTAATATTTGTTTCTTTGCCACATTGTTTCATTTATTAAATGTTGATTTACAGGCTTGGTTGTTGGAGAGGACTCCATCACTAAGTGAACTAAATGAACTTGTCTATGGACAGGTATGCTGCATCATTCTCACTCTTTATCTTCGAGAAAGCAAATATTTTTGCTCTTTGACAAGCTAGTTAAAGCAAAGTATCATATTTGATTAGTAAAATCTAGTGTTTAGATGGTGCTTTCATGCTATATAAGCGTAATATAAAACTTGGTCAAAGTATTAAGGCATGCATATGTAGAGAAATATAGAGAAGCTTTACATTTCATGAGCTTTCTTTTTTTGTCTTTTTCTTCTGCCTTTTATTTCTTGTATGTAGAACCGTTATCCTAGAGATGAGAAATTATTAATAATATAATATATCTCTTTGCCACTTTTTGTTCATATCTTTTTTTCTTTTTTTTTTTCCTGAATAGTTGCATTAAGTCAGTTAAATGGGTTTACATCAACAATTCTGTTTCATGTTTACAACTTACGGTTATGAGTTCGCAAACTTCTATTGAGCTCTCACCACCTTTGACCAAAGAGATAATATTTTTCTTTTTGTTTATTCTCTACAGGAGCATTTAGGCAGAGATGATCTATCGTTTATCTTTTCAGTCAAGGTATTTTTGTATTGACATCATCTATCAATTTTGGTATGTTAGTCTGATGTATTTTGTGACTGTTCTCTTGAATTCTTCTGCAAATATTTAATTTACCTATTCTCTGGTGCATGTTTGCTAGGTCATACTATTCATGATTCTCTGTCCGTGTACACAATCTGCGCATCTTCTTATTTTGAATTTCTTTTTTTAGAATTGTGGAGTGGGAGGGTAACACTTTATAGTACAAGATATAAATTATAAGCTACTCACTGCTTTTCATTAGATAAAACTTCAGAAGTACGATGTGCCTAAAGATTGTCTCAACGGTTCAGAACATTTGAGCTGTCAAAGAACATCTTAATGTTACAGCTCAAGCTGAGCTGTAGGTGAGAACTGAGAACCAAGAATAAGCTTTTAATTTGTTACATGCTCCCTTATGGACAAACCCATTGTGCTTGAAAGCATGGGAGCATCCAAAACTTGGAAGAAAAACAGTTTGGTATAAGAAAGTCAGATACCATGTTAAGGAATCACATAATCTAAAAGGCCAGGCTTAGAGTGAACGTCAATAATATGTTCTGATTTTCAACTCTAGTTACTGACTTTTTCTTACAATCTACTACAATGTACATACATACATATCTCTCTCTCTCTATATATATATATATATATATTAGTGTGGACTGATTTTGCTCAGTTGTTTCTCATTTATTTCTTATAGTGCAATATTTTATATGATAAAAAAAGATAGGTGATTGGTGAAACAAATTATGTATACGTTCATACTTTGATCAGGCAGCAGACAATGCAACACTTTATGGAGTTTGCTTACATGTGCCTGAAATTGTTCAGAGGCCCCCTGGTATCTTAGGCATATCATCTCCTCTTTCCCTTCCCTCTGGGCTATGCAGTCGTTTTCTGGTTTCAGCACCTCGCTGTTACTGTCTGCTGACTAGAGTTCCTTTCTTTGAGTTACACTTTGAGATGTTAAACAGGTTAGCATATTATTACTGCCTTATTGGCATATACTGACTCACTGTTCAGGTCAAAGATGTGCTTAATTTCCAATGGTTTTTCCCTAGATCCAATAGAATTCACCAAGTCTTACTTGGATGCAGTCTCATTGCACAGGAGCGTCTGAATCGGATAACTCAGTTTATAAATGAGATGACTCTCACTGGTTCCATTCCATCAACACCCAAATTAGATGATCAAATGAGTTCAAATGTTAACTCCCCTGAGAGGGAGTCATTTAGTGATTGGATGGCTTGTGCAATACCTGTTGATGGTGCAGCCATCATTACTGCTGCTGCTGCAGGGATTATATCTGATGATGAAATTCCACAGTTATCACCCAAAATATGGGATTCTCACTCTCAATCATCTCCTGTAAGTGTGACTGCCAGTGATGCTTCAGATTTTTGTCAGGTTAGGGATATAGATAAGGATGGCAGAAAGAGTCTGCAAGATCATGATAATTGTGCTTTTGAGGCACCAGAAACTCATGATTCTTTGGAAAGAATGCATGGAAATGATGAAAATGATCAAATTTCTCCCAAGGTTGAAATGCCTTTCTCATATCGGAGTCATGCATTGGAGAGCCTTGAAAGTTCCGAGTCACTTTTCAGGTGGTAGATTTATAATTATAATATGATAGGTTTCATTTTTACTTTTGGCTAGACTATTACTACTAATTTTTTTCTTTAATGTGCTGAGTAGTGATGGACCAGAGTTTTTAATCTATGGAGACAAAATCTATATATACCAAAAAAATTATAAATATTTATATTTATATGACATATTACTATTAAAAGAATACACAAAAAAATATAATTATTTTGTATCTTGTTTTATGTTTTAAAAATATTGCATGATAATTTCCATCACAAGATTTTAGTGACTCAATTGCATTGGGGACAAATCAACAAAATCAATTGGGACAATAGCACAAACTACATATATTATTACTGTTAGAGATATGTGTCTTCACCTAAAAGCTTAAGTTGTTAGATGAAGACACATGAATGGTTTTATATCTTTAACACGCTCCCTCAACACATCTAATATATTTATTACATTATTCTCTATTCTCTTTTTCTTCTTTCTCCCTACCTAAATCCTATAATTTCAACATGGTATCAGAGCTTCCATGACCAAGTGGTCAGGAGTTCGATTCTTGCTGCCCCACTCTTCACAATTAAGTTGAATTTCAACACAAGGTATGATAGGCCTGTGCATTGTTCACGCTTCAAGCCCAAAGGGCTCTTGCATGAGGGAGCGTGATAGAGATATAAAATCATTTATGTGTCTTCACCTAACAGCTTAAGCTTTTGGGATAGTTGGTTCTTGACAATTACTATAAAATCTAGCAAGCTTATGGGGGGCTTTCATGAGCCTAGGTCTTTCCCTGGTGCTGAGATATGTTTCTGGCGATAGTTTGTCCCCTAATCTGGAAATCCTTATTGTGTTGCATTATTTTTTCAGATTTGATATAGTTCTTCCATCTATCTTTACTGTTACTGTTTGTTTATTACACACAATCTTCACTTTCAATTCAATTTTATTATCATATTGTTTTCATTGGCAGTCCAGTTAGAAGCATGGCATCAGAAGATGAGGATGATCTTTTTGCAAATAATGAAACAGATTATGGGGATGAATTGTTAATCGAATGGGCTAGGGTTAGTGTAAAATGGTTGCCCATTTGTTTCGCATGGATTCAACTGAGGTGATACTTGATTGGCATCTAACATGTTTTCTTTGTTGTGAATGGTTTTCATAGGAGAATAAGAATGATTTGCTACGGATAGTGTGTAGATATCATGCTCAACCTATTCCACCTCGGGGAAGTGAATTTGTCTTCCACCCTCTTGAACATCTACAGGCTATTCAGTATATACGACATTCAGTTGCTGCTCTTGGCTTTAGTGAAAATTGTTTAAATTGTTTTGAACCTGCTCAGGTAATTCTTGAGTGGTTTCTAACACAATGCTTCTCCACAATTCTGCTTTCTCATTACATCTGTACTTGGTAAAAGGTCAATGCGAAGTTGGCTGCTGCTGAGGAAGCCCTTGCATTATCGATATGGACAATTGCAACTACTTGTCGAGTTCTGTCCCTTGATAGTGTAAGCACATATTCCAGTTGGAGTTCAACAATGTTGATGTCTGTCGGCAGTTCTTTATAAAAACTGTTCTTAGAAATCATTTACTGCACTGCAGAAAATCTTCTGAAACTATTCTTTTTCCACTTATTTTTACAGATTTTTTATGCAGAAAAATATTTTAAGATTGTTTTTGTTCCTCTCTCATGTTTGCTTCTCCTGTTGCTGTTTCTTTGCAGTCTGTTTATTGTAGTTCTTATACTGGATAACATTATTTTATTGAATTATAGCTGGCACCTTTTGATCATCACTCCCTTTACTAAATTTTAGGGGTGTACTGTGTACATGGGCTGGGTTGGTTTGGTTTGGGTGGTTGGTTTGACAACCCAAACCCAACCCAACAACTTTTTTTATATCCTCTAACAAAACCAACACAAACCAAAACAAATTGATTAGCTGAAACCGTGAAAAACAGAGTTGGGTTGGGTTGATGTATTGGGTTAGGCCTTTCAATTTCAATTGGCAGTTTTCAGATACAATCTATAATAAATCTATGATGTGATATATTTTGAAGTTGCTTAGAATTTAATGCTACTAAATCAGTGCATACTTCAAGGAAAATCTCATAATATTTATCCTTCAAAATATCAAATAGCAAGGAATGGGAGTAAGGGAGATTGAGAGTCATGCATGAGATGAGATTGATTAAAGAGCTGCTATGCAGCCCTTCAGCTGTACTAGCAGCTCTTACTGAAACATATTTTCCAGTGCAAAGTGAAAGGAATGCTATAATTTGTGGGACCCAAGTTAGAATAAGATGAATGAATGTGTACTGTGTAGCACTACTTTTGGTAAGATATACATAAGTAAGAGAAAAGGGATTAAATATTTCATCTTCCATATTTTAATAAGTGACACAGGATTGCATGGTTCCAACTTGTACTAATTCATGCTAGAATCATGCATTTTATGACTAATAACAAGTACCTAAATAATTGTGGGGCTGGGTTAGTTCGGTTTAAAATTTTTATTATCACTAACCCAACACAAACAAAAATAACTCATCACTTAAAGTTGGGTTAGTTTAGTTTTTTGGGTTGGTTTGGGTTTTGTACCATCATACTACAATTACTGGGATAAAAACCACAATGTTGTAGTTCTGTATCATGTTTTTAATTTGATTACTCATCATTCCTGGTTTATGCTATGCATTGCAAATGTGTAATTGGTTCAGGGCCTATGAAGCATGGGTACTCCAGAAGTTATGCAGTATCTGTACCTGGTACATATCACATGCTGGTACAGGTTGGTTATTTGGGTACAGCTTGGATTTGGCCACAACACAAATCACAAATTTGTTTCATTAGAATAGGCAGAGTTTTGTTGAAAATTCCCTAAAAAATAAAAAAGAGGCATTGTAGGGTCATAAACAAGAGAAAACCCGTCTCATTTTCTTTGTCTCTATAGTTTGGTCGGCCTCTCTCTCATGTTTGTCTCAATCCTGCCTCTACCTTCTGGCAGTTTACCATAAATTTGCTTTGCATTACAACTTCTGTTATAATACTTGTTTAGATTTTACTCACTTAATTACATAACTAATTATCTATATTAAATTATTTATTTGATGTACCATGCTGTAACCATATTCTAGCTTTTTTAAAACTTGCTGTATCCAATATACCATGCTTTATCCATCTTGTACCAGTATGGGTATGTATCTGTGCAATGTAGTACAGGGCTTGCTATTCAAAGTGGACTTTCAAAGTCTGTAGTTTGGTATAAACATGTTATTTTAGGCTTTTGGGAAAACTCAGAAGCTAAAACATGTTATTCTCTTTCCAAATTTACATGTGAAATTTTACTGCTTTATTTATCTTTTGAAGTAGGATTCTTTTAATAAATGGATTGAATACTTCATGGGTTCATGCTTAAAAATTATGAAATAGTGTGCCAATTCTAAAAGGTAAAAGAAGAAAGAAAGAAGAATATATCATGAGTAGTTCCCAGAACATTAGCTTTTCTGTTTCCATTTTCCCTGTTTTTTTTATTTGCATAAATAAGCATTGTCCTTGTGAATCTACATTATGTACTAATCCATAATGAGAACAATGGGAAAAGGACTGGCACTGAACATTAATCCTTACAACTGGCAGAGACAATATAGTTTGTCAAAGATGATACTTTACTTTCTTTGCATCATGTAGACTCTTTCCCTGGCCCCTCCACTTCCTGTTGAAGGTTGAAAATCATTCCATTTTCTATATCTGCTGCAATATCTTGATAATTTCTTGATTGACTAAAATATTTTGACACATAATGTTACTGGCAGGTGCTGGCATTACTTGCGGGAGTGTTGTTGGAAAAACAGGTGATAGTAGTGTGCCCAAATCTGGTAAGTCTTTGAAACAATCATATTAATTGATGGTCATTGATTTGCCTTACAATGTTTTGTGCTTGAAAGTTATTTTCAGCTGTTGTTTAAGTTGGATTGCTACAGAGATATAATATAAACTGCCATTCATTTTGGCCACTTTTGAAACAATGCAGGGTGTTCTATCTGCCACAGTGCTTTCTCTTGTTCCCATGATTCGTCCATTTCAGTGGCAGAGTTTATTGCTTCCTGTGAGTTCTGTAGCATTCGACAAGCCTTGGTTTCAGATTTTCTGCGTGGCCTAATAATATGTTAGCCTTGCTTTTCAGGTTTTACCTGGGAGAATGCTTGATTTTCTTGATGCACCAGTTCCATATCTTGTGAGTTTCATTTTATTTGATGTTTTATAAAATATATTGCCTTCTTTTATATTAGTTTTGCTGACTACTACCTTTAGTATTCATTATTCTTTCATTCCTAATATTCCCCTTCATCTAGGTTTTTTATTTGAGCTAGTTGTTTTATATGAAATTTAAGATCTACTGTTTGTTATTTTGCACTAGTGTAATCTCAAAATTGACCTGCAGCATGCTTTTATCTTACATCTGGCAGTGTTTTTGTATAGAGATAAAGCTAGATATTTTCTATGGTCCCCATATAAATTTATTGACTTCGTCTGATTTATATCAATATCTCTTGCTTTTTAGATGTGTGCTTCCAGTTTCATTTTGATTTGATTATGCTTTTGCTCTTTTTAATGATTTATCAATTGTTTAATTTTTTCTTGGTATATATGCTTTGAGGATTGACACGTTCATGGTAATAATGCTACTTTTCTCTCAATATGTGGGAATCATACCCTATTTTTAAGCAGTTTTGTTTGAAAGTTGAAACTATGCCTCCTCTTTTCCAGTTCTCTTCTGGAATATGAAAGAAAAATCAGAGAGAGAGAGAGAGAGAGAGAGAAAATGCTGCAGGATTTAAAGCATATTTTGCTTATATCCTACTCTTGTTTCGATGTTAGTGGTAGAAAGAATATTAGATTGTACAGTTAGACTTACCAATTATCTTCCCTTATTATGAGCAATAAACATCCCTGATTATCTTCAATCAACTTTGTGTTTTGTCATTTGTTATGAGCTTCATATATAAAGGAGAAAAGCTGAGGGCAACAGTTTAATGACTTTAGTTTTGGATTGCAATTGCGATATTGGTTGTGGACTCTGATCTTTGTCGTTGTAAGAATGTAAAAAGTAACATGAAAGAGCGGAAATGTCCTAGGAAGATGCAATGTCCAATCTGTTAGACCTGAATTACTCCGAGAGATGTGTTTAAGTATAATGAGTACAATATTTCACAATTTAACAATTACCAAGAAACAAATTTTACAAAATGACAACAACATCCAACTAGATACAAATGTTAGCTAATAAAGATTACAATGAAGACTCTATTTATATGAGAAACGCTGAGCTTCATTTCAGTCATTAGCATTAAAATTATCAAGGGGAATTCTAGAAGTAATTATGGTTTTCCTATAAAGGAATCTTCATATTCAACTGTAATAGTATTTTGTTTTTCTGGTATTTTCTTGTTAAATGTTTGGAAAATTCGAGATGCATACATGGACATATCACATGGATTATAACTGAACTAAAGATTTGTCCCACCTTGGTTCTACGTCATGTGACAATTTAGATTTTTTGAGCTGACAATACTTGTGTTTTAGAGGGTTTTAAAGAATGGTCTCATTGTTTAATCCAATTTTCTAATGATTTTGCAGGTTGGTATACAACATAAACCGGATGATTTGAAGATGAAAATTACTGATCTTGTTCATGTTAATGTACTGAAGGATCAGGTCTGTAATGAAATCTTAAAGATAATTACATGGTATTCCAGCAGCAATTAGGGAGTCTGTTGGAAGCTTGCTTCGCATGTACTTTATATTGAAAGATCTTTAGCTATCCTTACGTTCCAAAGTTTGGACTTATATATATTTTTTAGACCCCATTGTTGAACATGTTTTCTAACTAGAGGATAGCTTATGCTGTACCAAGTAGCATTTTTATCTCATATTTCCCTTCCATTTATTTTTCTTTATGTAGGTTAAAATGTGTCACTTGCCAAAACTTCCACAACATAAAGAGCTTGTCTCTCAGTTAGGTCCAATTCATGCGAGACTTTCAAGTGAAAGTTCAATTGCTAGAAAGCATCCTATATACATAGGTGCAACGAAGTCCAGGTTTTTTTTAAGATCTCATACTGAAAGACCTCTCTCCCTCTCTCTCAATTTAGAAAATAATAAATTTTAATATTTTATTATTGTACGATTCATGCGTCACAAATCGGCGGTTTTTCAGCATCTATTTTCTGATGCTTCTTCCACTAGTGGCAAGTGCTAATTTTTACTTGTTTACAGGCTGAAGCTGCAACTCAGTTTTTGAATGTCATGTGGCACTACTTGGAGTCACTTTGTTCAGGTCTGAGATCCCATACGATAACTAGTGTACAATCGAATAACGACAGGGTAAGATAACTGAGTTATTGTTTATTATATTCCTGGAAATTCTCAAATAATGAAGAATAGGTAGCTTGACCAGTTTTCCTAGCTCATCCTGGATTAATTTTTCAGGTTTCTTTACTTCTTAAAGATAGCTTCATTGATTCCTTTCCTACTAGGGACCAGCCATTCATTAAGGTAACAACTTTTTATTCTTTGAAAAAAAATCATAGGAAATTTTCATTTTACATAAGCCTTGAAATGATTGTTACAGATAGTTGGTGTGTGTTGCCATCGTCAGTTTAGAACAAAATCTGACTGTATATTTTGCATTTCGCTTAAAGGTGAATATTAGCTCATGAATATATAGTCAAAGTAGGATTGTTAGAAAGGATAAAACTTCTAAATAAAAATTTTTCATCATGATCAGTTGGGTAGCCCTGAGGCTTTATTAGTGGGATAAAATGTTCAGAAAAGATATATATGCTTCAATTTTGTTTAGATACAGTGTTATTTATTTTTGTTTTGAAGCAATATAGGTCGTAGTGAGACTGATAAGCTCTTTCAATAATTATTCTTTCAAAAACCTCATTTTCAGATTTTATGGTAGCAGCTTTCCAGTACTAACAGAAGCTATTGTTGACGATGAATTCTTGGCTTTGCAGCTATTTGTAGATACACAGCTCTTCACTGTTTTATCAGACTCTCGTCTATCAAGCTTTGAGAGTGGCGACCCATAGTCCTCTGTCACATTATTTTAGGATCACGGGGTGCAACAGAAAATCTGTTAGACATGGTTGTTTGCAGTGAGGAATATATATATATATATATATATATATATGGTTCTTTTCCATTGGTGAACACCTCCACTCAAGAAGAAACTTTGCTAATCCGAGGATACATTGTTTGGAATGACAAACAAATGAGTTGGTGTGTGGGTTAAAATTTTTTGTAGCATGTTGATAGTAATAGACTGCAAATGCCCTATACAAAATCACTGGTACTGACCCAGAGAAAAGAATCACTGTCCCTATTTTTTGTTGAGGGATATGTCCTTGGGTTAAGCTGCTCAGATTTTGTAACTGAACTAATTGTTGAGTACAGACTTTTCCCTATCCCTATAGCATATGTATCATCTATTTCCTTTTGTTTAATCTGGTTCTTAGATTGCATAAGGCTGCGTCATGGGTTGAAACGTCATATTCTGTCAATAAAATCTATTTCAGTGACAACTTTATGTATCTCACTTCTTGATGATTTACTGTATGAAAAGTGCAGCCTTCTATAGCCATTGTATCCCAAGTAAGGCTTTCATGATATCCTCTAATGGATTTAAACAAGTAAAATCAATAATAGTTTATCTCTTGTAAATTAAGGAGGACCAAAAGGAACTCGTCAATTCTCAGTTCATAAATGTACGTGGAGTTTGTTTTCACATTTACTACCTTGATTTAATGGTTCTTAATCAGGAGTTATTGTAAGCATAAGCTAAGTGAGATTTAAGTGTTTAACCTTGTGACTTCGGTTAAGCACAAAGCTTACATTCTTTTTTTTTTTTTCTTTCCTAATGTTCGCTGCATTATTTTCATTGTATACCCCAAATAGTCTGTAATTTTCAAATGAGTTTTGCTATTTAGCCAGAATTAATATCCCAAATATGTATTAACAGAATGATGTGGTAGACCACTTAAATGAGGTGGCATGTCACTTAAGCCTCAATTACAAGTCATTAATTATAATTAATATTTTTAAAATAAATTAAAAGGTTGAAAGGAGATGCGGGATTAAAAGTGGTGGCAACATAGCATTTTCCATGGAGAATTAAAGTCAAGCAAGTTTAATGAGGTTTCAGAGTCATGTTGGAAAAATAAATTAAAGTCTCGTTGGTGGGGTGGAAATGCCGGAGACCACTCCCACTCTGGTAGTGTTTGCTAAGTAGCAAATAGGCTCTGACAACGATGAAGGAATTGGTTTTTGAGATTACGAAGCATGCTCTCAGTTACTTGGATTATCCCAATTTGTGTTGCCTATCAATGACATTTTTATATGCGAATTGCAGCATATGATGATATTGCGGGGAAGATATGAAGGAAACGAGAAAGAAAATAAAACTATCAGTAAATAAAAAAAATTATAATAACAAAAACATTCCACGTAACTCGGTCATAAAAAATTCAGGCAAACTTTCGGGCTTATCAGTATTTTCCTTTTCAAATTAGTTTGGTTCTAAGTGCAATGGCTATTATAATATTAAATATTTTTAAACAATTAAATATTTAAGTCCAATTCATCTAGTACATTAAAATTAATACATCTATGACAATAAAATAATTATTAGATAATCTAAGTTAAAATATTAAATTTTTAAATAATAAAAGATATAATTTATGCACAAGGAATAATCAGTTGTATATTCATGATGGAGTAAAATGGAAAATATTTGCTATTGTTTTTGGATGTAACAAAAAAGATAGGGAGAGATGGAGAGTTTAGATTTTTTGAAATCCCAATTAACTCTCACACTAAACAGTAGGAAAATAAATAAGAATTTAAAAAAAAATATATCTTATTATTTTTCCACCCATTCTTTTGAAAAAATATGCTCGTGAAGCTCACATTCCCCTCCTACTAACCCTGGTCCATTGACTCCACTCTTTAAAACTAAAACAACTTTCAAGTAATGAGTTTTTCCCCTTCACCCCATCATCCCTCTTAAACATGGATAAAGTGGGACACCATCTCCATCGTTCATCATAACCGATGTGAGGGGCTCAGGGGTGAGGGCAGTGCTATACAGCAATGTGGCATTACTTGCCGAGCTAGTTTGTCAGATTTTACAGCAAGATATTAAACCGCGGATTAATATTTATTTTGAGGTCATAAATATCTGCCAAATCAGATCATCCTTTTATACCATGGACAATGGGTAGCTCACAAGTAACAAGACACTTTTGGCAGTCCATTTTGAAGGATGTCACGCATACCAGATGTGATTGTTTTTTCGTGTTGGGTCAGGAAGCACTACCATATACTTCAAGGTAATCTGCTTCGCAAAGTTTCAAAAACCCAAGCAAAGGAATTGATCTTAAATAATTTTATATCCTCTTTAACTTGTCTCTTTAATAATTTTTTTAATTATTAAATAAATTAAATATTTAATGTTTTTTTATATTTTTAAAATATTAAATATTTTAATTTTTATTTTATTAAGTATTAAAAACAATTATTAAAAAAAAATTTAAGAAGATATTACAAAACTCATTTAAGGACCCAAGCGCAAGGCCAAGAGATCAGATGGAAGATTTGGTTTATAACCGGCAAGTGGTAAATAGACAGTAACGCTTCCAAACCCAATCCCAACAATAAGAGTTATCCATTGGACTTTGATGCTTAAGGAATAAGGATGAATTCAAGAGTAACCGTAAGGATTATTTTTTATTCCAACATATAGCATCATCGCCATGGCACCATTATCCATTACCTACCAGCCCTTCTTCATTACTGGCAAGCTTCCATTTTGCATGGGTTCGAAGAAGCTAATCGATGATTCAGTATCCTTGTTCTTCTCTCCAAATCTTCTCTTTCATCCACGAGAGAAAGGCTCTACCCAGGTCCTACTACATATTTACACTAGGCTATGACCAAGTGGCTTTCAAATGCAACATGGTACAATATTATGTTCCTTGCCCTAACTTTAGCTATGTCAACAACGTAACCATGAGCCCAGATAGCCAACTGGTTAGGTTTCTTCACATTCTTCTCCACTCTCAAGGCTGAAGGTGTTCGTTTCATAACCCCTACCACACAAAAGGAAGCAGTTTAACCAGACTGCATAAAATAACTCATCTGTCTCGATTCCACTGTTAAAGGATTGAAGCTCCAGTTTGCATGACTCAGTACTAGCAAGAGAACTGTCTGTCTTGATTCCACTGACGCAGAAGAAAACATCCTGGGTCCTATATTGACGCTTCTCTTGCTGCTGTATAATTTAATATAGACGTTAAAAGAGGATTATTTAGAATCTACTAAATTAAAGAACATGAACATTAAATTCTTGATAGGCAAAGGCAATATAAACATGCTTAGAATTCAATACAAACTATTGCAAATTAAAATTCCTAAGAATTACAGGAGTAACAGGTAACATTTGAATTGTTTTCAAAATTCAGTTTTACATGTGACAGATTGTACAGATATTAATACTCCGCCACAAGATTGCCAAATCTTTGAAGAGCTAACAATTTCAACATCGTCATTCCAGGTGGCCGAAAGAACTTTTTGCAGGGAAGAGTAGGTAGTCCCACATTGAGAATGCTCCCACGTGTTGGGACAAAAGTATCTACTTCTGAGTCAATCTTGCTTGTTCATCCCCTCTTCTGTAACCATTGCTGTGATAGCAGCATTTATAACAACATAATCCAATCATTTCTCTTCATCCTCAGAATCTGACTTTGCAAAAACCGGCTCAGGTTGGGTTTCTGCATATGCTGGAGCAATGAACTTTGGATCCTTCGCAGCAACATCAGCATATTTCAGGATAGCTTCTCTTGGATCTTCCTCCATCCATGTCTCCTTAATCAAACCCCCTTTCTGCAATTACATCAAAATAAAAATACCTTCCACTGTCATATTCTAAAGCTTGAGAATCAGAAAGTCAAGAAAAATGACAAGAAAGAAATGCACACAAAACAACAATACCTTCAGAAGATACTGGGTCAGTAAGCTTCCTTGACTTGCACCAACTCGTCCACCAAAGCCAGGTCCTGTTATAGGAAGTTCAGGCTTATGGGACTTCATTGGATCCTTTAGTATTTTCTCTCGCTGACGCTTACGGCTTGGCTGATCTCTAAATAGTGGTAAAGCGTGAGGATTGTGAATTACAGGTTTTGCCTCAAAATCATCAATTGATTTTTTCCTTGGTGCTCGTGCAACACAAACAAGAGCTCCTCTCTCACTGAGGGTTGGATCATATAGTATGTGGGTCCCTCCTTGGCTTTTATCACCAACAGTTGCAAAGATCTTTACAAATAAAAAGAATTTCAAGAACGATTATGATCATAAGCGTAAGCAACCAAACTATCCAGTTTCAGAAAATGTAAGATAAGAGAAACTTGTTCAGCAAAACATAACTGCGGTATTATGTTACCTGATTCAGTTTAGGATGCCAAGCACACTGAACAACACTACAAGTGGGGGATATGCCAACTCTTGAAACAAGCTCAAGGTTTACTCTATCATAGAAGCACAATAAACCTCCAGTCGAGCTCTCCCTTTCAACAGATGTTCCAGTAAAAAAGAGTTGCTCATCAGGACTAAAGGCAATATTTGTTTGTCCATAGTGATTTGGGAGATCCTCAAATGCCTTTAAAGCTTCTTTAGTTTTGCGCAAATCCCAAACCTGAGACATGATTCATTGGTCAATGAGGAAAAGTCAGGTAGATTAGATAAGATTAAAATTTAAATGCATGCATAATAAAGAAAGCAAACAGCAACAGACTCTAAAGTATGAAGATGTGGTCATTTACCTTCAATGAACCATCAAAGCTTCTTGACAATAAGATTCTCCCATCACTAGAAAATTTCAGACCAGTAATATCATCCAAATGACCTTTTTCAATATGTATATCTGGCCTACTTCCCCATCCAGGCTTAATCTTCCAAATCTGTGAAAATAAATTGACCATACCAAGCAATATAAGGAGACAGTTAATGTCACTTCAAGCTTAAAAGCAGCTTTCAGATATAGACTTCAATACCCAATAAAGTCAGTGAAAAGTGAGGTACCTGTATAGAACCATCTCCTATACCACCAGCAATGCATTTACCATCACGATCCCATGCACATGTGGTGACAGGAACTCTTCCAGGCCTAGCAAGCTTTGGTTTAATAACCTATCCATTGAATGATAACAGTGGGTTGCAGAACTTCAATAACATCAGAAATGTGTAAAATATATTTTTTAGCATAAAGTATCACAGCTCCATCCAGATATACATAGATGTGCAAACCCAAATAAACCATTATTGTAATAATAATGAGACTCAGAATTTCTCCCAAAAATGTCCTTTCTCCACCCATTAATTCAACAAAACTAAGTACTTGGCCATTAATTAACCCATAAAATTTTCTTTTCCGTGAAATAATAAACCAGAGCAAAATGAGGAGTATTCATATAGACAATGCCAGTAACTTCTTCACAACCTTGAGCAAAGTTATCAGCCAATAATTCTACAAGCAATGTCTGAAGTAACAGATGATTTCAGCCACTTTTCTCTTAAAAACCTAATTTTTTATTATAAAAAATGCTAGCATCCCCAATCCCCCAGACCCCCAAAGAATAAATCCTAGGATTTTTCATTGTTATGGTCCTTACAAATATCTTTATTTATCATTAATTTTTAAGAATTCTTTTCAATTTTTAAGAACTCTTTTTTCAAAACATAAATCAACCTCACATTAATAAATATGAATTTCACAAAGCTTCTGTTTCAAAGGTTCACTTTCCACAATTAAAGATTATAAATAAATAGAAAATTATGATACCTACAGAGTACAGATATGCCCATGCATGGAACTACTCCAGAGAGAACATTTTTCATAAGAACAAGAGTAAGCTAAAATTGTCTAACCTGCTTCTGACTTTTGAAGTCATTTACATCCCATATACGTAGTGACCCATCCTCTGATGATGTTAAAATTGTCTCTTTAGTTTTTGGATGCCACTCCCCACATGTCAATCCAGATATGTGGCCCTTGGTATTTTTTAGATCACGAATATACATGTCTCCCTTCACAAACTCTCCCAAAGTAAGTCCATCACGATCATAAATCTGTTAGAAAAGGAAGACAGGCATGTTTAGTGGCAAAAGCACTAAAGCATAAAAATTAAAACAAACAATGATGCCTTGTGCTACCTTTGCTTGAGCTGATCCAGTCACACACAAAAAGCGATCCGCAGTTGGACTCCAGCTTATATTGCGAACTTGATGACCTTCAAATGGCTCCAATTGTCGAAATGATTGCAAACGAGAATTCATTCCTTGAAAGTCATACATACGTACTGTATAGTCATAACTTCCAGAAAGTACTCTAGATCCAGAGTGATCCACAGCAAGAGCTGACACAACCTGTTAATAGTTGCCCAAATGTTATCATTAATATATTACTCTGCCCTTCACCGCAAGTCTGCAACTGATTTCTTTTCCTTCACATTTAGATTTCGAAATGAACCATATATATGCAGCCACTGTTCATTTATATAGTTGGTGTCTGTCTTCTAGTGGTTTTAGTTCTATACTCACTCATTTGTTGCAACCTCCACCCTTCCAAAAAAATAATTGCAACTTAAACCCAAGTTAAAGTTATTCATACTATTTGTGAACCCTCTTCAGATCATCTGACATAAAAAGCGTATAAATCCTTCAGTGTTGAAATTCTAGAGGCAAAAGAAACCTAGCATTTTTTCCTTGCAACATATCACTTTGATTTATGATAAGGCTTAACTATTAGTATCAAATCATGTCCTCCTACGTTAGAAAAAATTTTAGAGAACTGTAAGCTTTGGATATAGAGTAGATCACCATTTGCAAAGCAACATCTCCTGAGCTAACCACAGATTTTATAAAAGTTTCATCTATTTTCATCAATACTATAAATAAAAATGACAAGATTTTCTATCTACATCAGGATTTGCCTTCCAAGAGGCAGGGCAGGGACAAGCATCTCGGAGAGAGCTATTGCAAGCATATACACATAACCAATTATGAGCATAGCGTAGTTCTATTATTTGCTACTTCTCAGGTACCATTTCTTCTTCTTCTTCTACATTTTTTTTCCCGTAATTTCCCAAATTAAGCAAGAGAGCAACGAAGAAAGCAATACCTTAGTGTGGCCCTTGAGCACAATCTCGTTGCTGAGCGGAATCCGAAACCGGTTCCCCACGTCGTCTTCATCTGAATCGTCCTCGGAACTGGACCCGCTTAAATTCGAGCCAGGAGGCGGCGGGGGCGGGCCAATCATGTCACGGTCGTCATCCTCCTCGTCAACCCCCGAACCCAATCCCGACGGCGGGCGAGGCGGCCCCATCATGACGCCGGCATCCTCATCGGAATCCACAGGCGGGCGGGGAGGGCCGATCGTAACGCCGCCACGATCAGCGGTGAAATGAGGGGTAGGGTTTTTGGAGGTGCGGAGAGAATTAAGCCAGGTCTTGGAAGAGGAGGAGAGAGAAGGTAGATCGCTGGTGCTTGTGGCATTGGAGGTGGTTGTGGAAAAAGAAGAAGAGGAGGATTTGGAGGTGAGATTGGAAGCGGAGCGACGAGTGGCGTTGTGGATGGATTCGAGAGAGGTTTGAGACTTGGATTGCTTCCCGAATGTGAGAGGGAATTGAGCTCTCGCACCATCGTATATATCACCTTCCTCCTCCTCCATTGATTTGTTATTATGATCTTGATTTTTGAACGTTGCGCAAGTTACCAGCAGCAGTATCGGCAGGGTTGCTGCATTTGATTAAGGGAATCCTTTATAGTTTCACAGGTACGCTCTACCGCCATGCCAAATTTCCACTTTTGGCTGTTCCAGAACTGTGGTGGGCACTGGATGGATCATCATCCTTTTTTTGTCCAACTGGATCATCGTTCATTGGCCTTTCCACTTTACTCAGCCCGGACCACATTTCTTTAGCCCATAACCTCAACAGCCCAATTTAAAACTCACATACAAGTTACACAACACTGTATACATATTAACAAATAGATTTTTTTATTTATAAATCTGTTCAGTGTCATTATCAAAATTATTTTATAAAAAAATTCACATGTAATATATATATATATATATATATATGTGTGTGTGTGTGTGTGTGTGTGTGTGTGTGTGTAAAAGAAAATAATGATTTTTTTTTACTAATAAACATAAAAATGTCCATTGTATATAATGAATTAATTTTTATATCTTAGTGAATGTATTTTTTAATCATTTAATATTAATATGTGAAAATATAAATGAATGTAATACAATTTTACTTGACACTATAAAAGTATATAATAATTTTTTTCTTCTGTTCAAACCACCAAGAGGTGTTTATAAACTATAACAAGTCACAACGTGCAAATTACCTGCATTTATAAATCTGGGTCTCTTCCCACACTCTCTTTCGATTTGTCTTCATCATGTTTAATTTCATTGACTTGCGTATTAGAATGGGCCAAATCGTCTAATCCACCATCTTTCTCATTAATCAAGATTTGACCTAGGAGTTATTACTTGTCACTTGTCATCTGTTATCTGTCACCTATAACCTATTATATATTACGTGTTACCTGTCACCTGTTAGCTGTCACTTGTTACCAGTTACCTATTACCCATTATATGTTACCTATCACTTATTACCTATTATGTGTTACCTATCACTTATTACGTGTTATGTGTTACCTGTTACCTGTCACCTGTCACCTATCACTTGTCACCTATTACCTATCACCTGTTACATGTTATATGTCACATGTCACCTGTTACCTGTTAGCTATCACTTGTTATCTATTACATGTTAGTTATCACATGCTACCTGTTACATGTCACCTATCATCTAATACCTGTTACTTGTCACCTGTTACCTGTAACCTGTTACTAGTCACATGTCACCTGTTACATGTCATCTGTTACTAGTTACTTATTATTTGTTAACTGTCACCTATTACCTATTACCTGTAAGCTGTCACCTATTGCTTGTTATCTGTTACCTGTCATCTGTTACTTGTCACCTGTTACTTGTCACCTGTTATGTGTCACTTGCTATCTGTCGTCTGTTACTTGTCACTTATTACATGTCACATGTCACCTCTCACCTGTCATCTGTTACCTGTTAACTGTCACCTATTACCTATTACTAGTCACATGTCGCTTGTTATCTGTTATCTGTCACCTGTTATTTATTAGCTGTCACCTGTTACTTGTTATCTATTATTTGTTATCTGTCACCTGTCACCTGTTACACATCACTTATAACCTGTTACCTGTCACTTGTGGTCTGTTACCTATTAGCTGTCACTCAGTAACCTATGACCTGTTATCTGTTACCTGTCACCCGTCACTTATCACCTGTTACATGTTACATGTCACCTGTCACCTGTTATTTATGACCCATTACCTGTTACCTGTCACTTGTCACCTATTACCTATCACCTATTATTTATGACTTATCTCTTGTTTCCTGTCACCTATTACCTGTTACCAGTATCCTGTCACCTGTTACTTATGAACTGTCACCTATTATCCGTCACCTGTTACTTGTTATCTATTGCGTATGACCTGTCACTAGTCACTTCTTACCTGTTAGCTATCACTTGTTATCTATTAGCTATCAGGTATTACCTGTTAGCTGTCATCTCTCGCCTGTTATCTATCACCTGTTGTTACCTGTCACCTGTTACGTTCCTGTTACTTGTCACCTGTCAACTGTAACCTATTATTTGTTACGTGTTATCAGTCACCTCTTACCTATTATGTGTTATTTGTTACCTGTTACTTATTACCAGTTACATGTCACTTATTGCCTGTTGGTTATTAATTGTCACTTGTTACATGCTACCTGTTACTTATTACTTGTGACCTGTGACCTGTTACATGTCACCTGTTATATGTCATCTGTCACCTGTGACATGTTACCCATTACCTGTCACCTGTTATTTGTCACTTGTCACATGTTACCTATTACCTGTAACCTGTTACCTATGACCTATCTCCTGTCACCGGTCACCTGTTACCTGTTACCTGTTACTTGTATCTTGTCACCTGTGACTTTCTACCCATTACCTGTCATGTATCACCTGTTACCTGTCACTTGTCACCTGTTACATGAAACCTGTCACATGCCACTTGTCACCTGTTACCTATGACTTGTTACTTGTTACTTGTCAATTGTCACTTGTTACCTATGACCTATCTCTTGTCACATGTTGCCTATGAGCTGTCACTTGTTACTTGTCACCTGTTGCCTGTTATTTATTACTTGTAACTTGTCACCAGTCACCTGTCACATGTTACCTATTACTTATCACCTGTTACTTACCTGTTGCGTGTTACCTATCACCTATGACCTATTACCTGTTATGTGTCACCTGTTATCTATTATCTGTCACCTGTCACCTGTTACCTGTCACTTGGTATCTGTTAACTGTTAACTGTCACTTGTCACCTGTTACCTATTACGTGTCACCTGCCACCTGTTACTAAAGCTGTCAAAATGAGTGTCGACTCGTGACTTGTCACTTGTCACCTATTACTTGTTAAAATGGTGGGTTGAATTGCTTAAAATTTAGTTCATGAAAAAGTGGGTCATTTTGACCCGGCTCACTTAACTTGTAGGTTAAGTGGGTTTGGGCTTGATTGTCTCATGAATTAAATAAGTTATTTAAAATTTAAATTTTGTTGTTGTTTTCTCTTATTAAATTTAGAATTTATGGATTACTACTTGTGTAAATTAATAATTATGACTTATG
The DNA here is from genome assembly GCA_019955255.1 of Castanospermum australe. NCBI lineage: Eukaryota > Viridiplantae > Streptophyta > Magnoliopsida > Fabales > Fabaceae > Castanospermum > Castanospermum australe. Next base: position 180,731 of record NSJW01000637.1, read on the forward strand.
AATTATGATGTAACTTAAGTTTAATGACTATTATATAATTTTAAATATTTTATAACTTAAGTTAGATGATTATTTTATGATTTTTTAATTTATTTTTATGTATTTTATGTATTTTTAAATTTTTTGATAGGTTAATTTATTTAACTCATCCACATTATTTTTTAGTTCATTTTCAAAATGAACTAACCTAATGATTTAACTCGAGTGTACTGAGTTGGTCAACTTTAATAACTATACCTAGAAACTCGAATATCCAACAAATAATTCTATTCCTGCAAATTTAGAGCAGAATATAATGTTACGTAATTTTATTTTATTTTTAATCGGGGCAAAGGATATTTTGAAAAAGAAGGAAGGGGATCGAACAGGAAAACAGCGGTAAAGGCAACAACTGTGCCATTCACCTACTTGGGTGAACCGCTTTTTTTCTTTTTCTTTTTTTTGTTAAAAATCACATAAATGTACAAGTGGCTAAGGAGGATAACATATGCACTCAATGAAGTCCAAACCGGAAGAAAGTCCTAAGAAAAACGAAAAAGTCTCCATCATCATTAAACTCATTTCTAAATTTGTATAATATTACAAGTTTTTATATGAATTTATATCAATATCTCTTTTTATCTCTCTTATGGTAAGAAAATACGTGCGTAGATGTCGAAAATATTTATTTTCATATTATTTCAAATATTTAATTACATTTAATTTTTTTTATATTATAGATGATAAATATTGATGCAGCACAACAAATAAAGTTACTGCCTTGTAATTTGATGGTTACGACTGATTACAAAAATCACAACTCCGCTTATAGTGGTAAAATGATGTCTATCTTGTTTTTCTCCTGACTATAATTGATACAATTTCATTAGAAATGATGGTTTTATTTTAAGAAATTTTATTCTTTAATCTTTAACATTTTTTTTAAAATGAACTAATAAAATTATTATGTTCTTTTTAATGCCATTTATATAAATAATTATTACTAACTAATAATTACAACTCCTATCAATAATAGTGCAAGTCCAGTGCATTTGATTTATTTTTTTAATCAATTCATTAATTAAAAATAAATTTTTTAGGTTAAAAGAATAAAGAAGAACATTGCCCAACAGAGAGCAGTGGAGATTAATCAATGATCATTTGAACTGATTGTGAAGGGTGTTTACTGTTTTCAATTTTTAATTATGAGTGACATAATCACTGAAACCACCTTGCCCATTTGTTTAACGGATAATTGATAGTGGGGGCCTCTAGTTTTGCTCTTCTGGCTACTTTATATCATGTTGTTCCAACGTAAATAAGATTATATCTTATTTATTTATATTTTGATATTTAATATTAAATAATTAAATTTTAAAAAAAAAATTACACTGAAAATTTTATTTTTTAATCCACTATCTTTCTCGTTAATCAGGACTTGACTTAGGAGTTGTTACCAGTCACTTGTCATCTATCACTTGTCACTTGTTATATGTTATGAGTCACGTATTACTTGTTACCTATTAGCTGTCAAATGTTACATGTTAGCTGTCACTTGTCACCAGTTACATATTACCTATTACATATTACCTATCACTTATTACCTATTATGTGTTACCTGTCACCTATTACGTGTTACGTGTTACTTGTTACTTGTCACCTGTCACCTGTCACTTGTCACCTATTACCTGTCACCTGTTACATATTACGTGTCACATATCACTTGTTATCTGTTAGCTGTCACTTATTATCTATTACCTGTTATGTGTCACCTATCACCTGATACCTGTTACCTGTGACCTGTCACTAGTCACATGGCACATATCACCTGTTATATGTCATCTGTCACTAGTTACTTGTTACCTGTGAGCTGTCACCACTTATCTGTTAGCTGTCACCTGTTACCTGTCTCCTGTGACCTGTCACACTTGTCACCTGTTATGTATCACTTGCTATCTGTCATCTGTTACCTGTTACATGTCACCTATTACCTATTACTTGTTACCTGTCACTTGTCACATGTCACCTCTCACCTGTCATCTGTTACCTGTTAACTGTTACTTATTACTTATCACTAGTCACCTATCGCTTGTTACCTATCACCTGTCACCTATTAGCTGTCACATGTTACTTGTTACCTATTATTTGTTATTTGTCAACTGTCACCTGTTACGCATTACCTGTAGCCTGTCACTTGTCACCTATTACCTGTCACCTGTTATCTACCTGTTATGTGACATTTGTCTCCTATGACCTATTACCTATTACGTGTCATCTGTCACCTTTTACATGTTACTTATTACCTATTACTTGTTACCTGTCATCTGTTATCTATCACCTGTTACATGTCACTTGTCACATGTCACATGTTACCTGTTATTTGTTACTTGTCATTTGTCACCTGTCATCTGTTACATGTTACTTGTCACAGATTACATGTTACATATCACCTATTACCTATCACTTATTTCCTATTACGTGTTACCTGTTACATGTTACCTGTCACTTATCACGTATCATATGTCACTTTTTACTTGTTACGTGTCACTTATTACCTATTTCATATTAGTTATTACCTGTTATCTGTTAACTGTCACCTGTTACCTGTTACCTGTTACTTATTATGTGTTATCTGTCACTTATTACTTGTTACCTGTTACCTATTACGTATCACCTATCACCAATCACTTATTACCTATGACCTATCATTAATCACATGTTACTTGTTACGTGTTACCTGTCACCAGTTACCAATTACCTGTTACCTATTAGCTATCACCTGTCACCTGTTAGTGCTGTTATCTGTCACCTATCACATATTACGTGTCACTTGCCACCTGTTACCTGTTAGTTGTCACCTATTACCTGTTACCTATTACTTGTTACCTATTAATTGTCACCTGTTACCTGTTGGTTGTTAATTATCACTTGTCACTTGTCACTTGTTACTTGTTATCTATTACCTGTGACCTGTGACTTATCACCTATTATGTGTCACCTGTTACCTATTAGCTGTCACTTGGTGACCTATAACCTGTTACCTGTTATATGTCACCTGTCACCTGTTACCCGTCACTTATCACCTGTTACCTGTCACATATTATTTATGACCCATTACCGGTTATCTGTCACCTGTCACCTGTTATCTATGACATATCTCTTGTCACCTATTACCTATTACCTGTTACCAGTATCTTGTCACCTGTTACTTATGAACTGTCACCTGTTAATTGTTATCTATTATGTATGACCTGTCACTAGTCACTTGTTACCTGTTAGGTGTCACCTATTACCTGTTAGCTGTAACCTGTTACCTGTCGTCTATTACTTGTTACCTGTCACCTATCACCTACGTCTGTTACCTGTCACCTGCTATATACTTGTTACGTGTCACCTGTCACCTGTCAACTATAACCTATTACTTGTTACTTGTCATCTCTCATCTCTTACCTGTTATGTATTACTTGTTACCTATCACTTATTACTTGTTACTTGTCTCCTATTACCTGTTAGTTATTAGTTGTCACTTGTTACTTGCTACCTATTATCTATTATTTGTGACCTGTGACCTGTTACATGTCACCTGTTATGTGTCATCTGCACCTGTTACCTATCACCTGTGACTTGTTACTCGTTACTTGTCACCTGTGACTTGTTACCTGTCACCTGTTATCTGTCACTTATCACCTGTTATCTATTATCTGTTACCTGTTACCTATGACCTATCTCCAGTCACCTATTACCTATTACTTGTATCCTATCACTTGTGACTTGCTATCCGTTACCTGTCACCTGTCACCTATTACCTATTACCTGTTACATGTTACCTGTCACATGTCACTTATCACTTGTTACTTATGACTTGTTACTTGTTACTTGTCACCAGTCACCTGTTATCTATGACCTATCTTCTGTCACCTGTTACTTGTATCTTGTCACCTGTTGCCTATGAGCTGTCACTTGTTACTTATTACTTGTGACTTGTCGCCTATTACCTGTTACTTATGACTTGTTACCAGTCACCTGTTACCTGTTACTTGTTACCTGTCACCTATTACCTACCTGTTACGTGTTACCTATCACCTATGACCTATTACTTGTTATGTGTAACCTGTCACCTATTATCTGTCACTTGTCACCTGTCATCTGTCACTTGGTACCTGTTAACTATTAGCTGTCACTTGTCACCTGTTACCTATTACGTGTCACCTGTTACCTGTAACTAGAGCTGTCAAAATGAGTGTCAGCTCATGAACTGTTACCTGTTATTTGTTACTTATCAAAATGGTGGGTTGGGTTACTTAAAATTTAGCTCATAAAAAAGTGAGTCATTTTGACCTGATTCACTTAACTCGTAGGTTAAGTGGGTTTGAGCTTAATTCACTCATGAATTAAGTGAGTTGCTTAAAATTTAAATTTTTTGTTGTTGTTTTTTCTTGTTAAATTTGGAATGTATGGATTACTACTTATGTAAATTAGTGATTATGACTTATAAATTATAATATAACTTAAGTTTAATGACTATTATATAATTTTAAATATTTTATAACTTAGGTTAAATGATTATTTTATAATTTTTAGTTTATTTTAATATATTTTATATTTTTTAATTTTTTGGTTGGTCAATCTATTTAATTCACTAATTATGATGGATCAAGTCAGATTGATTATTTTTTAACTCACTTTCAAAGTGAGCTAACTCGATAAATTAACTCGAGTGAACAGAGTTAGTCAACTTTAATAATTATATCTAGGAACTCAAATATCTAACAAATAACTCTATTCCTGCAAATTTAGAGCAGAATATAATGTTACGTAATTGTTTTTTTTTCTTTTTTTTTTTTTAATCGGGGCAAAGGATATATTTAGAAAAAGGAGGAAGGGATCGAACAGGAAAACAGCGGTGTAGGCAACGATTGTGCCATTCATCTACTTGGGGGAACCGCTTTTTTTCGTTTTTTTATTTGTTAAAAATCACATAAATGTACAAGTGGGTAAGGAGGATAACATATGCACTCAATAAAGTCCAAACCGGAAGAAAGTCCTAAGAAAAACGAAAAAGTCTCCATCATCATTGAATTCATTTCTAAATTTGTATAATATTACAAGTTTTTATATGAATTTATATCAATATCTCTTTTTATCTCTCTTATGGAAAGAAAATACGTGGGTAGATGTCGAAAATATTTTATTTTCATATTATTTTAAATATTTAATTACATTTAATCTTTTTTATATTATAGATGATAAATATTGATGCAGCACAATAAATAAAGTTACTGTCTTGTAATTTGATGGTTACGACTGATTACAAAAATCACAACTCCGCTTATAGTGGTAAAATGACGTCTATCTTATTTCTCCTGACTCTATAATTGATACGATTTCATTAGAAATTATGATTTCATTTTAAGAAATCTTATTCTTTAACTTTTAATATTTTTCTTAAATAAACTAATGATACTATTATGTTCTTTTTAATGTTATTTATACAAATAATTATTATTAACTAATAATTACAATTCCTATAAATAATAATGCAAGTCCAGTGCATTTGATTCATTTTTTTAATCAATTCATTACTTAAAAATAAATTTTTAAGGTTAAAAGAATAAAGAAGAACATTGCCCGACGGAGAGCAGTGGAGATTAATCAATGATCATTTGAACTGATTGCGAAGGGTGTTTACTGTTTTCAATTTTTAATTATGAGTGACATAATCAGTGAAATCACCTTGCCCATTTGTTTAACGGATAATTGATAGTGGGGGCTTCCAGGTTTGCTCTTCTAGCTACTTTATATCATGTAAATAAGATTATATTTTTATTTATTTATATTTTGATATTTAATATTAAATAATTAAAAAAATTTTTAAAAAACTCACACTGAAATTTTCATTTTTTAATTACTTAATATCAAAATATTAAAATATAAATAAATATCCCAATTTCATGTGGTCAATAATTAGTTTACTTAAGTGGATACCTCATACCTGAATTAGTAGTAGAGTAAATTCTGATATCCAATCTTTTTTTTGTTTTTGGTATATCAGTTTATTTTATTTCTTTTCACATTATATATTAGATCTCTTTTCTATTAAGAGTGAGCTAAGACATCATATTTGTTATTTACGTCTTATTTTATTATAAATTTTTAATTTAGAAAAAAAAGTATATATAGTGTAAGGTGACGGATCTTGAGTTAAAATCTGCCACAAATTAGTCTATGTAAATATAAACTATAAATATTTTAGTTATAAAAGAGATTCAAGATGTGATATGGGGAGGGTGAGTTAAACGTCAAATAAAAAAATTTAAATAGAATTGATTTTAAAATTAAATAATCTAAAAAAAATTAATTTTATTGTAACTATAACTCTTATGCATTTAAGAAAAGTAAGTACAGTTTTAATTTACGGTTAAATTTTTTTATATTATTATTAAATATTCATGACACGTTATTTAATAAGTTTAATATTAATATATAATTAAATAATAATATAATAAAATTTTATATTAAAAGTAAATTAAATTTAAATTTTAAAAAATTAAACTTATTTAAATATATGATTATCATTTAGTGTGTGTGGCAAATCATGTACGGCGCCTATGCTCCACATCGTTTGAAAAGAAGAGGACTGTTGTTGACATATGTTTTTGATAATTAATTAAGTGTAGGGATGTACTTATATTAAATATAAATTTTAATATAATTATTTTATTTAATAATTTTTTATAAATATTAAATTTTATTAATTTAACTATTAGTTTAAAATTTATTATGAAATAAATTAAATTTATAAAATTTTATATAATTTTAAAATTAATTGATATTTAATTACATAATTTTATTTTAATTTATAATATATTTTTTAAAATATAAATAAATATTTATTACTAAATTATATATTTATAAATATTTAATTTATCTCATATTTAATATATATAATTATTAAAATAATATCACATTATTTAATAATTAAATTAAATTAATTTATATTATATAAAAAAAATTATTAAATAATATAAATATTTAATACTTATATTTAATGTCAGTAAATTTCTGTCTATTAATTTAAAATAATATTTTTACATCACATTATTTATACTGTATCACTATATTATAAAAAAGTCATCTTTATTTTTAAATTTGATAGCCACATCTAATATATTTTAATAATAATCAGTGAATTATACCATTTTTAATGGCTGCGCCGCCACAAACGACAAAACACACTTACGACATATTTTTTTTTTAGCTAATGTCGTTTAGCTTTCTCTCTTAAGTAACTACTAGATAGAGTATTTCTATTTCATTCCCACGTCACGTCACGCACAGCCTGACTTGTTTCTCTCCCATCTCCCTTGTCACACACGCATCCTCCACTTTTTTTTTAATAATATTTCATTCATTTATGGCACCGAACAAGGGTTCGATTACTTTATATTTAATTTAAAAATTTACATTTTTTAAATCAAAAGATGAAAAAGAAAATAAAATATATAAGTCATGTATTATAATGTCATATAAATTGTAAGTATAGAAAGAGCAATTAGTCCATTTTTTATTTGATAGAGTAATGTTATATAACTAATATTTTTTTATATGAAAGTTTTACACGTATTTTTACATTATTAATTTTATCTTTAATAATATTCTAATAATTTGTCTACAAATTCACATATAATATAATAAATTTACATTATTATTTTATTTTATCTCTTTAAATTATTGCTTCAGATATTTGTTATGATACATATTAAAGAATAATTAATATTTTATTTTAATAATAAATTTATTAACTTTTACATTCATTCCATAAAAATAATTTTAAAACTTTATGATATATTTTAATATTCATAATTATATAATAGGAGAGGATTCTAATCCTACATATATATATATATATATATATATATAACCTATATTTATTTTACCTTAAAAAATATATATTTCACTAAAATAATAGGTGTGCTCTATATATAAACGAACACCTTGCTTTTATCCTCTTTGATAAATTCATGAGCAATGATAAATACAGGACACTGCATGTCAAAAAAAAAAAAATAGATGAGATTAGTTAATAGTTATTTATTTTGTCAACCTTTTTCAATTGCTTTTGTATTATGAATCTAAGAAGATTCATATCTGATATGCAAACTATTACTTATGACTTATCACATTAATCAGTTAAACTTTTGTAAACAGTAGGTCAATATAAAATATTAATTATAATATGGCAGTTTTGAGTTTGAATTATTTCCATTTTTTATAATGTCATATTAATAATTACTATCGTCTTAATAAATAAAATTAAAATAATCATTCTTTCATGTTTCATTATTTTACTTCATTAATATAATGCCCAAAAAAAAAAATTTTCATCTATAATGCCACCGGCGAATGCACAGTTGTAGGAACTAGTATCGTGAAATAGGGGGGAAATAAGAAAAAAACATAGAATGAAAAAAATTGAAATTGCAGGGAATGAAAAAACCTAGGAATTAGGATCCACAATTCATGGGTTGACACAATTAAAGTAAATAATTTGCATTACATAAATTGTATAAAATAAAAAATTATTGATATGATAAATTAATAATATATAAGTAATAATATTGTTGCTTTTAAAATAGAGTAAATTTATTTTTTAATATTTGAATGATATTTTATTTATTAATTTTATTTTTTAAAATTAATTTTAATAATTTAATTTTTTAATTTATAAATCACTCACAAATTTTATTATTTTAAAGAGTTAAATTAATAAAATTTTAAAAAATAAAAAATAAAATTTATAAATAATTTAATATTTTAAAAATTAACTAAATAAAATTAATCTTCAAATCACAAATTTTTCATAAACTACAAAAGAATTTTACTCTTTAAATTATGTCCACCAATCACCATTATGCAGTGAACTCAAGTAGTCAACGGTTTATAAAGTGAGTTAGTACTTTTTTATTGTCTTATTTAATATTAAATAAAAAATATTTTATAAATATATATTATATATTTTTTATATCATTAAATCCGTTCTTAAAATTTGTATAATATTACAAAATTTTATTATGAATTTATATTAATTATCTCCTTTTATCTCTTTTACAAAAAGAAAATATACGTGGTAAATATTTAAAAATAATTTAATTTTTTTATAATTTTATTTGTTTTAGATGATGATTGATGAGGCTTGACACAACGCCATAGCAAAGTTACGCTCACCTCGTAATTTGGTAGTTACAAATCCTGATTACAAAAATCGTAACTCCCTTTATAAAGGTAAAATTAAATTACGTCCATATTATTTTTCACAAACTCTACGATAATAATAGCAATGTGGATCTGGTGCATTCGATCCATTTCTTTTATCAATTTATTAATTAGAAAACAAATTTTTTAGGTTAAAAGAACAAAGAATAAAATTGTCCGACAGAGAATAGTGTTGAGATTAATCAATGAACAATTGAACAACTTTTAAAGGGTGTGTTTACTGTTTTCAATTTTTAATTTTGAGTGACATTATCAATGAAATCACCCTACCCATTTGTTTTACGGATAATTAATAGTGCGGGCCTCCAGGTTCAAGGTGCCCTTGGGTCCTGAATACGACAAAAATGAATGTTCATCGTCAACGTGAATTTATTTATTTGATAGTGGATACCTGAATTATTAATAGTAGAGGGAATCTCTTTAATTTCAATCATGTCATTTTTTTTAACGATGATGAATCATGACACTATATTTGTCCTTTAATTTGTTTTTTCTGTCTTTATAGTTTTTCCATTATTTTAATTTGTCATTTAAGACCTAAGATATTTATATAAAAATTAAAAAATTATTAAATAATTTTATTTATAAAAAAAATACTTCTAATTATATTTGACTAAATTACTTATAAAAATGTGACTTAATGATAAATAAATTAAAATATTATAAGATGAGATTTTTTTAAAAATAAAATTATATAAGTAATTGTTCACTTAATTTTAAATAAGGAGTAACAAGGTAAAACACTCTTAAAAGTGATAACTTTAGAATTGAATGTTTTAAAATTACAGATAAAATTCATTTGAAGTATAGTCTATTTCTATTACACTAATCACATTAATTTTTAATAAGATAAATTTTATTTACAATGTCAATAATTTAAATCTTATTAAAAAAATATATTATAAAAAAAAGCCATTTCAAAACCTGGATCGAAGAACAAAATTACTACCTTTTTTTATTAAAAACTCAAATTGTTATTATTCACTCAATTAACTTACTCTCTCCCTTTATTAAAATTAAAAATAAATATAAAAAAATAATTTATTAATTTTTCAAATGAAAAATCCATGAAAGACTTATTTAGGATTCAAACACTTTAAAATTGTAGGTGAAATTTGCTTGAGGTACAATCCATTTTTATTGCACCAATCACATTAATGTCTAATAAGAAAAATCTTACTTATAATGTAAATAATTTAAATTTTATTAAAATAATATTTTATAAGAAAAGGCCGTTTCAAAACATCGATCGAAGGAAAAAAATTGCTACTTTTTGTATTACAAACTCAAATTGTTATTATTCACTTAATTAACTTATTCTTTCACTTTATTAATATTAAAAATAAATATAAAAAAATAATTCATTGATTTCTCAAATGAAAAATGAAATGAAATAAAATTTTTCATCTAAAATTATATATGGACAAAAAGAAAAGGAGGGAATGATAAATTTTATACTTTCTTTATTAAAAAGAAAAAGAGTGAGCTAAGACATCATATAGTTATATATTATAGTTTGTGATGATGAATCTTTGATTAAAATCCACTGCCGACGGTCTATTTGTAAATGTAAAATATGGAGTTTTTTAATTATAAAGAAAGTTCAAGATCTAACGTGAGATAGATTAAAGTTCAAATAAATCAGTTAGGGATTGTAGTTTGGATTAATATGCTTTTAAGAGAAAAAGTCATTCAAACTAAATCAATTAATTTTTTTTAATATTGAGAATCAATCAATTTTATTTTAAATAAAGAATCAAATCGAATCAAACTGTTCTTAATTAATTTAGTTCGGTTTGATTCAATTGGTTTTTAAACAATCACTTTTTTTTTAAATAATTCACATCAAACTTTATTTATTTTTTAATGACTTAATTAACATAAAAATCTTAATATAAACATAATAAAATAAATTTTAACAGCAAATTTATTTAAACATTTCTATACAAATAACAACAAATAAAAATCTAATCATTTATAAGTACATAAATTATAAAAATATTAATATAAATATATAAGTTCAGTTTAGTTTAATTTAAAAAATAAAAATTTAAAATTAAACTGAACCAATTCAATCGATTTTCATAAAAAAAACTAAATAAAATTAATTAATATTTATTTTATTTGATTTTAATTTTTTTATTTAATTTTTTCAATTTAAATCGATTTGATTCGATTTTAAATGCCCCTAAAGATAATATAGATAGAATTTGATTTCAAAGTGAAATAATTTCCTATAAAATAGTATCACTTAAACTATAACTCTTATTTAAATATATGATTATGATTTAATTAGTGTGTGACAAATCATATATCCTCTCCGTCCTCCACGTCATTTGAAGATAAGAGGATTATTCTTGAGATATTTTTAGATAATTGATTTAAGATATTAATAATTTGCGTCCAATGCTTTTTACCCCTTTAATTTATTAGTTTCATTGTATTTTTTATCCTAATTTATATAATTAGATATATTAGACCTGAGTTAACATTACTTGTTGCAATATTAATTTTTCTATTGTAAATAAAAAAAATCATTCATAAAAAAAATCATTTTCCTTTTAAAATTAAATTATTTTAAAATAATTTATATAAAGTATCAAAAATACCAATTTCCTATTATCTTCTTTGTCGTTTTTTATATGTGTCATACCAACTTGAAGATAGTGGAAATAATTTAGAATTAAAATTTTATTAAATGAGTTTATAAAAAAAATCTATTTTTTTAAAAAAATTAATTAAAATCAAACATACGCTCAATGCAATCTGGTTTTTAATGACCATCTTGAATTTTGGGGAAGAATTACCCTCAATTTAACAATTCAGGAGGGGCGAATAGTAGGAAAGGGAGAAATAAATACTGGGCATCTCATTCTAGTTCAATTTTTGGAATTTAGGTTTTTGGAAATTCATCGCAAAACCACCCAAAATCCCCATTACAAGATCGAATAGGATACGTGTCAAAACATTAGATCTTTAATTGTCATATTTCAATTATTGTTGTTACATTTAGTACCAGATTGCAGACCCACAAAAGATTGAATGGTCATGGATTAATTAACCCGAAGCGATATTTCATGATTTCGAGAAGGAAGGGAGGTTGCACTGCAAGGGAAGTGACGTGCAACGATAGGAGGAAGAAAGGATCGGGGGGGATAATTTTGATTATTTATGTCAATTATTTTTAAATAAAATTTGATTTTAATAGAAAAAGAAAGATCGCGACAAATAAGATTTGGTTAGTTAAACTGAAAAACTGACGAACTATGCCTGACCACTCTGATTGAATGTATTTTTTGTTTTCCAATCAAAATTAGGTGATCGAATTAAAATAAAAAAATTCAATCATTTTGAACTAAATTTAAAAAAAAAAACTGATTTTATTTTATTTTTTGTTAAAAAGAGAAATTAAAGACATTACTCTGCTACCTAATAGTTTTTTAGTTATCAATACCTTAATTAGTTGTTAAATTTTTATTAATTGTTGAGCTTAATTTTCAAACTTCAAATATTTATTATAAAAATTAATAATCAATAAATATTTAACAATTTTAGTTGCATCATCAATGATATCACCCTGGTCATTTGTCTAACGGATAGTATTTTTATACATTCATATTTATATTCATATATAGTTTGTTTCCTCACGATGGAGTATGTGGAGGTGGAGTGGCGACCCTTTAGAAGGAGACGCATGCCCAGTTGTAGGAAACAATAGTCTAGCTAGCTTTGTTGCCCACTTCAAGCACCCGGACCCCGCCATTACTCACAACTTTGGAAGCCGCCCATGTGTACCGTACCATCCCCTTCGATTCATATGTATATATATTCCACCATCTTCTCTTGTTTTGCATTCGGAGTTTCAGACAAACAGAAAGGAACTTGACCAATTATTACCAGACTCAAAAAAAAAAAAAAAGAAAGAAAGAAAACGATTTGCACTACTTATTTTCTCAGATTCTCAGCTCTCGAAGCTTTTGGTTGTTTGGCTTGTTTCTGGGAATTATGGAGGGTGGTGGTGGGGGTAGTTTCAAAGCGGGCAGCCTGAGTAGTTTCAGGCTTGGTAGTTCATCAGTTTGGAGGAACACTGATATGGAAATCTTCTCTAATTACTCTTTCCACCAAGACGATGACGACGACGAAGAAGCTCTCAAGTGGGCTGCCATCCAGAAACTTCCTACGGTTGCCCGCTTGAGGAAAGGTTTGCTGGCTACTCCGCAAGGGGAGGCCAGTGAGATCGATATAAAGAAACTTGGGTTGCAAGAAAGGAGAGATTTGCTCGAAAGACTGGTGAGAATTGCCGAAGAGGACAACGAGAAATTCATGCTGAAGCTCAGGGATCGCATTGATAGGTGAGAATCCCACTGACACTCTGATTAATTTCTTCTTGATTTCAACTGAGCTCCCTTCAAAATGCACTGATTTGAGCATCACAGAGTTGGAATTGATATTCCTACAATCAAAGTCCGGTTTGAGAACTTGAACGTCGAAGCACAAGTTCATGTGGGAAGCAGAGCTTTGCCCACTTTCACTAACTACATGGTTGATATAGTGGAGGTAAGTGGGTATCAGCATTCAACGTAGATAGTATATGCGTAGAGCTTGCTATGTAATCTCATTGAAGGAGATTATAACACACCATTTTTCTTTCTTTTCTTTTTTTGGGGGGGTTTTTAAAGGGCCTACTGAACTCCATTCATGTACTTTCAAGTAGAAGACAACAAATAAATATTCTCAAGGATGTTAGTGGAATAATAAAGCCTGCCAGGTAACATAATGCAGATATTGTTTCAATTATTGAACATTGATATCTCTTTGGTAGACAGACCCCTAATTAGCTACGATCTTTGGAACCTATATAACATGTCTCCGTTTGCTCTCCTCTATAGAATGACATTGCTCTTGGGACCTCCAAGTTCTGGGAAGACCACACTCCTGCTGGCGTTGGCTGGAAAACTTGATTCAAAACTAGAGGTTAAGACGTAAAAGAAAAGATATTTAATTGTTTAAGGATGTTTTCACGTTTCTGCTCTACTCTTCCATTTTAGATCTCTAGCTAATAATAATGTGTGACTTCTTGATCAGATCTCTGGAAGGGTGACTTACAATGGTCATGGGATGAATGAGTTTGTACCCCAGAGAACTGCAGCTTATGTCAGTCAAAATGATCTTCATATTGGAGAAATGACGGTCAGAGAAACCTTGGCCTTCTCAGCAAGAGTCCAAGGAGTTGGCCCTCGTTATGGTTAGTCTGCGGGATTGCGTTTTTTCTTATAGTTTCATCAAATCAATTTCGAAAACACAAGCTGACATTGCAGATGAAAATTAAGTTTTGACTAAAATTTTTTCGCATTCTGCAGACTTGCTAGCAGAAGTGTCGAGAAGAGAAAAAGAGGCAAATATTATGCCTGATCCAGATATCGATGTCTATATGAAGGTAAGATAGAGGTCATTGTCTGTTTTGGAAGTGTGTTAGTTTGCTATTTGGATTGCATCCCTTATTTTCTTTTATTTTGTTCGATAAATGATGAGCTTTCAAACTAAAGAGATAAAAAAATGTCAACTTTACAATTGCAAAAATATACTTGTTGAATTTTCGTAATTCTGCTCTACCCAGAAGAAAATCAAATTTCCATATTTGAAGAAGCATGCTATGAAGAAAACCTAGGTGAGAAATTAGTTGTAAGTTGTAACAGCAAACAAAGCAGTAATTTTTAAATTGATCTGTAACATCTGCGCTTAGTTATCATATAGAAGTTGAGTGCATCATCTATTTTTATTCCTTACAAATGGAATGACTGCTAATTAAGTGGTTGATCTTCTGACTTATAATTCTCAGGCTGTAGCAACTGAAGGGCAGAAAGCCAATTTTATAACAGATTATATTCTAAGGGTAAAATTCATATATATACTCAACGTTCTCTGATCATCATAAAGTCACTATGACATTTTGTGTTAATTTATCGTTTGATTTGCTTTATATTTTGCAGGTTTTGGGACTTGAGGTCTGTGCTGATACTATTGTGGGAAATGCAATGTTAAGAGGTGTCTCTGGTGGACAAAGGAAACGTGTTACAACAGGTAAAACAAGCTTGATTTATTCAATCTTGAAGTGTATAATGTTTAATTACCTCGAGGAATTGATCGTGCAAAAATCTTTAATAAATATGTATCTATAAATACAGGGGAGATGCTGGTTGGACCAGCTAAAGCTCTTTTCATGGATGAAATATCTACTGGTTTGGATAGCTCAACAACTTTTCAAGTTGTGAATTCACTCAAGCACTATATCCACCTTCTCAAAGGAACTGCTGTCGTCTCACTCCTGCAGCCAGCACCCGAGACTTACAATCTTTTTGATGATATTATTCTACTCTTTGATGGCCACATTGTGTACCAGGGTCCCCGCGAACACGTGCTTGAATTTTTCGCTTCAATGGGTTTTCAATGTCCTGGAAGAAAAGGTGTTGCAGACTTTTTGCAAGAAGTAAGAGTAAATTTATCTTCTTTCTATCTGTCTACTCTAGTAAAAGGAAATGTTAAATGCAGTGGCAATTTAATCTTGCCTGTACAAATTTATAATGTCATAGGTGACATCAGCGAAAGATCAGGAGCAATATTGGGCAGACAAAGATCAACCTTATAGATTTGTCACAGCCAAAGAGTTTAAAGAGGCACTTCAGTCATTTCATGTTGGGAGAAGCCTTGGTAATGAACTTGCCACTGAATTTGACAAGTCTAAGAGCCACCCAGCTGCTTTGACAACCGAAGAGTATGGAGTGGGAAAATGGGAACTGTTAAAAGCTTGCTTATCAAGAGAATATTTACTCACCAAGCGTAATTCATTTGTCCACGTCTTCCAGCTTTGCCAAGTAGGTTTGGAAATTGGAATTTTTCACTTTGTGTATGTTTGGTACGGTGGTAACAATAGAAGTGAAAATTTCATAAGTGAGTTTTACATATAATTTTGTATATAAAACTCGTCCATTAAAATTTTAACGTCATTTTTACCTTACACCAAATTGACGATAACTAGTAATGCACCCTGCACATGATTCAAATCCATTACTAACGTTTTTCCCCCTCCTTTTAGCTTGCAGTGGTGGCCCTTATTGCCATGACCATTTTCCTCCGGACTGAGATGCACCGGGATTCAGTGACTGATGGAGGTATATATGCGGGTGCACTGTTCTATGGCGTTCTTGTGATCATGTTGGAGGGATTCGCTGACCTTACCATGACAGTTTCGAGGCTTCCTGTTTTTTACAAGCAAAGGGACTTCCACTTCTTCCCTGCATGGGCATATGCTCTTCCTGCATGGATCCTAAAAATCCCCAAGACGTTTGCGGAAGTGGGAATCTGGGTATTCCTCACCTACTATGTCATTGGTTTTGATCCACATGTTGGAAGGTAAAGGGGCTATGTTTTCCCCCATTCTCTTCTGTAAGTATCCTAATGAGTAAATAATGACATGTATTTATGTGTGTACCTAACGCAGATTGTTTAGGCAATTCCTTCTTCTCGCGCTGGTTAACCAGATGGCTTCTGCGTTATTCCGATTTATTGCAGCAGTTGGTAAAGAATTGACAGTGGCTTTCACAATTGGGTCGTTTGCATTGGCCATCCTTATTGCTTTGAGTGGTTTCGTCCTGTCAAAAGGTGTCATAGATACAAAACCAATCAATCTTAATGTTTTTCCTGTTATTGTTCTAGACTAACAGTACTCCTCTATTTTCTTTGCTTGATGCCACAGACAACATGAAAAAATGGTGGTTATGGGGCTTTTGGATTTCACCTATGATGTATGGACAGAATGCCCTAGTAAATAATGAGTTCCTAGGGAAGAGTTGGAGACACGTAAGTTTTTGACTAATCTATATGTTCATTTTTGTGGTTGCCTCATCACATTAATAATCTGATGTCCGGATATATTCTCTTATGAAAGGTTCTACCGAACTCAAGGGAACCCCTAGGAGTTGAAGTATTGAAATCTCGCGGGTTCTTTACCCAGTCATATTGGTATTGGATAGGTGCTGGGGCACTGATTGGATATACACTACTGTTCAACATTGGTTACATCCTTGCTCTCACTTACTTGAACCGTGAGATTGTTCACCTTAATAAGTGTTTTATAACCAAATGAGAGCCTATGTACTAATATAACAAATTGGTTATGCAGCACTTGAGCAGCATCAGGCTGTTAAATCAGAGCAATATCAAAGCAATGAGCAGAATAGTGGTAGTAAAAAAGGAACTAACTTGTTGAAGCGCATAAAATATAGCTTGGCTCCTCAGCACTCAAATAGAGGTAATTCCTGTAGTGACGTTTGGATAAGTAGTAGTTGATTTTTAATTCATATTATCATTACACCTTATGGGTTAAAAATTTGGAAGCACTGCGCAGAGGGAAATGATGAAAGTAAAAGTGGAAGCACCTCTGCTGGGTCTTTATCCACAAGGCAAGAAGCTGCAGTGGAGACTAATCATAACAGGAAAAGAGGAATGGTTCTTCCTTTTGAACCACATTCCATGATCTTTGATGAAGTAACATATTCTGTCGACATGCCTCAGGTAATGTAGAAACAAAATAAATAAACGGAAAAAGCTCTTGTATTCAACTTTCAGAGTACTATTCTTAAAATATAAGTTTACTGAATGCTTGCACTAAACTTGCAGGAAATGAGGAACCACGGTGTTCTTGAGGATAGGTTGGATCTTTTGAAGGGTGTTAGTGGCGCTTTCAGGCCAGGTGTTCTCACCGCACTAATGGGTGCCACTGGTGCGGGCAAAACAACTCTGATGGATGTACTTGCTGGTAGAAAAACCGGGGGATATATTGGAGGGAACGTCACAATTTCTGGCTATCCAAAGAAGCAAGAAACCTTTGCAAGAATCTCTGGATACTGTGAGCAAAATGATATCCACTCCCCTTATGTTACCGTATATGAATCCTTGCTCTATTCAGCATGGCTGCGATTGTCCGCGGAAATCAATGCTGAAACCAGGAAGGTTGGTAGCTGAATCCCATGTTGGGTATAAATTATCTATGTAAAATTAATTACTCATGGTCTATGCATCACACATCCACTTCTCTCTAACCGTAACTGTTCTTTTATTATGGCATATAACCTGTTAATCAGCTTCACTAGTTGAGGTTCCTTTGAAGAAGCCAATTTATTAGTCACATTGCATTCATGCCCAGGTGTGCGCTTATTTGAATATTATAATACTTCTCTTCATAGTTTGCAATCAAATCCATAAATATAAGAATTTGCTTGTAAATTTTCTAGTAGCTGAGTGCAGAGGTGCAAACTTAATGTTATTACCATTCATAAAATAATGCAGAAAACAAGAAGATGAGACTGCAATGAAAAAAAAAAAACTTGAATGTTTTATCAATTTTACCAAGTTTGGAACTGACTAATGGTTGCAGACGTTCATTGACGAAGTCATGGAACTTGTGGAACTGAAGCCACTAAGGCATGCAATAGTTGGATTGCCGGGTGTTAATGGTCTCTCCACGGAGCAGCGCAAAAGGTTGACTATTGCAGTTGAGCTAGTGGCAAATCCTTCTATAATATTCATGGATGAGCCAACTTCAGGGCTAGATGCAAGAGCTGCTGCTATTGTTATGCGAACAGTTAGGAACATAGTGGACACTGGAAGAACTGTTGTCTGCACCATCCATCAGCCTAGCATTGATATATTTGAATCTTTTGATGAGGTGAAATAGGGAGAGTAAAAAATTGTAGCAATTTTAGTTTGTTATCCTCCATTACCAAGTTTCTAATCTTTATTATCAATTAAATGCAGCTTTTCCTAATGAAGCCAGGAGGGCAAGAGATATATGTGGGACCACTTGGACATCATTCTTCCCATTTAATCAGTTACTTTGAGGTAGGATTGTTATGAAAATTAGGGCTTATTGAAGTGAAGTGCATGTTTCACTTCAGATCTTTGTCTTCATAAAAATTTCACTCGTGCACACCTTTCTCATGAAGGGAATCCAAGGTGTCAGTACGATTATAAATGGCTATAATCCAGCAACATGGATGTTGGAAGTCACGACTAAAGCAAAAGAAATGGAATTGGGGATTGATTTTGCTGAGGTGTACGAAAATTCAGAGTTGTACAGGTATTTTCAATTGTATGAAGTCCAAGCAAACTATAGAACTGGAAAGTGGCAAGTAATCTGCTAGATAGCTATTAATGCAAAAACTACAAGAAAATTGTCATAAGATGTTA
Source organism: Castanospermum australe (assembly GCA_019955255.1). NCBI lineage: Eukaryota > Viridiplantae > Streptophyta > Magnoliopsida > Fabales > Fabaceae > Castanospermum > Castanospermum australe. The sequence goes on from NSJW01000637.1 coordinate 200,228, forward strand.
TTCAGTATTCACAGTATGGAATGTTTGCTGATGTAAACTGGTCTGTGGCATTTGTTTCAGGAGAAACAAAGAACTTATAAAAGAACTGAGCACTCCAGCTCCTGGTTCGAAGGACCTTTATTTTCCTTCACGGTACTCTAGGTCCTTTTTCACCCAATGCACGGCTTGCTTATGGAAACAACATTGGTCTTACTGGCGCAATCCTCTATACACTGCCTTAAGATTTCTCTACACAATCTCTGTCTCCGTGTTGCTTGGTAGCATGTTTTGGAACCTTGGCTCCAAAATGTAAGATCAAACTGGAAACTAGGAAAATGTTATGGTTTCAAACTCTTGTTTCTGTTTGTTCTAATTGTAGATTTCCACATCAATTGCAGTGAAAAGCAGCAAGATCTTTTTAATGCCATGGGCTCCATGTATGCTGCTGTTCTCCTTCTTGGTATTAAGAATGCTAATTCAGTGCAACCAGTGGTGGCTGTTGAGAGAACAGTCTTTTATAGGGAAAAAGCTGCTGGAATGTATTCAGCTTTGCCATATGCTTTTGCTCAGGCAAGCAATGTCTCATTTAAAAACTTGTCTTTTATATATTTACTTCCTCACATGTAAATAATTTACCTAGAGTCTATCCTTTCTGATCTTCATATTTTCTTGCAGGTTCTTATTGAACTCCCTTATGTTCTTTTACAAGCCGTGGTATATGGCATTATAGTTTATGCAATGATTGGTTTTGAGTGGACTCTCACTAAAGTTTTCTGGTACCTATTCTTCATGTACTTCACCTTCCTGTACTTTACCTACTATGGCATGATGTCCGCAGCCATGACCCCAAACCAACACATTGCTGCTATACTTTCCTCTGCATTCTATGCAATATGGAATCTCTTCTCAGGATTCATAGTCCCACGACCAGTAAGTTTTAGCTTCTTTTGATGTTTTAGTGCAGATTTTTACTTTTTAAACAGAGGAACATAATTAATTGATTTTTTTTTTTTGTGACATGGGCTAACAGAGGATCCCAGTATGGTGGAGATGGTACTATTGGGCAAATCCAGTAGCTTGGAGTTTGTATGGGCTGGTGGCATCACAGTTTGGAGATATAAAGAATAATATTGAGTTTAATGGCAGAAGGACAACAGTGGAGGACTTTTTGAGAAATTACTTTGGTTTCAAGCATGACTTTTTGGGGGTGGTTGCAGCTGTAGTTGTTGGATTTGCAGTAGTTTTTGCATTCATCTTTGCCATGTCCATAAAGATGCTTAATTTCCAACGGCGCTAAGAATGCCACTCAATTTTAATTTTAATTTAATATCAATGTGATATAATTATGTGTTGCTAAATTACTAAAACAGTTTAATATCTCAAGTAATTGTTATAATATTAAAACTATTTTAACGGTGTTGCAACGCTTGATCATTGGATAATAGTAAATAAAAATTTTACATTGACACTTAATCAAAATTGAATTCTTGTTTTTACACCAGTTTGGACATAGGCAGAGGAAAAGGGCTAGTGGGGCCATGGCTCCCTTAACTCTCAAAGTTTTTCTTTAAAATTCTAAATTTTTTTGAAAATTTTTTATGTAATTTTATATTTGGCCCTCTCAAAAAAGATAAAATTAACTCTTGAACCCTTAAGATGAAATTTCTAACTTCGCTCGAGTTTGGAGATACATGGCTTGATGTTACACTGTCTGATTTAAAATGCCTGTCCTTTAGCTTTGATGATTATTATTTACAACATACTGACATTAGTACTATATTAAGAAAACCTCTCTTTCTGAATTCATATAATTGTAAACTGTTTATGACATACTATTGCATTACAATGCATGTTTTATGCAAGAATAATTGTCTGTAAAACTCACTTTGCTGGATTATGTATCAGCCACAGACATTGTATATAACTTACAAACTAATGGAAGCTTAGTTTAATTCTCATGTATGCAGGAGAAGTGTTGAATTGTATACGAGATGTGAATTAACATCAAACTTCAATCAATATTGTTATATATGCTATCTTGCCTTATGCTTTAATTACTTTTACGTTGTATTATAATAGATTGCAAATTTCACCATGTTTTTATACTATAATGATTGTGCTATAGTTTTGACACAGATTTGTTTTTTTACAATTTTTTTTCTCTAAATTCATCATGTTTTAAACCGTTGAATATTGAACAAAATCAATGCATTGATTATTTCTTTTCTGTTAATAGGATGAAATGAATTTAGATTCTCATATCATTATTAATACCTGATAACATTTATTAATATAAAATAATTTTCTTGCATGGCATGGGTCAAATATGGGGACTGGTCGTATTTGGGTGCATTTAGTATTTAATTATAAAAAAATTAAAATATATTACATTGATAATTATTAATGTGACTTAGTATAGGATAATTTAATAGTATAATTTTATATCTATAAAAATAATTTTTATGACATTATTCGTTATAAATTGAATTCCTTTGGCACTAATAAGGAATAATGTGTTTATAAATTCTTCAAACTCTTAAAAAGGTTGAATTTTTGTTAGTAAAATTGATTATTAAATATTTTTAAAATTTAATAAATAGTCAAAAATAAATGTTAAAATTAATATATTATAGTAAAAATATGAATAATTCCTCGACATAGATAGAAAGGTTGCCTAGCACATATTCACAATGTCAATTACTAAGTCACATTTAACTGTTTATGTGGACAAGTTTGTCAAATTTCTGAACAGTGTATGGACGAATGAACGAATATGAACAATTTATTTTCATAGACTAAATTTAGAAATTTTAAATATTAAAAAATAAATTAAAAACTGATTCATTAGCGAAAAATCAAAATATAATTTTTATTAGTTATAGACTTGTGCAAACCTTTTAAAAAAGAAAAGATGGGATCTACAAAAAAAAATGTGGGTGATGCATATTCTCACTATAAAATCACTGGAAATAACTTTCATGCACATGGACAAAATATATGACCCAGATATATTTATAAAAGTCTATGTTATAGGGATTATTCTAGTACTTATGTTTTGCTTTTAGGTATGAATTACCCTAATTAACTGTCAAGTATTTATTAATTACTAATTATACTTTATATATTTTAAATATTTATTATAAAAATTAATTATTAATAAATACTTCACAACTCATAAAAATTTTCTTATATTATAAAACAAATGATGCTTTTTGATATACAAAAAGGAAGGATGCTTATTAGCACAAAGTGTCGAACTTCATGTCGCTTTATACTATAATAAAAATTCAATTTAACTTACTCTAAATCCTGCGTAACAAAAATAACCGAATGACGTTCCCATAAAACCCATAAACTCAAGTTCATGATAAATTTTATAGGTGACAATATATTTAAATAGGTTAAAATTATTTAATAATTTCATTAATTCGACCTAGTTATAATAAAATTGAAAAAGAACAATGTTACCCTTTGGTTCGAGAGAAAAGGAGAAGAGTGAAAATGAGATGGAGAGAAAATGAGTGGAAAATGCACCATTTCCTTGTTTGGGGAGGAGAGAAAACATGAAAGAGATACGAAAATTGTGTGAGACCCACCAAAAAAATTTTGTTCCCTAAACTATGAAGAAAATTCAAAGAAAATTAAAGGACTCGGAATGTCTAACAGTGCCCTCCATCAAAGGACAACGAGTCTCCCTTCCAAAAAAAATACATTCAGATAATAAGATCAAGAAAAATTTAGTATTCAAAATACAAAGTAATGGTGATCTAGAAATTTGGAGAGTTGGAGAATTTTTTCTTTTTTTTGAGTTTGGGTGAGGGTGGGGGGTCAAGGTGGGGGTGAGAGGGAAGTGTGGGAGGGGAAAACGGGGTGGGTAGGGACGAAGTGCAGAAAGGGAAGGGTTAGAGTGTTCGAGAGTTGGATTGTGTTGAATTTAAAATATAGTTGCATCTAATTAGCTCATCAAAGTAATAAGTTTGGTTGGGTTAGAGAATTTAAAAAAAAAAACTCGACCTAATTCAACTTATATATGAGTAGATTAGGTTTGGTTGAATTTGTGAGTTCGACATATATTTAAAAAAAATTTATCTGTTAAAATAAATGTTAAAATTAATATAAAATTAAAAATTCATTCTATATCATAACAAGTTTTAAATATAAAAGTTTTAAATATACACAAGTTTCAAAGTCTTAAACAATAAATCATCATATAAATTAATTAAAATATCTATCATCCATGATAAGTGGATAACTATAATTATTAACTTCATTGTCAAGTTTCTCAAATAACTTGACTTCTCTATCAGTTTCACATCATAACTGTGAATTAAGTTGTGTGAGTTAAAAAAATTTTAACTCACAATTCAAGCTATCATCTATGAGTTAAAAAATTTTAAATTTAACTCAATTCACAAATTTAATTTGCTTTGTTAATTATAAATTGAATTGGATTGAATCAAAATTTATAAATTTGTGAGTTAAACAATTCAATAAATAATTTTTTATTAAATACTCCTAAGCAAAAGGGGTGGTGAGGGTTGGGGGTGGGGAATGACTTTGGGTAAGTGGAAATGGGGAAGGGGGAGGGGGATTTAGGCAGGTGGGGGCTTTGGGGACGGGGAGGGGTAGGACGCGTGAAGAAAGGAGATATTGGGGAAAATTTACGCTAATATTTTCTGAGATTTAGAAAAAAAAAATAACTATGTTTAAGAGACGTCAAAATTGATAATCAACAGATTTTTGGGGGGCGGGTCAGGCTGAAAGGCGACGTTATTAGTAGTGACGTTGGGTTGAGTGAGTGAAAGAAATTACTGCTGATGAGATTCGATTCGTTTTTGTTGGATGAGTTGACGCCACACCACATCACATCACATGTTGAATTTCTCTTTTTTTTTTCTTTATATGTTTATTTTTTCAAGTCCAACTTCAACACAATCACTGTTGTCTTCTTTTTGGACGTGACATAATCACAGTTGTCAGCCACCAGTGCACGTTGACATCACTGATTATGTAATCTCGTCTCAGGGAAAATGTCATAAAATTATTAATAATTATTTTCTACAAATCCGTGCTGTAAATTACCTTTTCATTCATGTATTTATTTATAGTTATATTTAGAATAATTGGCATTCAATATTAGTACTATTATATACCAAGACAATAGTATGATTCTAAATATTTCTTTAAAAATTCCTTATACAATATATACGTTGAACTAAATTTCTTCTAAAAAAAAAAGTATGACTATTATTTGAATTCCTTTTTATTTTATTGAAGAGATTGAACTTTAGTTTCGTACAAAAAGCCAAAAATGACGTTTTTGTATTATATTAGAAAGCAGCCGTTTTTGCGTAATCTAAACTTTGTATGTGGGCAATTGATATTGGCGTCTTTTTCTTTTTTTTTTTTTTTTTCTGATATGACTGGTGACTTTTGAGTTGAGACTTTTGAAATATTTAGCGTGTTTAAATGCTTCAACAGCAGCCACTTTTAAATGGATCATGCATACTTGAGAAAATTTGATTACTTAACTCTTGTGTTATGAGAGTACTTTAATATATATAGACAGGTATATTTTTAATAAAATTTTATAATCAGCATTTCTATTTAAATTTTTTTAAATATAAAATAAATTAATTTAAACTTAAAAAAAAATTGAATTGAATCAATTGAGTCCACCACCACATATTTCAAACAAATTAATAATCATACGCTCGTGATAAAAAAAAAACTCTCTGACGGGACGGCACAGGGCAAGGCAAAGCAAAGGTGCCCAACGAGATTAAAAAGAAAAAAGTCAACTCTGTCTGAGCAACTGAGTTTTCTGTTTTCAAATTTTAATTCTCATCAGTGCTTTTTTGTTTTCTGGCGGAATATTGGAGAAGACATAATCAGTGATGTCACCACATGCCCATCTGTCTATCCAATTACTGATATTATATTCTTTTTTTTTTTCAGAGGAAGTAGAAGGGAAAATCACCTTAACTAAGTGACATGGAAGATGTTCTTACTAAAATACAAAGAATTTCTTAAGTCATTTTTAGAAACCTCTTGTGAATTTAAATTTAGCAATATAACTTTCTTAACTTATCAAAATATGTATCTTATTACAAATATAAATTTTTTTTTATAAAAAATTAATATATATAATTTGATAAGTTTAAGTAATCGAATGCCTGAGTTTCAAAGTTTTTGAAAATGACGTACAGTTGAAGGAGACATTTTAGCCTATTTTTTTACTAATGTAATAATACGTGAATAGTTACGTATGTCCTTAGATTAATAAAATTTAACTGGAATCTCGATCGTAAATTTAAAGAATTTTTTGTGACGAGGAGGTGGCGTGGCAAACCGTTCGACGTATCCCACAATGTCTGGCTTTGTTGCGCACTTCGTATCCCCGCCACATTTGACAGCTCTGAAATTGAATGCCGCCCGCGTCGCCTCACCTTCCTCTCTCTCTATATATGTCCCACCATTTCTTCTTGCCTTCCCATTCAAACAAACTAAAACGAACTTGGGGTCCTCTCGCCGTCAGAAAACATACCAGAAGAAAGAAACGGAGAGAAAGCCCGAAAGCCATTTTCACAGCCACAGTTGTCCAAATTTGTGGTTGTTTCTGGCAATTAGTTACTGGGTTCAACTGGGTTTTGACTGGGTTTGCATAAAGATTAAAACCTTTTTCTATCTTTTGAGGGTGACATGGAGGGTGGTGGTGGTAGTTTCAGGGTTGGTAGTTCATCGATTTGGAGGAGCAGTGATGTAGACATCTTCTCTAACTCTTTCCACCAAGAGGATGACGAAGAAGCTCTCAAATGGGCTGCCATTCAGAAACTTCCTACGGTTTCACGTTTGAGGAAAGGTTTGCTGACTACACCGGAAGGGGAGGCCAATGAGATCGATATACAGAAACTTGGGTTGCAAGAAAGGAGAGCTTTGATTGAAAGGCTGGTGAGGATTGCCGAAGAGGACAATGAGAAGTTTCTGCTGAAGCTCAAGAATCGCATTGATAGGTGAGAAATGTCATTCTCTTACTGATTTTAATTGCGCTGCCTTTGAAATGCACTGATGGCTTCTCCTCTTCTTCCTTGGATGACGTATCACAGAGTTGGAATCGATCTTCCTTCAATAGAAGTCCGATTTGAGCACTTGAACATCGAAGCAGAAGCTCATGTAGGAAGCAGAGCTTTGCCCACCTTCACTAACTTCATGGTCAATATAATGGATGTAAGTGGTATCAACCTTCATAAATAGTAACTTGATGTATAGTTTCATTGGAGATTCTAACACACTTTTGGTTCTTTTTTTTAAAAAAAAAAATAAATTTAAAGGGGCTATTGAACTCCCTTCATATTCTTCCAAGTAGAAGACAACATTTAAATATTCTCGAGGATGTTAGTGGAATAATAAAGCCTGCCAGGTAAAAATGCAGCTATTGTTCTAATTATTGCCATAGCCTAGGATTTTTGGAACCTATTTAATTAACATGTCTCCAGTTGCTCCTCTCCAGATTGACATTGCTCTTGGGCCCTCCAAGTTCTGGGAAGACCACACTCCTGTTGGCCTTGGCTGGAAAACTTGATCCAAAACTGAAGGTTAAGACATGAAAGAACAGATATTTAATTGTTTAACGATGTTTTCATGTTTTTTTTTCTTATTATCTATTTTTGCATTTTGGATCTCTAGCTAATAAAGTGTGACTTCTTGACCAGTTCTCTGGAAAGGTGACTTACAATGGGCATTGGATGAATGAGTTTGTACCCCAGAGAACTGCTGCTTATGTCAGTCAAAATGATCTTCATATTGGAGAAATGACGGTCAGAGAAACCTTGGCCTTCTCAGCAAGATGCCAAGGAGTTGGGCCTCGTTATGGTTAGTCTACAGGAAGGCCTTTTCTTATATTTTCATCAAATACAATATTGATCAATACACAAGTTAACAAAGATGAAAATCAGGTTTTGACTATATATTATATATTTGGCATTCTGCAGACTTGCTAGCAGAGTTATCCAGAAGAGAAAAAGTGGCAAATATTAAGCCTGATCCAGATATTGATGTCTATATGAAGGTAATACAGAGGCCATTTTCTTTTTGGGTATATTTAGAATGATAAATTTTATAATTTGATTTTATTTATAAATCAAATTTTTCATTTAAAAAAATTATAAATGGAAATTAATATGATTTAGAAATTCATGGAAATCTAATAGCTTTTAATTAGGTTAATTTAGAAATCCTCTTAAAAATGAGAAGATAAATATATATAAATTTATTATATATATCCTTAATAAAGATATAATAATCATATCATTAAAATGATAAAAATATAAATTTTTTTTTAAAATAAAATCAATTTAATTCCTTTTTACTGTATTCTAAATATAATAAATTAATTTATAAATTAATTTAAATAATAATTTTTAAAATGAATTTTAAACATAAAAATTAATTTTTAATTTAATTTAATTAAATTTAACTCAATTCAATTTAATTTAATTTTAATTTTAATGATGTTAAACACACTCTTTGAGACATGTTTTTCCTATTTGACTTGCATCCCTTAGCGAAAAGAGCGAAAGAAAATGACAGCTTTTCAATCGTAACAACATACTTATTGGATTTTGGGGATTTTGTTCTTCTTCTACATCTCCTTGCTTCTAATTTCAAATTTTCCCACCCAGAAGACAATCAAATTTCCACGTTGGAAGAAATATGCTATGAAAAAAAAAAAAAACTAGGTGATAAATTAGTTGTAACAGCAAACAAAGCAGTGATTTTTAAATTGATCGCAGTTACATCTGCACTTAGTTATGAAAGTGAAATTGAATGCATTATCTATTTCCGTTCCATACAAATAGAAATGACTGATAATCAATTGTTTGTCCTTTTGACTCATAATGCCCAGGCCATAGCAACTGAAGGCCAGAAGGCAAATTTGATTACAGATTATGTCCTAAGGGTAAAACTCATACATTCAAAACTTTCTCTGATCATCGTAAAGTCATTATAATGTTTTGTTTTAAAGTCTCTTGTTTCATTTGGTTTAAATTTACAGATTTTGGGACTGGAGGTCTGTGCTGATACTTTTGTAGGAAATGCAATGTTAAGAGGTGTCTCTGGTGGACAAAGGAAACGTGTTACAACAGGTAAAAACAAGCTTGGTTATTTCAATCTTGAAGTGTGTCATGTTTAATCACCTCAAGAAAGTGATTATGTTGGAATCTAATAATTATAAATCTACAAATACAGGGGAGATGCTGGTTGGGCCAGCTAAAGCTCTTTTCATGGATGAAATATCAACTGGTTTGGATAGCTCAACAACCTTTCAAATCGTGAATTCACTCAAGCAATACGTCCACATTCTCAAAGGAACCGCTGTCATCTCACTGCTGCAGCCAGCACCAGAGACTTACAATCTTTTTGATGACATTATTCTACTCTCTGATGGCCACATTGTGTACCAGGGTCCCCGCGAACACGTGCTTGAATTTTTCTATTCGATGGGTTTTAAATGTCCTGAGAGGAAAGGTGTGGCAGACTTTTTGCAAGAAGTAAGTGTAAATGAGTCTTCTTTCATTCTGTTTACACCTGGTAAAAGTGGGTGTTGTATGCAGTAACCATTTAATCTTGACTGCAAATTGTTACGTTATAGGTGACATCAAGGAAAGATCAGGAGCAGTACTGGGCACACGAAGATCAGCCTTATAGATTTGTCACAGCCAAAGAGTTTGCAGAGGCACTTCAGTCATTTCATGTTGGGAGAAGCCTTGGTCAAGAACTTGCTACTGAATTTGACAAGTCCAAGAGCCACCCAGCTGCTTTGACAACCAATAAGTATGGAGTGGGAAACTGGGAACTGTTAAAAGCTTGCTTATCAAGAGAATATTTACTCATGAAGCGCAATTCATTTGTCTACGTCTTCAAGCTTTGCCAAGTAGGTTTGGACATTGGAATTTTTCACTTCAATGTATATTAATGCTCCGTTCGCAATAGTCAAATCCATTACTAACGGCTTCCCCTTCCTTTTAGCTTGCTGTATTGGCAATTATTGCCATGACCATTTTTATCCGGACTGAGATGCACCGGGATTCAGTTACTGATGGAGGTATATATACGGGTGCATTGTTCTATGGCGTCGTTGTGATTATGTTCAACGGATTGGCTGAGCTGTCCATGACCGTTTCAAGGCTTCCTGTTTTCTACAAGCAAAGGGACTTTCTTTTTCTTCCCTTCATGGGCATATGCTCTTCCTGCATGGATCCTAAAGATCCCCATGACGTTTGTGGAAGTGGGTGTTTGGGTATTCCTCACCTACTATGTCATTGGTTTTGATCCGGAGGTTGGAAGGTAAAAGAGATATGTTTTCAACCCATACTCAGCAAAGTTGTGGATTTATCTTTCCCCCCTTTTCCCATTCTCTTCCGTTTGAATCATACTAACTAAATAATGATATGTATTGATGTGTCTCCCTAATGCAGATTGTTTAGGCAATTCCTTCTTCTTGTACTTGTAAACCAGATGGCTTCTGCATTATTCCGATTTATTGCAGCAGTTGGTAGAGAATTGACAGTGGCTTTAACATTTGGATCCTTTAACAGTAAGTTTTTGACTAATCTATATGTTCATTTTGTGCTTGCCTTGTCACATAAGTAATCTGATGTCTGGATATATTTTCTTATGAAAGGCTCTACCTAACTCAACGGAACCACTAGGAGTTGAAGTTTTGAAATCCCGCGGGTTCTTCACTCAGTCATACTGGTATTGGATAGGTGTTGGGGCATTGATTGGATATACATTACTGTTCAACTTTGGCTACATCCTTGCTCTCACTTACTTGAACCGTGAGTTATTTCACCTTAAATGCTTAATTAACCAAACAAGTTGAAGCCTGTTTACTAATATCACAAAATTGATTACGCAGCACTTGGGAAGCATCAGGCTATTAAATCAGAGCAATCTCAAAGCCATGAGCAGAATGGTGGTAGTCAAAGAGCAACTAGTTTGTTGAAGAGAATATATAGCTTGGCCCAGCACTCAAATAGAGGTACTTCATCTCATAACAACGGCACCTGCAGTGATGTCAAGATGAGTAATAGTTGATTTTCAATTCACATCATACCTTATGGTTTAAAATATTGGAATCAATGTGCAGTGGGAAATGATGAAATTAGAATTGGAAGCACCTCTCCTCGCTCTTTATCCACAAGGCAAGAAACCGCTGTGGAGACTAATCACAACAGGACAAGAGGAATGGTTCTACCTTTTCAACCAAATTCCATCACCTTTGAAGAAGTAACATATTCTGTTGACATGCCACAGGTAATGTAGAAACAAAATAAATACATGGTAAAAGCTTGGACTCAACTTTCGGAGCATTATTGTTAAATATAAGTTTATTAAATCTCTTGCACTAAACTTGCAGGAAATGAGGAACCGGGGTGTTCTTGAGGATAAGTTGGTTCTTTTGAAGGGTGTCAGTGGAGCTTTCAGGCCAGGTGTTCTCACTGCACTAATGGGTGTCACTGGTGCTGGCAAAACAACTCTGATGGATGTACTTGCTGGCAGGAAAACGGGGGGATATATTGGAGGGAACATCACAATTTCTGGGTATCCAAAGAAGCAAGAAACATTTGCAAGAATTTCTGGATACTGTGAGCAGAATGATATCCATTCTCCTCATGTTACTGTATACGAATCCTTGCTCTATTCAGCATGGCTCCGATTGTCCCCGGACATCAATGCAGAAACCAGGAAGGTTGGTATCTGAATCCCAAGCCTTTTCTTGGCTTTCACGTTAACTGATTTTTTTTCAGTTTTACATTAGCAGTTAACCAGCTTCGCCACTTGAGATTGCTTTGAATTAGCCAATTTAGTATACTGCATTCATGTCCTATTGTGGCTTATTTGAATATTCCAGCACTTCCCGTCTCCTGGTTGAGCTGCTGTAACAAATCCATTAGTATATTAGTTTGCCAAAACTAGTGTTACTTACCATTCATAGTTGGAATTATCATGTCATAAAATAATACAGGAAACAAAAAGAATGTGTCTGCAAAAAAACAAAACACTTGAATGTTATATCAATGTCACTAAGTTTGGAACTGACTAATGGTTGCAGATGTTCATTGAGGAAGTCATGGAACTTGTGGAGCTGAACCCACTAAGACACGCTTTAGTTGGTTTACCTGGTGTTAACGGTCTCTCGACAGAGCAGCGCAAAAGGTTGACCATTGCAGTTGAGCTGGTGGCAAATCCTTCTATAATATTCATGGATGAGCCAACTTCTGGGCTAGATGCAAGAGCTGCTGCTATTGTTATGAGAGCAGTTAGGAACACTGTCGACACCGGAAGAACAGTTGTCTGTACCATCCATCAGCCTAGCATTGATATATTTGAATCATTTGATGAGGTGAAACAGGCTGTTGAGAAGTGTAGCAATTTTAGTTTGTTCTCTTCCATTACCGAGTTTCTAATATTTTTTTCCCTAATGAAATGCAGCTTTTGCTAATGAAGCAAGGAGGGCAAGAGATATATGTTGGGCCACTTGGACATCATTCTTCCCATTTGATTAATTACTTTGAGGTAGATATGCTATGAAAAATAGGGAATGTTGAATTGCATGTTTCCCTTCAGATCTTTATCTTCCTAAAAGTTTCACTCATGTGCACACTTTTCTCATGAAGGGAATTGAAGGTGTCAGTAAGATTAAAGATGGCTACAATCCAGCAACATGGATGTTGGAAGTCACGACTTCAGCAAAAGAAATGGAATTCGGGATTGATTTTGCTGAGGTGTACAAAAATTCACAGTTATACAGGTATTTTCAATTGTATGAAATCTAAGCAAACTATAGAACTGGAAAGTAATCTGCTAGAAAGCAATTATTGGCAAAAACTACAATAATTTTGTTTTAAGATGTTACTCAGTATTCACAGTACGGAATGTCTGCTGATTTAAACTGGTCTGTGGCATTTGTATCAGGAGAAATAAAGCACTTATTAAAGAACTGAACACTCCAGCTCCTGGTTCGAAGGACCTTTATTTTCCTTCACAGTACTCAAGGTCCTTTTTCACCCAATGCATGGCTTGCTTATGGAAACAACATTGGTCTTACTGGCGCAATCCTCTATACACTGCCATAAGATTTCTCTACACAACCTCTGTGGCTATTATGCTTGGGAGCATGTTTTGGAACCTTGGCTCCAAAATGTAAGATCAAGCTGGAAACTAAGAAATGTTTTATGGATTCAAACTCTTGTTTTCTGTTTGATCTAAAAGTAAATTTCCACATTAACTGCAGTGAAAAGCAACAAGATCTTCTTAATGCCATGGGCTCCATGTATGCTGCTGTTCTCCTTCTTGGCATTAAGAATGCTAATGCAGTGCAACCAGTGGTGGCTGTTGAGCGAACAGTCTTTTATAGGGAAAGAGCTGCTGGAATGTATTCAGCTTTGCCATATGCTTTTGCTCAGGCAAGCAATTTCTCAATAAAAAACTGTCTTTTTTTACTTCCTCACATGTAAATAATTTACCTTATGTCTAACCTTTCTGATCTTCACATTTTCTTGCAGGTTCTAATTGAGCTCCCATATGTTCTTGTACAAGCTGTAGTCTATGGCATCATAGTTTATGCAATGATTGGTTTTGAGTGGACTGTCTCTAAAGTTTTCTGGTACCTGTTCTTCATGTACTTCACCTTCCTGTACTTCACCTACTATGGCATGATGTCAGTTGCCGTGACCCCAAACCAACACATTTCCTCCATAGTTTCCTCTGCATTTTATGCAGTATGGAATCTCTTCTCAGGATTCATAGTCCCCCGACCAGTAAGTTTTGGCTTCCTTTCATTTTCATTGCAAATTTTTACTCTTATAGCATAGGAAAACATAATTGATTTTTTTCTTTCATGGGCTAACAGAGGATCCCAGTATGGTGGAGATGGTACTACTGGGCAAATCCAGTGGCTTGGAGTTTGTATGGGTTGGTGGCATCACAATTTGGAGACATAAAGGACGGAATTAAGTCTAATAGTGGAGATGCAACAGTGGAAGATTTTCTGAGAAATTACTTTGGTTTCAAGCATGATTTTCTGGGGGTGGTTGCAGTTGTGGTTGTTGGATTCGCAGCAGCTTTTGCCTTCATCTTTGCCGTCTCCGTAAAGATGTTCAATTTTCAAAGGCGCTAAGGGCGCCATTCAATTCTTTCTGGTATAGGATGCTCTGGTTAGCATTATTTTGTACAGAAAAAGAAAAAAAATAAACATAGCTTTCTGCATTCTTTAATTACCAAAAAAATAAAAAAAGCTTTATGTATTCTTCTATCTGCCAATTAAATGTATCATTGCTTTGTAACAAAAAAAAAAAAATGTATCATAGTCCATATGACATTTGATATAATTAATGAATACATTTGTTAATTCATTCTTTTCTTCTAAAATTAAGGGTTAAGTAGTTTATGAATTAATATTGACTCAAATTGTAAAAAGTAAAATTCTCATAATAATATAAAAGTTAAAAGATATTTTGCTCAAATGTGATGACTTGAGAATGGAAATTATTAAAATCATAAAGCCACGGCACTTTTTTACTCTAAAAATATCAAAATAAAATGAAAAATTAGTTTGAAAACTTCAATTTAAATGAAAGTGTGTTTGAAATGACTTATTTTAATAATTAATTTCTTTTGTTAAGACCACAATTACTTTTTAGTGTATTTTTAATATAAAATATAATAAATAAAAATAATAATTAAAATTATTAAAATAAAATCAATTCAATTAATTTTTAATGTATATTAAATATAAAAATTAATCTACAAATTAATTGAAATGATTTTTTATAACGATTTTTAAATATAGAAATTAATTTTTAAATTAATTTAATTTAATTCAATTAAATTTTATTTAAATTCATTCATTCTAGCTAGACTAGTTCTTGATTCTATGTAACCTTTGGTATATAGAACAATAATTCTATAAAATTAAAATAGAATAGAATGGTCATTCTTAATTCATAATTTAGTAGTTTTGGGAATGAAATGATTTTTCAAGCTATTTTACTATAAAATAGAATTAAAGTTGATATAAATGATATAAATATCTTTTTATAAGAAAAAAATCTTTTAAATATTAACAATAATATTTAATTTTAATTTTTTATAATTTTATAATAATAAATATTATTATTTTTTAAAAAAATAATGTTATTATGTTAAATAAATACTTCACATTTATTTATATATATAAATAAGTTTTTAAATAAAAAATAAATCATTTACAATGAGACTAAAAATTATATTCATAAATTAAAATATCATCAAGTTTAATAAGTAATCAAATACATAAAACATACTTGACCATAAAAAAATTATGTCATAAATTGAAATATAATAAGAACAATATTTGATTACCTAAAAAAATATAAAATGGATAATAGATATAATTTTATAAAATTTTTAAAAATATATTAAGAATAAATAATTTTAATTACATTTCAGGAAGCATCAAAAATAAATTTCATTCTCTATTTTTGATTTTAAGAAATAGAGCACGGAATATAATCACTATTTTATAAAAAAAATTTATAAACAAATATAAAAATATTTCATTTTATAAAATAAATATAAAATAAAATCACCACATTCTAAACCTAATATTAGTCCTCCCTCATAGAAAAAAAAAAAATCAAGCCTAACATAAGGAAAAACTTAAACGGGGCTTACGTTGTAACCTGCGAATGTATTTTTGTTGTTTCTTCCCCACAAACAAGACAAGTCGGATAACATTAAGTTAGGTCACTTTCTCTCTGTCACTCAAAGTTCCCTAGCTTTTCTGCCAAAGAAATGTGAGTCAACGCTTCTTGTTCATATTCTTTTATTCACTTTCCGTTTTTTTGGACGATTACAGCAAGTTCTTAGTAGAGCGGTTCCTCTGCTTCGTGTATGAATGTAATCTTTATGTTACCGATGCTAATGCTATCACATTGCATGCTTTAATGTGTGGTGGTTGCGTACGACGCGATTGTGTTTTGAACTTGTACAGGGAAGGTGGGTTGAGGCCGATGGATGCTGAGCAACTCAGAGAGCAGGCTCACAAGATGGTTGATTTCATTGCTGATTACTACAAAGCCATTGAAAATTTCCCAGTTGTCAGCCAAGTTGAGGTTGTTGAATTATCCCCATTATTTAATAATTTATGATTTTAAATTGCAGTTGCGGTTACGCTACAATCCTAAAAATTGCAGACAAATGCGAAAAAATACAATTAATGCGACCGTAATTGTGGTTGTGTTGTAGTTGCTGAGACTCTCACATCAGCAATATTGCAGCCGCAATTGCGGTTGCGGACTGCAATTTAGAACCCTTTACTTGCCTTGTTATATGGTTTTATGGTTTTAAATTGCGATTGTGGTAGCGGTTGCAATTACGCTACGATTCTAAAAATTGCAGACAATTGCAGAAAATACAGTTAATGCATCAGCAAATGCGGTTGCGTTGCTGTTGCAAAGACTTCTGCAACAGTAATATTGAGACCACAATTGTAGTTGCGGACCACAATTTGAAACCATATTGAGACTTAACAACTAAATAAGAATATTGGTTTTTTTGGGAATGTATAACACGTGATTTTAGCTTTCTATGAAAAAGAGAAGATAATGAAATTTTTGGAGAAATATATAGTGCTGTTCTTTTTGTTCTCTTTCTAGCACTCTGTTCTATCTTATTTACTTATAATAATTATAGTTTGTAATCATTGTGAATATGCTGTTTGGTTTCCTTAAAGATTCTCCCCAATTTCAGCCAGGTTATCTTGGGAAGCTTTTACCAGATTCTGCACCTAATTATCCTGATTCATTGCAACATGTTTTGAATGGTAAAATTTCTTACATAGGGTTTTGAATCAAATTTTCTTTTATGCAAATTTTTCTAGTTTAATTATGCATATCTATTTTTGGGTCATATTTTGTATGTCATTTAATTATATGTGCCATGCTATCATGGTATATTTAATCTCTCTCACACAGATATTTTTTCTGGAGATGCCTGAATCATATGTCATATTGTAGATGTACAAGAAAAGATACTACCAGGGGTGACACATTGGCAAAGTCCAAATTATTTTGCATATTTTCCTTCCAACAGTAGCATTGCTGGATTTCTAGGAGAAATGCTCAGTGCTGGTGTTAACATTGTGGGCTTCAGCTGGATAAGTTCTCCTGCTGCAACTGAACTTGAAATGATTGTTCTGGACTGGCTTGCTAAGGCACTTAAACTGCCTGATGATTTCCGCACTACTGGTAAGGTCTTAGACTGCTGTATTTCTATGAATTAATCCCATGTGAAGATACCGTGCCCACAGCTAAGTCTTTGTTTCTTCTTATCTCAAGTGAAAGAACATTATGTTCTGTCTTGTACCTGGTGTTATGAAATTTCACCTATGTGTTTGGATGAGGTTGTAAAGTCATGGTTGAGATTTCATTAAACTGCATCCCGAATGAATTTGATGGATATTAAAATTTTGAACCTAAATGGCAAATGAGTAATTTACTTGCTAGAAACTCAATACCATGCTGTGTAAACCTGTGATACATGGGACATGATTTTAGAATGTATTGCAGGACAAGGTGGTGGAGTTATACAGGGAACAGCAAGTGAAGCTGTACTAGTTGTCTTGTTGGCTGCTCGTGACAAGATCTTAAGGAGGATTGGAAGGAGTGCTCTTCCTAAGCTTGTGACATATGCATCTGATCAAACACATTCTGCTTTGCAAAAAGCCTGCCAGGTACCTTAAATGACACATAAAATTGAAAAAGGCCTTCTCGTAAATACTCAATAGTATATGGGTTTCACTGTTTCTCCCTCGCCCTGTCAAGTTGCTGCCAACTATTTGGCCCTCGCTAACTCTAGTGGACAATCATTCATTGTGTTCTGACTTAATTTAAATACTGAAATTTTTTTTGTTTACTTTCTTGTTATTTTTCATTATTATTTTATGTCATGGAGACCTTTTGCTTCTTTAATCCTCTACTTCTCTAGATTCTGATCTGTTTTTGTTATTTTATCCAGTTCCAGGGAAAGGCGCTGATTATTTTTTAATGCAATAATTATAGTTTGTCTTGTATATAGTTTATAGAATGATGAAATTAAATAATTTTCTTGATTCATCAAAAGAAAAATGAAATGGTTATTTCAATTCTAAATGATATGATTATCCCGGTCTTTAGCTCTAAACCTTTGAATATGCTGGTGTTACCATGACACTTTAAAGCATCTGATGGCAACCAAGATCACAAAGTTCAAGGCTATTGCATTTTAGTAGTTAATGTCTGGTTGGAGCAGTCCTATTCTTCTGTATTAAAAAATTTTGGGTTTTCCATAACCCTGTGGTCATGCTACTGCAGCATGTTTTCTCAGATTATAGTCTGATATCTAGTCCTTTGATTTTCTGCTGTATTTTTATAAAAACTTTTCCATCCCTTGAGTTGACACAAGTGGTAAAGAATCTGATGATATGCACAGGATTAGTCTTAGCTTTGAACCTTGCATTTTGGAAAGGGAGTCTTCATTTGTGTTGCTTAGTTGCATCCTTGAAGGTTGCATTATTATCAATGAGATCATTTCTATTATTTATTATAATGATTTTTACTTTTCATCGGCAGATAGGAGGACTCAATCCAGAGCTTTGCAGGTTGCTTAAAACTGATTCTTCCACCAATTATGCGCTTTCTCCTGATGTACTTTCTGAAGCAATTTCAAATGACATTGCCAGTGGACTAATACCCTTTTTCTTATGTGCTACTGTAAGAATTAAAGGCTTCTGATATTATTAGTTTGTCACATCTCTTTACTACCAAATGCATTAACTTTTCTAACTGTCTTGCTTTGTGTGTGTGTGTGTGTGTGTGTGTGTTACATCCAATAATTTCTTCTTCACCTAATTTATAGTTTACCAGTTTATTGAATTTGAAAAATAGAAATTGTTCAACTGATCTTATCATTGGGTAAAGGGATAACATATCCTTCTTCATGCTGTTATCAGGAGCTCTATTTCTTTGTTGTTTGTTGCAGGGAACAGATGTGGTTACAGATACTATTGCTTCAGTTTCATGCTATTTTTCTTTTTGGATCTTAAATAGTACATGCAAGGAGATTTCTTATTGAATATCATGCATGTTGACTTTTAAAATCTCAAGATGCAACTAAATGGAAAATTAACATGGTTAAAGTTTTATCTACAACTGAAACTCTATTGTTGGCACTAATGTTGGTTCTGTATTCCTAGTTGACGAATGGGGATGTATCTGAATCTTTACATCAATTTGACATTACTCTAGACTCTAGAGTCTTTTATCGATGTTTCTGGGATTGACCACATACACTCTGCGCCTATACTTGCAGGTTGGTACCACTTCATCAACAGCCATTGATCCTCTGCCTGCATTGGGAAAAATTGTTAAGGTAATACTTTTTATTGAATTCGTGATAAAATTTGCTAGCATAACCATTAATGCATTGTAGTGAGGATATTAACACAAAAAAATAGAAAAAGAAAAAGAAAGTGACTCATAAGAATCTAGGAAGGCAGTTAGAGAGCTTAGATGATGAAAACCAGAAGTGAATGCAGTGAGTTAGAAACTCAAGAAAGAGATAAGGACACAATAGACTTGTGGAGTAGCAAGAAAGAAAAACTGGAGATATGAATTTGCTAATTGTTAGACTTAAAAACCAATTTTAGGCCATTATCCAACAGCTTAAGCTTTTCAGATGACTGGTTCCTTGTTATGGTCTCAGCCTCCATGACCAAGTGGACATTAGTTCTTCCTCGGCACCTCCATTCTTATAATTAAATTAAATTTCATCGCAAGGTAGTGAAGGGCTTGTACTTTGTCTGTGCTTCAAGTATAAAGGGCTTTCTTGTTAGGGAGCATGTTAGACACAAATACCATTCTTGAGCCTCCATCTAACGGTGTAAGCCTTTAGAAATGACTAATTCCTTGACACACTAAGGTTATCAAAGATCATGATGATAGAGTTCTTGCGAAAGATGAGGAAATTGGGGACGTCGAAAGACTGCTTTCACAAATTGTTGCATCAAAATTTTGCAGTTAACTTAGTATTTTAGAGCATAGAGGATTGGAATAGTAGGACTGTAAGACATAGAGGTTAAAATGGAGTTAGGCAAAGATGTGGAACCAGATGGAATTCTTTATTTGGGAATCCTATGGTGAAATAGATAAGAAGGGTGATATTGAGTGCCGTAACAGCTACTGTGACGAAGCTCAAGGAAAGAGTTGTTGAACATGGAGATCAGAAGCAAAAGTTTTAGAGAATCTGCTCTGGTGCCATTCCAGGATCATCTACCAGGGAAGCTATATTCATACTTGGGAGGCTTATGGAGAAGTACAGATAGGTAGGAGTACCATTTTGGCTTTCATTTATTTGGAGAAGGCTTATGTTAAGGTTTACAGGGAGATAAGGTTGTAGATTTCAGAGAGAAATGAAGTCTCACTTATATATACTAATCTGATTAGGTTTGGCATATCTTATAGAAAAGTTTTTAGTTCTCAAGGACTTGCCGATCCTACAAATAAAGATTGATTTTCATTGGCTTACTGCAACTGTTCCACTAGATTATGTCTCAGACATTTAACAGATTAGCATAAGAGTTTTGGGGGTCCAGAACTTCATCTTCAGTGCTCAGACTTCTGTATATACTTATTTATTAGAAATTAACTGGACCTTCACATAGTTAACTGAACATTGAAGATCTCATTTACTGTGTTTCTGTTAGGAACCTCCCTTTCACGTAACAGCACCTGGGATTGAGCCCAGAAATTGCAGAAAACTGACGCAACAGCACCTGGGATTGAGCCCTAAATTTACAGCAAACACACACAGATAAAACTGACAGAAAAACTACAAAGAACACCTGGAAAACTGAAGGAAAAATTACACATAATGACAAAGGCTCCAAGCTTTGGAGAGGCTTGGTCTCTCCACTGTCCAGATTCCACTCAGAATTCTCTCCTCCCCTTCTGCACGAAACTGCCTTCTCCTTTTACATCTTCTGCATCCCCCCAGAATCCGTTACTGCCGCACTCCTTCATAATTGCCAGCCACCACTCATTCATAACTGCCCCACATTGGCCTGTTCCACTTCTTTCTGCACTGCTTTTCTGCTGGGCTTCCGTAACTCCCTCCACTCCCTCATGTAATGCCTCCTTTTTCCCTCTAACTCTGCTTCTGTGGTACACCTTCCTAATGGGGGGTCTAACAGTTTCATATGAACATTTTAGGTGACTTTGTTATACTGATACTGACTTTCATTATATCATTGTAATTTCGATGGTTAGCTGTCGTAAGGCATGTTTTACAATTTTTTAAAAATCTCCAGTACTTCCAGAGCTGCCTGTACACACCAGTTATCTTATATGGTAACATTTAGATTTAAATAGTTTGTTTTAACTGCTCTCTTCTTCTTACGCTGATTTGGACAGGATTTTATCGTTCATTCTTGCCTCTTGCAAGATTGCTTATGAAATGATCTGCATAAAATTTGTCCTACAAGTTTTCTGAATGCATCTTGGAGAGTTGTAAAATCTGATAATACTTGTAATGCGTGTTCTCTTCGCAGACCAACAAAATATGGTTTCATGTGGATGCTGCTTATGCTGGAAGTGCTTGTATATGTCCAGAGTACCGCCACCACATTGATGGTGTTGAAGAAGCAGACTCATTCAACATGAATGCGCATAAATGGTTACTGACAAACTTTGACTGTTCGCTACTCTGGGTGAAGGTATCTGTAATACATCATATTCTTTTTCTCAATATCACCTCTGCATCTTTATTTGTGACATTTCAATTTACTTCATAGACAAAAATGTACACGAGTCTAATTAATGATGACAGGACAGGAGTGCTCTGATTCAGTCACTGTCTACGAATCCCGAATTTCTAAAAAACAAAGTAAGTTTCTATTAACATGCTTATGGTTTGTATAGAGTTTTGTTGTGAGAGCTTTACCAAACTTTAGAATCACCTAACCTTAGTTTTTTTTTTTTTTTGGAAGCACATTTTCAGTAATGGGGTTCAAAATGTGGACCATATTTGTAAATGATAGGTGTGGTTAGTGGTTACTACTAGGCTATTGCCTCAATCACAAAATCACCATTTTCATTACTTTAATGTATTCAAGGTTTTGCACATATCATTAAACATATAGTATTTGTCTATGTAACAACACATACACTATTTTGTTGAGGATCCAATATAGGACTTAAATTTGGAAATTTATTACTGTTTGCAAAAGCTGAGTCTCCAATGAATTAGGGTTTGAAAATTTTGTTGCTGTATTGAAGGCCTTCTATTTTCAGTTTTTATTCCTCAGGACAGGTGGGATTGTATTCTTTAGTGGAAATAAACGATAAAATTAAAGCTCTTATCTCTAAGGAAATTTATATAAATTGACATATTAATTGAAAAAATGGTTCGGGTGTCCAGCTCCAACTTTGTGCTATTTAAACATTAAGTAACTGTGATTAAATATCCTTTAGATTCTAAATTTTTAGTTTGAAAAAACAGAGATTACCTTGGAGCAGATGTTATCATCATTCTCTGGAGCTTCTGTGGTTTTGCTATTTGAGTTGTCTTCTCTTTTTTTACATTGTTGCTAAACTTCATGCCATTCGGTCAAGGTTATCTTCTATTCTCAATCATCTATTTCTACGGCATTAAGCATTTGAGTGTCACATTAAATTTAAAAATGGATTATTTAGACTTAAAAATAAAATTGAAGAATATGGATAATTATTCGCTTTCTGTCCTAAAGAAAGGAGTATCCCACTTTGAAGGAACCTAAATGATATTCTAATATGGTACTACAGAATTACCTCACATTGCAAATCATTAAAAAAAAAATTTAAAAAAATGAAGAGTGGAAGGAAAAAGAAAGAAACAAAATTGCAGCATCTGCAATGTCTTTCCTCCACTTTTTCCTCCTCTTCTTACAGTGAGGTGCATTGGTTGCAATGAATATGGTAATAAAAATTAAATACTTAGTGGATGACCAAGAAATGAACCTGGAGGAATTTATTTTCCAATTCTTTTTCATTTATATCTCTGTTGAGTTAGTTTCCTCTACCTTTCATAGCTTAGAGGTCTTATCTTGAGGTTGAGGGAAGAGTCATGTGGGACATATTTCTTAAACAAGAAGCACGTGATTTGAAATGTTGCAGCTTCTGTTGTTAAGTCTTTGTCTACTTGTGCTATTGAAATTTCAGGCCTCTCAAGGAAACATGGTCATAGATTACAAAGATTGGCAAATTCCTCTTGGACGCCGGTTTAGGTGTGTCTTTGAAATTTTTCCTTTGGAGACACTTTATATTGCTTTCTAATAAGTAATAACAGATTTACATGTTATCGTGTGTGGTGTTGAAATCTCTCTTCCGTGCTCTCAACCTGAATCACTTTGTTGAGAGATAATTTACATGCATATATACATGAGTGCATACAGAAACTAGCATTATTCAATATCCATAAATTGGGGCCCCTAACCCACTTATAATTGTATGTATATTTGGTAATGTGCATGCGATCATGATTTGTAATGTTTCTGGGATGTTATAGATTTGTAAGTCTTCAGGTTTCTTTCCTTCTTCCCTTCCCCATTTAAGAGGTAATGAGAACCTGAGAATCATAACTTATTGTTTTATTAATCCTTAATATTATCTCTGTCTAATAGAAATTTCTATAAACCTTAAAGATCTGTAATTACCAGTAGAGGTGTAACATTGCCTACTGACTTACTCTGGGCTCCAGATCATTAAAACTGTGGATGGTGTTACGTCTGTATGGTCTGGAAGGACTGCGAAGTCACATAAGAAAGCACATTGAGATGGCTGCTTATTTTGAGGAGCTTGTTGGTCAGGACACAAGATTCAAGGTATTCTTCTTTCTAGAGAAAAACCTCATTCTTCATTTCTTAATTTAATTGCATAATGCATAATGTAAGAATTAATTCGAGACGCTAAATTATTGGCGCTCCACGGTAGTCAGTAGAATGAAATTAGTAACGTGGAGTGAAACATTGGGCAAAAAGAATTTTTAAATCAAGTGACAGTTATAATCTGGCATTTGTTTTGCTTTACCTGATTTGTTTCGAAGTCAAAATATGGCAATTGTGATGTGAATGTCTTATCTCAATTACTTAATCTATATACTTCTCTGCATTTACCACAAAAAAATTGCAACAAATTATGTACCCAGGTTGTTGCACCTCGTATATTCTCCTTAGTTTGTTTTCGGCTTTTGCCTCCTCCCAACTCCGAAGATCATGGCAATAAGCTAAATCAAGATCTACTCGAATCAGTAAATTCAACAGGAAGTGTTTTCATAACGCACACGGTATGCGTAAATTATTTTCAGTTTTGTTCTTGTGCTTTCTTAATTTTCTTTTCCTTGATGATAATCAATTTGTGCAGGTACTATCAGGTGACTACATTCTACGCTTTGCAGTAGGAGCACCATTGACAGAAGAGAGGCATGTCAATGTAGCATGGCAGATTTTGCAAGATAAAGCCACTGCTCTACTTGGGAGTTTATAGGATGAATCTGCTCTCAGCATCAACCATTGCTTCTGAGACATCCAGTGTTTCACATGACTGCATTAATTTGTGATTTTTTTCCTCTATTTGTAACTCCTTCCTTTTGGCAACGTTGCCATGTGCTGTTAAGATTTCTTTTGTCTGGTTTTTTTTTTTTTTGGTCATCAAGATTTCTTTTATCTGAATCAGTTGTATTCTTTCTCTTTAAAGTCCAAGAGAAAACTATCAATCCAATAATTGCCAATTGTAGGCCCAGGCCCGGTTCCTACACGCCATTTTTTATCCTACCCGAGTTTGGGCTCCTTCCATGAACAACATATCTTGGTACAACACGTTTGTCCTCTATGAATCAATTTTCGGCCAAATTATAAGAAATCTCCTTGAACTAAAGTTTATGTATAAATTTTTTTTTTTTTGTGTTTTGAAACTCAACGATACAATCCCTGAATTGCATATTAACTTCCTATAAAAAGATTTTTTTACATGCATAGGGTTCAATTTGTATTAATTTGTATATTTTAATAAATTTAAAGAGTTATATTGGTGAGTTTTAAAATGAGGTTTTCAACACGACTTAGAGGAGTTTTTGGTAATTTAGCTTTAATTCTCTCATGCCTGAATGCTTCTGAATAAAATAAAATTTTGTCCTTTACTTTTCTCTTTGGATGGGGTAGGGAAAGGAGAGAATAGGCCTAGAGCATTAGAGTGTATATGATGGCCTAGAGTACAACAAGAGTGTGATGATTCCAAGATTCTGCATCCTTTTGTCTGGATATGAATGTCAAAAGCATCTGATCGTGTGGACTTCAGAAAGAAAGAGAATTTACCGAGTCATTGCACAGTAGTGG
Organism: Castanospermum australe; assembly: GCA_019955255.1. Classification (NCBI taxonomy): domain Eukaryota; kingdom Viridiplantae; phylum Streptophyta; class Magnoliopsida; order Fabales; family Fabaceae; genus Castanospermum; species Castanospermum australe. Next base: position 225,657 of record NSJW01000637.1, read on the forward strand.
GTACCAGTTGTCACGATGTAAAATTATTGTCAATGTGAAACAACCCTGTTCGCGAGAGAGAAGCATAACTTTTTTTTCTCATTTATATAACAAAATTTTCCACGTTCTTAAGGAAAAAGTAGATAAGAAATCCTGTCATGTTCCAAAATTGGAGCGAAGAATAAATTTTTCAGGTTATGTTTAACCTGTTTAAGTAGCAGTTCAATTGGATAAAAAATGAAGACCAAAAGAAAAAAAAAGAAAACTGGATAAAATAAAAATTATTAAGTAATAGGGAAAAAGTGAAGTACATCTGCCAAAATTAAACTGTTTTAAGAAGTAAATTGAAGCCTAAAATATATGCTTTTTAATATTTTAACCAGTTTAGTTCAATTCAAGGTTGGTTTAATTAGGTTTTGACTGATATTGATTGGTTTTTGACCAAATCTTGTCTAATAGGGTGGGGTGATCAAACCAAATACCAAACTACTTAAAAGTCGAACCTGTTGAACGAGCCAATTTAATCCGGTATGATTTTTTTTTTTCCTTTTGGATGAGTAAGAATTTAGGGAGAAGGGAAGGTATAATTTTTAAACAGTGATATTAGCCAGAAAATAAAATTTACAAAGAAACAAGCGTGGCATATTATTGATTGACAATAGTATTAATGGATGATTTTAATTTGGAGTCCCCGAATGAGGGCCGGTGAGATGAAATTTACAACAAAACCATACTAGTGACACAACTCTACATCTTCATATATGTTTGGTGTGGAAAATAGAATGTCATTTTAAAATTATCCTCAGAATATTCTTGTGTTTGTTAATGAAAAAAATTATAAAATGACATTTTTATTTCAAATTCTATTCCACAAATTTGTGGAATCCAATTTTAAAAAAAATATGGAATTGAGATTTCATATTTTTGTAAAATAGGATTCCACATTTTTTTACCTATTATACCTTTATTTAATTTATAAAATGACAAGTTTTACTCTTATATAATCTAACTAACCCTAATCTAATAATTCAATTTAACCCCAACTCAATTCTTGTAACCCTAACTCAATTTAAAAATTAATCTTTGTCTAAATATCTATTGATAAATATTTGTTAGTTTATGGTGGCGTAATTTTCAGTATTTTACATACTTTAACCTTGGAATTTTTTTATAGTGTACCTTTGATTTGGTAACTTTATATTTTGTTATTTTATATACTCCATTTGAGATGTAACCTACAGGTTGTACATTTGAAAAAAAAAATAAAAGGAGAAGTAAATAAATAAATAACAAAAGAAATGGAGAAAATGTGGAGAGAAAATTTTTTTTATGACATACATGAAAATGCATACATATTGAATTTGCATAAAGAGTGTGATAGCACAATAATTGACAAATGTAATTAAGTGTAATTACGTCATTTATATCAATTTAGATTCCATTCTATATTATATCCTATACATTATATTATAGAATTACTTTTCATTCTATGTTATGTTCCATCATACCAAATAGTAAAATCAGATTAGGATTCTCATTTTAATTTATTAATTCTCATTCTTATTCCTATTCTTATTTCATAAAATTTTATTCTTTGCACCAAACGTAATGTTCAACTTTATTCAATAACATTGATTTAGATCCACTGATCCAGGAATGCAGTAGCATAATGGACAGAATAGAAAAAAATCTTCTAAGATCTTCCAAGCATCTCACTTATGACTAAACACACATATTCCTTTTGAGTGCTTCAGGCCAAATTCTATGAGATGGATTGGATTCTTATTCATTTGGTCTAAGAATATTTTCTATCTTGTTTTGGTGCATTTTCAAAATGAATTTGATTCAAAATATTCTGTTGTTCCGACAAGATGTCTTCACTGCCAAAGATATGTTTTCCAACACAGTTTGAGTCTAAAACCTACAAAATAGATTAACTCATAGGAGGAATATATAAATTTAAGTACTTACAAAATGCTTTATATGACTTGCGTTTCAAGTAATTAGATATCGGCATACAAAATGGTTTGATTTTTAGTCAATTCTGATCTGATTCAAATGTTGATTATTACTCTATCTTGGGAGTAAATATTTCAGCTATTCAGTAGTATAGATGAACTGACTAGCAGGAGAGGTTATTATTAGACTATATCAGTAAGAATGAAGTGAATCAATTAAGTCAAATATCTACACTATTTCGAAGTTCAATGCTTCAAATCATCATGCATATATCAAACTATAGCTATTAGCATAATTGTACAAAGTTCTAGCTCAGTTGGGGCATCTTTCTTTAAGCAGGTTCCAATTTGGCAAATGGCTGCCAGTTGCCATTTGCCTTGCTGGAGGAACTACTACCACAAACTGTACAAACGGGAATTCTAATCTGAAAGTCAAAATCTCTCTAGTAGGACTCCAAGTTTATGTATATATAAAATTAAGGGAAAAAAATTAATGCATGGTATCATCTTCAATCTTAAAGGTGTCACGTAGAGATGGTAAATGGATAGATTGAATGAATTTTAGATTGAATCATTAATAGATGAATAAAAAATAAAAATTAAACCCCAAATTTAGTCTTTTACAGATTATGTCGATATTATTTTGGTCTTTCAAAAAATATTGAGATCAATTTAGTTCTTGAATTATGGAAGGTAACATCATTTTAGTCTTTTAAAATAATTAACATCAATTTATTTCTTTAATCATAAAAATTTTCATCAATTCAGTTATTCAATTATATAAAATTGACATCAATTTAATCTCTTAATAATAGAAATTATATCAATTTAGTCCCTATTTATATATAGAAAAATGATTTTAACGTCACATTTTATTATTCAATGACTAAATTGATATCGACATGCTTTAGAGGAACAAAGTGATGTCGATATAATTTTTGAAGGACTAAATTGAGGGTTTACTCAAAAATAAATCAATAATTCATTTATAGTCTATTAAAAAATTGTTAAAACTAATTAATTTTTTATGACTTATTTTAATGGATAAATATACAATTAATCCATTAATCAATTTTAATGGATATCTAATATCTATTTATTTTTAATTAGATGCATTTAAACTCTTTTTCTATCTAAAATTTATTCTATTCTCTAAATTATATAGATATCTAATAATATTTTGATTGATCTATTAATCATTCATTAACTAAAATTAATTTAATTTATTATTATAATTTGATAGACTGAATGAATTATGGATTAATAGATTTAATTACCACCCCTAGTGTCACATGATTCATGTAATACAATACTTTTGGGAATAACTACAATGGTTTCCTTGATATTAGTATTTATTACATTTAATACTTTTATTGTTTGAAAAATTATACACGCATCCTTATTTTATATATTATTATTATACTATTTTTATTTTATATAAGATTTTTTTATACTATTTCTTCTTATAAATAACAATGTAATGAAGGTATCAGTAATTTTCAAATAAAAAGGAATCTAATGTAATAAGTATTAAGAGAAATGAATATAATTATTTTATTTTTTTAATCATAAAAATATGACCAGAATGGAATTTCATCTTTTAAAGAAAAGGTGTTATCTAATATATAATTAAATAATAATATAAAAAAAAATTTATATTAATAATAAATAACAATTAACTATTTTTAAAACGTCATAGAATAGACATATTAGAGATAGCTCTACAACATAAATGACGAGAAACTATTGGGCCTTGGCCTCTTCGGTGTCTGTCATGTGCCTTTATTATTGAATTTTAAATCATTAGATATTTTGACAAAAAAAAATCATTCGATATCTTTACAAAATCTAATGGTTTAAAATTAGTTTAATTTGTTGAAGGAAAACATTAATAAATTGAAGCTTTAATGAAGAGAGAACACAATCTCATTTGGGTAAAATATAATTTATATTTTTAAAATTTATTTTAATATTAAATTATTTTTTTAAAATTTTTTTATTTTATTATATTTTTATAAATTTTAACGTAATTTTAAAATATTAATTTTTTAATTAAATTAAAAAAAATTAATATATAATTTCAAGTTTTATTAATTTTTAAAAAATTTAATGAGACAAATAAAAAATTTAAAAAAATAATTTGATATAAAAATAAATTTTAATTGTATAAATTATATTTTATCTAATAAAATTTTTTAATTAAATTATTACGTAATGTATATTTAAATTACATGATATGTATATGAGAATGACATCTATTTTATTTAATTGTAAAATTAATATTTTTTTAAATTAAATTAAAATTTATAAAAATTTAATGAAATAAAAAACATTTTAAAATAATAATTTAATATCAAAATAAATTTTAAAATATAAATTATATTTAAAAAAAATTATATGATTTGGCGTGCCCGTATATGATTTCGCGTTTTATTAACCACAAGTCACAGGACACTGGTCCCGCTGCCGGTGCAACTCCTCTGCTGGCCTGCCAAAAGTCAAATGCAAGTGTCGTGCCTCTCTCGCAATCGTCCTGCGTTTCCGTCTTGTAACCTTTCAGGGAAGGAAAATCATCATTCACTTTTTTTCGCAATGTTATTTTTTTTTTTGACAGAATAATTAAACCCATTCTCTCATAATCAATGTTATTAAAACAAGGTTGGATAATGAATCTGAAAGATTTTTTATTGAAGTTTAATTAGTTTTAATTATTTAAATAAATTATTCGATTCAAATAAAATAATATATAAATTTTATAAAAATATTTATAAAATATTAAATATATTGAATTTTTTGAAAATAAAATTAATAACCGATTAGTTAAACTAGTTAATCCGGTCGGTTTTAAACAATTTTGATATATTTTGTACAATTTTTACTAGTTTAAAGTATTCTAATTATAAATTTAATTATAAAATTAAATCATAACTGACTTAATGTTTAGTTTATAGTTAAATCGATCGAACTATTCTGTTTTGTCTAGTTTTAATAATAGTACGCATAGTAATTTTAAAAATTATGTAATTTTTTATACCATGAAAATAATGTAAAAAAATTGTTATTTGCATAAAATTTTAGAAAACTATTGATATAACAGAAATATAAATTTAAGGATAAGAAAAATTGTATATCTATCTAACATTGCTTACTCCGCATTACACAAAGTCACAATTTAGGTTGCAGCGTGCTCTGGGGCTGGTCAGAACCTTTTTTTCAGACCCTGTTGGTACATTAGTAAAGTACTAGATAAGATATGCACATGATAAATGAGACCAAGTATTCTTCGCTAACCCTTTCGAGAATTGACCCCAAAATTAGCTTTGTGTGAATTGCCAAGAGTTAAAATTTTCATTCATGCCATGTGCCAGCTTGTTGAAAACATACATAAAGAAGTCTAAAAATTTAGGCTCAACTTCGTTTCCATAAGATGTGCTGTCGTTTCAGGATGCTATTTGAGATAGGAATACAATGTTCATACTTAGGGGACATTTGTATTATGGAAAAGAAAGAAATAGAGTAGAATTAAGAATGAGAATAAAAATAAAAATAAAATAATGAGAATGAAATAAATATTTTAGGAACGAAAGAAATTATATTTCTAAAAAAATTGAGTATTTTTCTTTTAATTTTTTTATTAAATAAAAGAATAAAAATATCTTTCTTTCTTTTTCATGGTATCAAACAGATCCTGACAGTTTTAAAGTTATTAGCTACGGACTCGGTGGCCAACTTGCTTATCTTGGGGCCATTTCAACTGATGCAACTGTTCAAAGGGATAGAGATAAGTAATTTTCTGGGACCTGGTGTCTCGGGTATGCTTCAATTTCTGTGCAATATATGGTTTGCCCAAATAAATGTTTCATTTAAAAAATGAAACCTACTTTTGTTGTTAGGTTTTGCACGTGCCTCTCTAGTAGTGACCCCCATCTCCTGCATATAATTTCCCTTCTATAAGCCTGGAAGATCCCAGGAACTGGAAGGTGATAGATGTAACGTGGGTCTAGCCAACTGAGACGGACATTTATGAATCCATGTTTTAATTTGGAAAGATTTTCTAAGGAAATGGTAGAAATTTTCTCCATGTCATGCATCACAATCTATCAAGACTTCATGAGCCATCGTCTTTCAACTTCCTTGTCGACAAATATTTTACCAGTGGGTCATTTTAGAATACGAGACTTCACGTCTCGCTTTCTATTGTCAATGTTTATGAGCTTTCATAGTTGGCTTGCACGTGTGTGTTTCTTTTTCTACCAAAAGCAATTGGTATTTACTATTTAGAAGCGCGTTATCTTCTTTGAAAATGTTGTAATTTTGTGCGAAAATAAGCATCAAATATTCCAAACAATATCTCGTATATTCACCTGTTTCTTAGAACTTCAATGGTGAAGGCAAGTGTTTGAGTCAATTGGTTTGTACTAGAGATGGGTGGGGTATATGGGGTATATACAGAAGTGTAAATAGATAATTGAAATTACGAATATTTTTTTATTTTTTAAGATTTAAATTCTAATCATATAAGTCGAGTGCAGCACGCGAGTTTTGTTTATATTGACTTCTTCTATTAATAATCTTCTTAATATTTAATAAAAATATATTAAATAAAAAAATAAAAATATTTAATATATTAAAATTTTAAAATATATTTAATTTTTTATTTATTTAGTAATTAAGAAGATAAATTAAGGAGATATAAAATTATTTTTTAAATAAAAAAGAAAAATAGATGACTTTATAAAAAATTAAATCTTTAATATCATCACACCTTAGTCTTAGATATTACTAAAATCGATATTGATTGAGCTACAAATTTACTAACTCAATATAGTTCATAAGTTGTGACAGGATACGTGGGGAGTAATCAATCATTTATTCATATCCATTGTCATTTATGTATATCAGTACACATTACTAGTTAGCATGTAATGCATTGTTTGAGAGGATTGAAATGTCAATGGACGATTGTGGGTATACTTGTTTATCTTGTCTATTCGAATGGGTAATATTGTGTTTCGTTTTTTATACTATCACGTAAAGATTGGTAATACATCATTGAAAATATTAGACTTTTTAAATAATAATTGTGAAAGTTAATTTTTTTAATGATTTAATAATTTATAATAAAATAAAAAAATAAAAAAAATTTACTCTAAAAATATATTAAAATTAAATCCTTATAAATATCCCAGCTTATAGTGTTATTATGTAAACAACAGAAACCTAATGAGCACTCAATCCATAGATACGTGTCATCCATGCCTTCAAATGGGAGGTTTTGCACGGCGCCCATTACAAAAAATTGTCCAAATAAAGTGTGCAGTGCCATTAGTTTTAAGGGAGGGAAGATGGTGACATTCCAAGAATAAGACATATCATCAATATTAATAAGGACTTATTACATATTATTTATCAATAAAATTCACTAACGTGATGTGCAATTAATTGAATAGATTTGGATAAGATTTTGAGTTTTTTTATGTGAAAAATTATTTTAAACTTTTTTTTTGTGGTCATTTATTTTTAAGGAGATCCCCTACTATTTAAAAATTAGTTGAGTAACTTTTTGGAAATATATAATTTATTAGATGGGTCTTTATCTGCTTTTCTAAAATTTTAGACATACCATTTAAGTCTTAATCGATAGTTTTAAAATAATATATTCTTACTATCATTTTTATGAAAAAAATATATATGTGATGCGGGCACTGCTTTTATATGCATGAGCATGACCCAAATAATAGAAGCCTGCCTAAAGGTGTGCAAAGTTACTTTATTAATTTGGTGCTTTTATAGCATTTCATTTTTCTTTCCAAAATTGCTTTTCAATGGATGGTCATGCAGAACATAAAAGCATGCTAAATATGCAACCTCGTATAACCCACTTTGATTAATGACTTTTTCTCAACGATAAAGTTGTAGAGGATAACAACAAATTGATAAAGTAAAGAAACGCATAAGAAGCACCTTGTAAGTTTATTCTTCTTCAAATTTTGCCTCATCAATACACGTAAGTAACACACATAATGCTTGACTCATATTTATCTCGCATGCATCTTGTATGTCATCAAATGTTTTGATAGAAAGGAGCTTTATTTAGTGCATATATGTTTGATTTGGATTAACTTTTAAAAAAATCAATTTCTTTTTAAAATCTTGTTCAGTAAAATTTTGATTTTAAATTTTTTTGAATATAAAATAAAATAATCCAAACTCACAATCTACTACAATCATATATGGACAATAAAAAAAAAAAATCCACTACCATATTTTTTATTTAGCAAATTTATTTTACTTATTTAGTTTCTAGTGGACTTGAACTGAACTATCAAGATTTCCACTTTAATGGCTAGAAAAAGATAGGGCACGAGGAAGGAATCTAACTCTTTCAGTGGCTACTAAATTAGAATTAAAAAAAACAAACAAACATTATTGAGTGAGTTCCGTCATTTGCAAGAATACTTTATCATGGGAACATTTTATAACACGTTATCAGAGTAAAGTATGTGTTTTATCTTATTAGTTTAATTATTTATCTTCCAATAAAAAAACACTGCTAAAAATGATTTTTAAATATATAATATTTCCATCGCTATATCTTATAAAATTCATCATTAAGTGTATATTTAGATTAATTTATTTTATGATTAAAATAACTTGTAATTAAAATTTTATTGAGAGAAATTTTATAAAAAGATTATTTTTTTAAAACTAATTTGTTAGTAAACGTGCACCAAGTTTTTCTATTAGGTTACAGAAAAAGTGTATGACTTGGTGTATGGGAGGAAATTATAAGCTAAATAGAAATAAAGTAGTCTGAGAGTGATTTAAAATCAAGATCAAGCAATCCTTAAAATAATTTGATGTAACTTGAATTAAGACTCTAACAATAGAATTTGTAACGAAAATCTAATTTGTCATAAAAAGAAACATTGTTAAGTTGTTAGTAATAAAAAAAATTAAAATTTTAAATTCAAAATTTTGTCACAGAATTTGTCTTTAATTACAAGGGCAAAAAAAAAATTACCATTAAATTTTGTGTTAATCTAAAAGACTTTTTAATAACGAAAAGACACCTGTAAATAAAAATAGGATGCATTTAATAAAAGATGTTAAGTGGGTTGTTGGACGTGCACTAAATATGCTTTTCTTTGGAAAAAAAATTGCATTTTGTTCGTTCTGGATAGGCATATTTATGTATCGAAAAAAAGGATATGCTTATTTAGGAATTAGAATCCACAATTACTTCTGCGCATATTCTGCAACATTAATTGATCTGTAACAAAGATGTTTGATCTTTTGTCACGTTGGTATATAGAATCTGTAGAAAAAGATTGGCAAAAAGGTATATATATTGGATTATGGCACCAAGTGGCGACCACCCATGACATTGATCACAAAGTGATGCCATTTCCCATATATAGATGTCAAAAAAGAAAACTTTAATGGGTATTTATTAACACTGATTAAAATAGAATCCTCAGGCTATCTGCATGTCTATACTACAGGTGCTCAAAGTCATAAATATATATTGATGATACAATATATTTTTATTTATTTTGTTTTTTCATCTAAGAATATGTTTGTTATATTAAATTATGATTTTATTATTGTACTTATTTCATAGAAATAAATAATTTTATTTTAAGTTTTGTTTGCATAACAGTAATTTTGAGAGTTAAGCATGATCATTCCTTATAGGTTGGAAATTGGAATAGAGAAACAATTACTTGAATTATTATTTTCTATTTTGATATAGTTCTCTTGATCATTGACTCTTTGTTCATGTATTATTTTTCCAGATAATAATAATTATGAACTTCACGCATATATCCATACACACGCGCAAATAAAGATATTTTAATATATATATATATATATATATATATATATATATATATATATTTCTTAATTTTAAAAAAATCAATAATTACTTTGCATCTACGTGAAATAGTTAACGTTTTGTTGATGAGATCTTTGTTTTCGAGTATTAACTTTTTTAAGTAAATCTTTAGTATGATTTTTTAAAAATTATGTTGATATTATTTTAATTTTTTAAAGTGTTGTTGACATAATTTTTAAAAGAATAAATTAGTAATTTATTCTAATTTTTCAAATGAAAATCAATAGGTGAAAACGCTGATTCGAAAGTTCAAGTGTGAGGATTCCAGGAAAGACAAAATAACAAGCAAAAGATGGATGTAAAAGCTATATTATTGAAATATTCATTTTTTATGCGGGGAATTATTGAAATATTCTTCAAGTTGATGAGTTAGATTTATATATATATTGTTAAAAATGAAATTCGAGGGTCTATTTTCTCGTTTCTCAAAAGTGCATGGAGATACGTGGATGGATGAATGGATCCATTTCAAAATCAATGATAGAAAAAAATAAAATATTGTTTTAGTTGACAGTAACATTATGTAACACAACAGTAGATAAATGCTTCTGGGGTCACAGGGAAACATTATATATATTATCTGTTTAAAAAATTCAGGTGTTTCTCGTTTTGTCCATATTATTAATTATTCCATGCATGAGGGTATCAATAACATTACCAAATTCATACCCCATATATATATATATATATAAACCTCATTAGCATTTAAGTCATTAGAAGTACATTAATAATAAATAAAATTTAAATAATTTGCAGAGAATAATAATAAATACACACTAACTTTCGTTGGGTTACTAAAAAAAGAAAATATTATATAATTATAATTTTTTTATCATAATTTTTGATAAAATAATTTAATATATTTATTAATTTTTAAATAAATAAATAATTCTTATTATTTTATTTTATTTAACAACTGTCTTTAAATTTAATTAAATATTATTAAAAATCTTATCTATTTTTTCTAACTATATAAACGAAAAAAAAAGAGTACTTGCTCCATATCTCAAATTAATAACACCTATTCCACATCTCAAATTAATAGTGTGTGAAAATGAAGGCCAAGTGGGTCCTACTGCCCATGTTTCTTGCTCAATAATGCCAAATATAATTAAGTTGCCCACAACATTTCTTGCTCAACGGCAAATCAAGTATTCACCTAACATTTCTCATACTTTGTCAGTTAAATTGTGTTATAGCATGTTTATTTTATTATTTACTTATGCTAATATAATATTGATTTTTTATTACTTTCAGATATATACATTTTAAGCTTAAAATCTAAGAAATTATAATTAATGAGTAGTTATTTTAAAATTTATAAAAATGAAAAGCTAATGCTATCTATGATTACACGATAAAGTTTTTAAAAATAAGAAATATTTACTTATTGAAACGCTAATAATATTTATAAACATTTGTACGTATCTGTGTCATGTGAAAAACTCTTTCCTTTTTCCTATAGTTTAAGCTATATATCATTGTGTATAAAAAAAAAATAAAGAATCACATATAAAATATTAGTAAAGTTGAAGTGAGTTATGTTTTCAATATAAAGATTATAATTTAATTTCTGAAAGTCTCATTTTATAAGAGGAGTTATATCATTATTATTCCTGACTTAAAAAAATTAATTTTATAAAATAGTTTAAATAAGCTAAACTATATAAAAATATTTTTAATTCATACAAAAGAAAATTGAAGAGCCCAATAATTTCATACAATCTATACAATTTTATTATTTTTATGGCACCACCGTAAGGCATATGTTTTGTACTTATTTGAACAACATGATTCAATTTGGTTAATTAAATTAATATGCTTTTTTTTTTACAATAAAATTATCATTCAATTAACTATTACGTTAACAAAGAGAATCAAATATGAATTTCAAATCCGAAGAATGAATTTCTTTAATAAGAAAAATATATGAATGCTCAATATGTGATTAGTTGCATCATCACACGATCACGTATTTGAATTTTTATTTAGTCAATTTATTAGAGTTAGATTAGAGTAATGAAAAATTATTTGTAAATTCTTAAATTTTGACATGAATGTCTTGTCTTTGGCCGAAAGTTACTGATAAAGAAATGTGTAAGTTTACCTAAATACATGCGGAACAAACTTTCATTGCCCAAATTGCAATTGTTGAATGTCAAAGTTGTCAAGATAAGATACTATTTAAGTAATAAATGGTATATTATATTAGAACACAATAAATGGACATTATGCATCCCCAAAATGCATGGGAAAAAATCTCTCATTTTGTGTAACCAAAAAAAAAAAAAATCCCTCATTTGTGGAGTGTGATAGGCTACCTGATATGCAAACTCGCTGATTAAACTGTTCATTGAAGTCAGAAAAGAAAACCCAGGTTCACTATCTCATCATCAGTTTTTTTAGCTTCTAACCTAAAATGTCCTTTTTCTAACAATATAAAATTTAAAAGATTTAGTTCATGTATTTAAAAAATTAATTTTTTTTATTATGAAATGACTCAAATAAACTGAATCTTATAAGATTCATATTAAAAATATTTTTATTAATTTAATGATATAATAATATTTTCATATATTTACTTCGACTCAATTCCAAATTTGTTACTACTATATTTCTATAATCTTAAATGCTAATTCCAAAGAAATGCCAATTTCCATTATAGAAGATTTCGCCGTGCACCACCTGTAAGCGTCACCTAACTTTCCCAAATTTCATATTCCTTATTAAGCAGCTACCCTCGTTATCATTATTATTATGGCTGAACTTGACAACCAAATACAATACCGGTCTATTAATTTAACAAAATCCTCCTGAAGTCAATAAACCTCTCACAGCCACAAGTTTTCTGAAGCTATAAACTCAGTAAGTTCTTACGTAGAAAATTCACTAAAATAATAATAAGTAAATAACATAATTATTCAAATAATTAAATTAAATATAAAATATTATATAATAAAATTTAAGTTAAATTTTAACTATTAAATATAGTATTTTGATAATATATTTAATATGATAAAAAAATATAATATAATATAATATATAAAATCTTTAAAATTAAAATATAAAATATTTATCATTCTTATTTTATTTTTTTTCATTTCCTTTTACTAAATGGCTCAGAGACTACTTTAAAATTTTGTCATAAAGTCGGATAATGTTCCGCATAGGATAAGCTCAAGCTTGCACCCAACCTAGCCCTGACTTTTCCAAGAAAAACAGTGTTGAAGTTCAGTTTCATCTTTGTATGGAACCGGCCAAAGCAGGACATAAGTGACCTAATACTCATGCATCCACCCACGTGAACTAAAACCAAACCACATCGGCAATGCCGCCCAGGCTACATAGTCCTTAATCTTTATTTTGGCATGTTACAATTATTGCTACGTTTTCTTTCCTTTTTGTGTCTTTTGTTAGCAAACAAACAGATGCGGTAATACTACTGTTTCACTTATTTACTGTACAGGTCTTGGACGAAGGTGTGGTTCTGAGTGCTCCTCTTTAACAAACATGCTGGGAGAGCCTCAAATCCTCGAAAAGCATATCATCATTGTGGCGTCGCACTCACCACTCTCTGATCTGAATCCCGCTACCACCGCGTACCAACACACTGCAAAGTGTAATCAAACTGAAATTGAAATTTTTAATTAGAAATTGTTTATTTTAAGTAATTCATTTAATGTGTTATCAATTTTTAAAAAAAGTAAATAAATGCATATCACCATTTATGTATTTAAGATAAGAGAAATTCTTGCATTCTTCTAAAGTGCCGTTAAAATTATACTCTCATTTAGTTATATCTTAAAAAAAAATTTTATGTACATTTAATATAAGATAATATTTTTATATCATATCATTTTTATGTGTTACATTATTTATGTTGTCATTTTTATTTTTTATAATAAAAGACAATGAGAGATTAATAACTCACGTAATTAATGTAGTACATATTTAATAATATAATATAAAAAAATTATATTATACTGAATGTATTTAAGAATTTTTTTATATTTTAATATTTTAGTATTAAATAATTATAAAATACACTTATAAAAAAAATATACATTTCAAAATAAAAATAATTAATATTATATTAATAAATATATTTTTTAATTATTTAATATTAAAATATAATTAAATCAGAATATAATCTTAATAAACTCTAAGAATAATAATAATTTATTTTAAAATAAATAATAACTATATAAAATTTTCTTTAGAACCAACCCCTCATTTCTCTCCTTCTCTCATTCTCTCATTCTCTCTGTTAGGATCCAAATCTCTGTATATAATTAGTATTCGTCGCTCCATTGTTAAAAACATTAAATAATGGACAGTCCACTCGGAATCCATTGTTTCATTGTGGACGCGCAGTGAGATCCCCATCATGATCTCATCAGTCATCAACCAGCATACGCACACATGGAACAAATATTCCTTCTATTCACATTAACCAAAAAAAAAAAAATATCCCTTGTATTAACCTGTAATATTCTATCCGATAACCAAAAGTTAAAGAAATGAAAAATTCTCCTCACCATCTCTGCCTCACACTCACACATTGCTTGGGGGCTATAAATAAATAGCGTTAAATGAAGCTCCACTGGTACATACACTAAACTATGCCAAGCTAGAAACTTTTAAAATCATTCTATCAAAGCGCAAAAAGGGAACTCAATCCCCATTGAGTTGAGACCCTCTTTTTTTCACACTTTCCTTTTCATTCACCAAAAGCATCCATTTTTTATCACCTGCTGCAAAGTTTCTCATTCTCACACGGAACTTCTTGTGAACAAAAACACAGGGCAGCAATAGTTAAAAAGAAAAAAAAAACAGAATATTAAGGAGAGCAGAAGAGAGAGATTGATCAGATTGATCTCTCTCTCTTTCTCTCTCTGTCTGTCCTGCATTGTTATAGCCTGAGGGCTTCTTGGCCTGCTCATCACCATCATCGCTGTCGTTCTTTGTATCAGTGGATACCCTTGTGCTCATCTCTTTCTCAGCTGGGGCGGGTGTCAAAGGGACAAAGGGGTGAAGCTTCTTGGGCAGCTACACTATCTTGATAACTGGCTTGCCTCGGCAATCTGCGCCAGGCGATTTCGGAAACAACCCAGGTCAGTTTTTTGTATTTTCCTCCCTTGGGTTTTCTTCTCTCCTCCATATTTTGATTTCTAGTCCTGCCTTTGTCCCTTTCTGTTATGGGATAAACATTCAGAACTGAGAGGAAGTGCAAGCTGTTGCCTTTCGCTCTCCTCCTCTTCCCTTTGAATTCCGTGTTGGTGAAAAATCTCTTTGTTTTCATGTGCAATGTGTCCGCAGAATATACCTCCAGATGCACATTTTGCACATTTTCTTCTCTTCATCTCCCAGATGGTGAAATGCCCTTCCTCGCTCGCTTCGATCTCCCTTGCTTAGCTTCTCACCGACTCACTGTTCTCAATCCGCGTTTTCATCAATACAACGTTTTCAATGATGGCCGCCACGCAATTGCTCAATGAAATCTCAGCTTCAACATCTTCTTCTTCGGGATCGTGGAATACCCTTTTGAGTGCGATCCTAGAATTGCCCGTTTTGGAACTGGCGGCAATCTGCGTAAACTTGACTCTGCTTCTTTTGTTTCTCTTTGTTGTCTCGGCGAGAAAGATACGTGTGTATGTGGGTCGAATTCGAATCGGCAAGGACAATACCGCCGGCAATGCCAGCCCAATTCGTCGTAGTGTTGATGGTGAAACACACGACGTTCGAATCGGTTCATGGTTCAAGTTCTCAGTGTTATCTTGTTTCTATGTTCTCCTTGTGCAAGTTTTGGTGTTAGGATTTGATGGGGCTGCTTTAATTAGGGGAGGGACTAATGGGAAGACCGCGGACTGGTCTCTTCTTTCCCTGCCAGCTGCACAGGGTTTAGCTTGGTTTGTATTAAGCTTCTCGGCGTTGCATTGCAAATTCAAGGTGTCTGAGAAGTTTCCATTTTTGTTGAGAATTTGGTGGTTTGTGTCATTTGTTATTTGCTTGTGTACTTTATATGTTGATGGGAGAGCATTATGGGTGGAAGGTTCCAAGCACCTCTGTTCTCATGTTGTGGCAAATTTTGCTGTCACCCCAGCTCTTGCCTTTCTGTGTATTGCTGCAATTAGGGGTGTTACTGGTATACAAGTTTGTAGGAACTCTGATCTTCAAGAGCCATTGCTTCTTGAAGAAGAGCCTGGATGTCTCAAGGTTACTCCTTACAGCGATGCTGGACTTTTTAGCTTGGCCACTTTGTCTTGGCTGAACCCACTTCTTTCCATGGGTGCAAAGAGACCACTTGAGCTTAAGGACATTCCCCTTGTTGCACCAAAAGATCGAGCCAAGACCAATTATAAGGTTTTGAATTCTAATTGGGAGAGATTGAAGGCTGAAAATCCCTCTAAGCAACCTTCATTAGCTTGGGCACTTCTCAAGTCATTCTGGAAGGAGGCAGCTTGTAATGCCATCTTTGCTGGCATGAATACTCTTGTCTCATATGCAGGTCCATATATGATAAGTTATTTCGTCGATTACTTGGGTGGTAAAGAGACTTTCCCTCATGAGGGGTATATCCTTGCGGGAATTTTCTTTGTGGCAAAGCTTGTGGAGACCTTGACAACTCGGCAGTGGTATCTTGGCGTGGACATCTTGGGTATGCATGTTAGGTCAGCTCTAACGGCAATGGTCTATCGAAAGGGGCTCAGACTCTCAAGCTTGGCCAAGCAAAGTCACACAAGTGGGGAGATTGTTAACTACATGGCTGTTGATGTTCAGAGGGTAGGGGACTACTCTTGGTATCTTCATGACATGTGGGATGCTTCCTCTGCAGATTGTTCTTGCCCTTGCAATTTTGTATAAGAATGTTGGAATTGCTTCTATTGCAACATTGATTGCTACAATCATTTCCATTGTTGTCACTGTTCCTGTGGCTAGGGTACAAGAAGATTATCAAGACAAATTAATGGCTGCGAAGGATGAAAGGATGAGAAAAACATCTGAGTGCCTGAGGAATATGAGGATTCTCAAGCTGCAAGCTTGGGAGGACAGATATAGAATCAAATTGGAGGAAATGCGTGGAGTAGAGTTCAAGTGGCTTCGGAAAGCCCTCTATTCTCAGGCTTTCATAACTTTCATATTCTGGAGCTCCCCTATATTTGTTTCAGCTGTCACTTTTGCTACTTCCATATTGCTGGGTGGTGAGCTGACTGCAGGTGGTGTTCTTTCTGCTCTAGCTACTTTCAGGATCCTCCAAGAACCTCTCAGGAATTTTCCAGACTTGGTGTCAACCATGGCTCAGACAAAAGTTTCTCTTGATCGCATATCTGGGTTCCTGCTGGAGGAAGAATTGCAGGAAGATGCAACTATCGTCTTGCCACAAGGCATTTCTAACATTGCTATAGAAATTAAGGATGGTGTCTTCTGCTGGGACCCTTCTTCTTCTAGGCCTACTCTATCAGGGATACATATGAAAGTGGAAAGAGGGATGCGTGTGGCTGTTTGTGGCATGGTTGGTTCTGGGAAATCAAGTTTTCTTTCTTGCATCCTTGGAGAGATTTCTAAGCTTTCTGGTGAAGTATGTTGGTGTAGTTAAGCTTTCAATTCCATCTTTATTCTTCTTATATTTGTCTTTTGACATTTTAAATTCTCTTCTGATTTGTAACAGTTTTGACAAGATGCATTGGATTATTTTGCAGGTAAGAGTGTGTGGCTCTGCTGCATATGTTTCCCAATCAGCATGGATACAGTCAGGAAATATAGAAGAAAATATCCTCTTTGGAAGCCCAGTGGATAAAGCAAAATACAAGAATGTTCTTCATGCTTGTTCACTGAAAAAGGACCTAGAACTTTTCTCCCATGGTGATCAGACAATTATCGGTGATAGAGGTATAAACCTGAGTGGTGGCCAGAAGCAGCGGGTTCAGCTTGCACGAGCACTCTACCAAGATGCTGATATTTATCTCCTTGATGATCCCTTTCAGTGCAGTTGATGCCCACACTGGATCAGAATTGTTTAGGGTTAGTTTTCCTTAGCATAGAGTTGATGTTACTTTTTAAATGAATTGACTTTGGATTAATCTATGACATGGAACTGCAGGAGTATATATTGACAGCACTAGCAGATAAAACAGTCATTTTTGTGACCCATCAAGTTGAATTTCTTCCTGCTGCTGATATGATACTGGTATGGCTGTATGGATTTGTCTTGCACATTCATGCATTTATGCAATAAGAGGTCATGTTAATGTTTAAACTTCATTTAGGTGTTTTTGTTTTTATATTTTTTCAAATTTAATTTTAAAGTATATTACAAATTTTTTGCATTTGAGAATTATATATTTCCTGCATGATGCATGATCAGGGGTTTCAGTTGCCCTCTTGTATTTCAATGTGATGTTTCTCCCCCCAATAGGCTGGTTGGGTTCTTAGTTCTTTGTTTTTATCTTACAGTCTGAGTTCAGGTTCATTAGGTGTATCAAGTTTCAAGATTGCATCGACATGAGGTGCTTCCAGCTGTAAAAACTAGTCAGGAAGAAAATTTGACAACTTGTAGGTCCATATGAAATTGATCTGTGCACAAGAAGGCCATGAGTGAAGCTTTTATTTAGTTGCTTATTTAGTTATGGAAATCCCCTTCTCCCTCAATATTCCGTTTTACAACAGCTTCTCATGATTGAAACTCTTATCAATTGGTCATTATGTTAATTGAATCCATCGTTGATACTTTCAATTTATTTTTTTGGAAATTTCAAATAAATCTGTATTTCTTATAACATTGATCCCTAGTCCCTTTAATTGCCAACGCATCTGTAATTGATCTTTGTCTATAAAGATATTTGATTCTTCCATGGACTAGGAGGAATCCTCTTTCAAATGTTTCATGTTATATGGAATTTTAGATTGCTTTTCAATTAACAAAGTTTTAAGTTCTAAAAGAATTTAAGAGTGTGATCATGCAGTTAGTATGAAGTGAAAATGATTTTATCTAAATTTATTTTTTCCATTTTTGAAGGTTCTTAAAGAAGGCCGCATCATACAAGCAGGAAAATATGATGATCTTTTACAAGCAGGAACAGATTTTAAAACTCTAGTTTCAGCTCACCATGAAGCAATAGAGGCTATGGATATTCCTACTCACTCCTCCGATGATTCGGATGAAAATTTGTCCTTGGATGCATCTGTTATGACCAGTAAGAAATCCATTTCTTCTGCAAATGATATTGACAGTTTGGCAAAGGAAGTGCAAGAGGGATCATCAGCTTTAGATAAAAAAGCAATTAAGGAGAAGAAGAAAGCAAAACGCTCGAGAAAAAACCAGCTTGTTCAGGAAGAGGAGAGAGTTAGAGGTAGAGTCAGCATGAAGGTGTATTTGTCGTACATGGCTGCAGCATATAAAGGCTTATTGATTCCACTCATAATCATTGCACAAGCATTCTTTCAGTTCCTTCAGATTGCTAGTAATTGGTGGATGGCTTGGGCAAACCCTCTAACAGAAGGAGATGAACCCAAAGTAACTCCCACGGTTCTTCTTCTTGTTTACATGGCCCTTGCTTTTGGCAGTTCGTGGTTTATATTTGTAAGGGCTGTTCTGGTGGCTACATTTGGTCTTGCAGCTGCACAGAAGCTATTCTTGAAGATGCTTAGAAGTGTCTTCCATGCACCGATGTCTTTCTTTGACTCTACACCAGCTGGAAGGATCTTGAACCGGGTAAGTTTTTTTCTTTTCCCCATGTCTTTCCATGTATGGTGTAGATCATATAATGGGTCATCTGTATCCCACCAGGTATCAATTGATCAAAGTGTTGTGGATCTTGACATTCCTTTTAGACTTGGTGGGTTTGCTTCAACAACAATACAGCTTATCGGCATTGTTGGTGTAATGACAGAAGTTACATGGCAAATTTTGCTCCTAATTGTCCCAGTGGGTGTTGCTTGTTTATGGATGCAGGTAATTAGAGATCTTCCAGCTTAAATTTTAATCTTTCAAACTGCTTTTCATAAAGACTTATGCATAAGAAAAAGTGTTGTGTGTTATGAGCCAAAAATCAAGTCATGAAGGATAAAGTAAGGCTCATTATTTGTAAATTTCACCTCTTTGTTACCTACCTCTCTCTCTTTCTTCTTCTTTTATTGAAAAAAAGAGAATTTTATTAAAGAGGGAAAGAGAGGATACATTGATGGAGGACTAGAAATGCTCCAATCACATTGCACCTTTTTTTTTAATGTTTGCCTATCACTCTGTGTTTTAATTTCATGAATTATTATAACCATAAACTAATTCCATTGCAGAAATACTACATGGCTTCGTCAAGGGAACTGGTCCGTATTGTAAGCATCCAGAAATCTCCAATTATACATCTTTTTGGTGAATCAATTGCTGGAGCGTCCACCATCAGAGGTTTTGGACAAGAAAAAAGGTTCATGAAGCGGAACCTTTATCTTCTGGATTGTTTTGCACGCCCATTCTTCTGCAGTCTTGCAGCTATTGAGTGGCTCTGCCTGCGGATGGAGTTGCTTTCAACCTTTGTATTTGCTTTCTGCTTGGTATTACTTGTGAGCTTTCCACATGGAAGTATTGACCCCAGTGAGTATTTAGTTTTGTTTACTTGTTTCATATCCATATTTTTACAAGTGAAATGTCTAATACTGGGAGGATTAAGTTATTTAGTTTTATTAAAAGTTATTGCTGAAAAATGATCCCTTCTAATTAAGTGATGTTGCATCTACACACAGCACGGAAAAAAGCTCTAAGCTCATGGTAGTTGTAGCAGGACCATTTATCTGTTCCTAACCTTTTTTCACTGCAACTGACCCATTGTCTTCACCATTTTGATTTTGTATTTGACAACTGTTTTGAACTATCAATTTGACTGAGGTCCATAGTCCTTACTGTTTAATTCAAGTTCTGTTAATAGCCCACTGATAGTACATAATTTAGTCTATCATTACTCTTGCATTATAATTCCACTTCAAACATGTGTTAATAGTATTGCATATTTGCATTGTGTTTTTAGGAAGTGCTTGAGTGATGGTTTGACATGATGCAGAATGCAATATGAAACAACATTCTGTTGCTTATAGCTATTGCTTTTCTGTATAGGCATGGCTGGACTTGCTGTGACATATGGCCTGAATTTAAATGCACGCCTATCACGGTGGATACTTAGCTTTTGCAAACTTGAAAATAAAATTATATCTATTGAAAGAATTTATCAGTACAGCCAAATTCCTAGCGAAGCGCCAGAAATTATTGAAGATTCTCGCCCTCCATCCTCATGGCCTGAAAATGGGACAATTGAAATAATTGATTTGAAGGTACCAGATGACCGGCTCAGTTCCACATATATGATTTTTTTTTCTTTGTTTTGTACTAAGAAACCCAGGCTTATTCTATTTTTTAATTTATTTTTAGTCATTTATTGTTTATTTATTTCTCTGTTTTTTTTTTTTGAGAGTTGGAATTATCTGCTATGTTATTACTTGGTGTACAAGATTTAGTATCTAAGCCAATATCTTAGCAATGTGACATGCGTTAAAATCCTTATTATGATTTTTCTACTGTAACTGGCTCTTTCTCATGATAATGCACCTTCTCTTCCCCCCTACTCTGGCTCTCTTGAAGGTCCGTTACAAGGAGAATCTTCCTTTGGTGCTTCATGGAATATCCTGCACATTTCCTGGTGGGAAGAAGATTGGAATAGTTGGACGTACTGGCAGTGGCAAATCTACTTTGATTCAAGCATTATTTCGATTGATTGAACCAGCAAGTGGGAGTATCCTTATAGACAACATCAACATTTCAGTGGTTGGCCTTCATGACCTTCGTAGTCGTCTGAGTATCATACCACAAGATCCAACCTTATTTGAAGGGACCATTCGAGGCAATCTTGATCCTCTTGAGGAGCACTCAGATAAAGAGATTTGGGAGGTTAGTATTACTTGCATAGCTCCATTTATTTAATTGCACAGTTTGTGTAATCTTTAAATGCCTACTAAGTTTATTTATATGTATGTGAGCAAAAAATAAATCCTATTATATTCAGGTTTTATGACTATGTATAGTGACTGATAAATTTATTATTTTTTTTTTTGAAAAGGAAATATTATTAATAATGAAGGAAGAAAGAACAAGAGAGAGGACAAGATACCTTAAAAAAGGCGAACAAACAGCAAAAAAAATAAATAGGGAAAATAGAAAAATGAGAACATGAAATCAATATAAAGAAAAGTCTCCAATACCATAGAAGTAACCTATGAAATGAAACCAAGACCGAACGCCAAATCCAAAAAACTTCCTTTATCATCTCCACCAAAAACAAGCCAAGCACAGCTTCCGCTATCACCATATCTAACAAACTTCCTCAAAAATGTACCTTCCCCAAATAAAGGAAGAAAAACCCACCACATATACCTGAAGTAACCCTCCCTCCCAAAACCTCCTAAACAAAAGCCATCTTAAAACTTGCATGATGATAAAAAAAATATTTTTTTCCTTCTATACTCTTTTCACCTCCATAATTGACTGTGGTGGCTAATTTTGTGGGTGCTTTCTATCAATTGCATTGATCTTGTCACTTTGATAGAAAGGGTTTGCTTTTCAGCATCTGTAGTTGGGAGGATCCATTCCTTAAAATCAACATTATTGCAGGGAGCTTATGATAGATAAGTCTCAGATAAATTGGGTATTCTAAAATTACTAGGAATTACTTAAAAGAGGGTACTGGATTACCCGTCTGGGACTGTGACACAAGTTATTTCAGTTCCTATTTGAAAGATTGTTTGTTTACTCAGATAATACTATTTTGTTTTTAGATGATTAATTTGAAACTCCAATAAACACAATTACATGGGTGAGCCACTTTATATCTTTGCTCCTGAGCTAGAACTCACAGTATATGATGATTAACCAATAGTCCTTGATTTTTGAAAATTATAGCTATTTGAGTAGAAGGTTGTGCTTTATCTGATTGTTGGATTTTAATTCTTCACAGGCATTAGATAAGTCTCAGCTTGGCGAGAT
Organism: Castanospermum australe; assembly: GCA_019955255.1. Lineage (NCBI taxonomy): Eukaryota > Viridiplantae > Streptophyta > Magnoliopsida > Fabales > Fabaceae > Castanospermum > Castanospermum australe. The sequence goes on from NSJW01000637.1 coordinate 248,518, forward strand.
TATCCATGAGAAATGGCAAAAGCTTGATACACCAGGTAGGTGGCCCAAAAAATTGGAATATTCACAGTATCTTTCCTTTCCCACCCTCTAAATAAAGAAAAAAAATAAAAAGAAAAGAAAAAGGAAAGGAAAAATGTTTGGAGTCACAGGTGGCTATCTTAAGACATATTTTCAAACCTGCAGTGCTAGAAAATGGGGATAATTGGAGTGTTGGACAGCGGCAACTTGTTTCTCTTGGTCGAGCTCTACTTAAGCAGTCAAGGATACTTGTACTTGATGAAGCAACGGCATCAGTTGATACTGCCACTGATAATCTTATCCAAAAGATTATTCGAAATGAGTTTAGAGACTGCACTGTGTGCACCATTGCACATCGTATTCCTACTGTTATTGACAGTGATCTAGTCCTGGTACTCAGTGATGGTGCGTAGACTCGCATCTTATACTTCTGTCTTCTATCTTTTCTCCAGTAATATATCCACAGGCTTTGCATTATCTGACTGTATAGGGTTAAAACTATTATCTTTTAGTATGTTATTCTCTCCTTTCAGTTATAAATTTAGACCTTATAATTTTATTTCATAATTTTGAGTAAATTTTCTTTTGTTTCTACTGTTCATTTAGGTTTTCTGCTGAAAAATTTTCAGGTGGGTGCTGCTGGGAAAAATGTGGTGTGGGGATATATTCTGACAAAATGAATTCCTATAGTCATATGTTGAAATCTCATTCATATACTTTTTCGTTTTCAATTGCAACTTTGAGAAATCGTTCCAATTAATACACTTTCATTCATATAGGAGAATTGGCAATCATCCCCTTGCAGATTCTGTTTTGTTATTTTATAGTTTGTACAGATTAAGAATGTCAGTTCTTGTTATATTGTTTGTCTATCTTTTCGTCAACCGAAACCTAAAAAAGACTAGTTGATAATGGGCTCAATTTCTGAGTGTGTGTCGCCACATTTCTTTGTTCACTTCTGGTTGCTGCAAAATTAACTCTGTTGAGGGGTAGCATGGCTCGATATGATTCTTTTCTTTGTCTCCCTTTTTGATGCACGTGAGTTGGACATAAATCCCTTATGGTTCACCAGTTGGTGCTCATGAATTTAATTTATGATTCTTTTGCAGGTAGAGTTGCCGAGTTTGACACTCCATCACGACTATTAGAGGATAAGTCATCCATGTTTCTGAAGTTGGTGACTGAGTATTCATCACGGTCAAGTGGCATGCCAGATTTTTAAATCAGATGGAATGTCTGAAAACCTTCAAAGTTGGTGGCAGCAGGAGCTTAAGACAGTTTAAAAGTTGAGACGGTAAGTGATGCCTCGCTGCCACTGCTGCATTCGGCGCATGCAGGGACAAAATAGTAAGGAACGGGTGCGTGCCTCCTCATCAATCAAGGGCTCCAATGGGAGAAGATTAGTTTCTAGTTTGAAATTATCATCAGTTGATTCATCCCCTTGCACAAAATTGAGGAATACATGCATGGTTAGCAATAGCGTGCTTTGTAACAGAAAATAAGATGATCTGTCATTACTGGAAGGAAAATATGGGCGTCTGAATTGGGTTCAATGATGTGCAATAAAAGTAGTTTTCAGAATGAGGCAATAGGCTTTTCCCTAGTTAGAAGAGTGTAGAGTTAAAGCTAGGCTTGTGTATTCCACAATTTCTTGTAGTGAAAGTTCAAAATTAGGCCAATGTAGGCTCAGATTTTCCCTCCCCCCACCTCCACCCGCCCCCCCCCCCCCCCGCAAAAAAAAAATGATACTGGTTATCCTTTCTCTTCTTTGTAGTTGATAATTTTTCTTATTTTTTCTAATATTAATATTGATTATGTAATTAACTGTTTTGTACAGTATCATCAATTGCTAGTGAAGTTTCCTTTGCAATATGATGCAACGTTATGTCCACACAAGACTGCCATGAAAATCACGTCGATGATACTGAATTAGCATTTAAAGCATGAATTGTTCCCAATGCTTTCATGGCTGGGAAGAGGTTGGAGTTTTTATAATGTGGATGGCATTAACATTCTTGATTTTTCCAGTACTATATAGCTATTTTTGTTAGCCTTAAATGCTTACTTGTTTTTTTGAAGAGACGTACACCTTACCATGACTAGGATTTGAATTTTGCCTCAACATTGAAAAATTAATTCTCTTAAATATATCGAGTTGACGTAAAAGGTGCATTACGAAATTGTTCAAGGAAAAATTTAGTTTAAGTATGAAGCTATCCTTTTTTAACAAAATGCTCGTCACTTGGGTGTAGTTAATTGATTCGGGTGGGTGGAAATATAAGTAGATGTTGAAACCGTGGTAATGGTTCAAAGACCTATATGGGCTATACTGCAAAATTTACCTTTATTTTGTTATATAATATAAACATAATAGTTGAATGAATTTTCTTAAAAATTATTAAATTTAACTCATTTAATTTATAATATTTTTCAAAAAAATAGGAAAAAAACTATTGACATCACCTAGAATCACTTTCTCAACTTTGACTTCTTTTATTAAAAAGTTTTTTTATATATTGAAAGAGTAGTACATTAATTTAATAAAAATGTGTCACTAAAAATAAATGTGTCATTAGATTAAATTCATAATATTATATAATAAAATTTAAGTAAAATTTAAACCTTTGAAAATATTATTCTGAGAGTGCCTGAAAATTAGTTTCTTTTATTTACCAAAAAAAATTGTCAATTAATTGCTCATGAGATTGGGAAACACATTTTAGGTCACGGGACAAATTTTATGCTTGTAGGTGATAGGCCCAATTGGAGAATTTGACGGTCCTAATAGGCCCGTTCTCTTCCACTAACGGGTCCCTATATAATTTCGAGCCCAACTTAGTTTGGATCTAGTTCGGGACACCCTCCTCCATCTACACTCGTCTCCGTGTTGAGTGTTGACTCTTCTCTCTCTCTCTCTCTCTCTTTGGCGTGGGAGCGATGCACCAGCAGGGTAAGATGCAGGCCATTGCGAGGCGCTTAGGGCAGCAATCTCTGAAGTCTTCAACTTCAGTGTCGTCGCTGAAGTCCATCTATCCAATTTCCGATCACTGTAATCTTCCCTTTTTCTCGCTTTCTCCGCTTCAATTTTCTTAATTGTGAGGCACCAATGTGCGTAGCTCTCATCTCCTTTTTCTGGTGATTTTTCTTGCAGACTATGGAGCGGATCACCAACGTTACGTATCTACCCTCGCCACCAAGGGTGTGGGCCACCTTGTTCGCAAGGGTACAGGTGGACGATCATCTGTCAGGTAACGCTGACTCCTGCATTTCTTTTTTGATTAATTGTTCGTTTCCCGCATCGCAAAAATATGGGAAGTATATTTATTCTAGATTTTTCTTTTTTTAAAAAAAATCGATGGAAGCATGGCTACTGGGAAATTGCCAGGAAAAAATGGGGCTTGTGACATTGTCATTACGTTTGAAAACTTGGAGCTAATGTCAGTTATGCTGTGAAAGCTTCTTTGCTACAAAGATGAAAATCAACGTGAGTGTCAACACTGACATGGAATAAGAATGAAATAGGAATGGAATGGAATGAGCTGAAATGAAATAGAATGGAATGACCATTATCAATCCTATCAATCCATTGCTTAGTAGCTTTTGAATTAGTACATGGAATCAATATGGAATAGAATTAAAATAAATCAAAATGATATGAATATCCCTCATAAGAAAAACAAAAATGTTTTAAATTTTTCCATATATATTTTATATATGTAATATACGTGTATATTATTCATAGAAATGTTCAAATTTAATTTTTTTTAATAACATTGTCATTTGAAATGAATATACAATATAACCATTAAACTTTTAATTATCTTGCCTTTTATTTACATTTTTTTAGTGATTTCACCTTATATTGTTTACAAGATTTAAGTTAATTAAATTTAATAAGGATAATAATTGTCATTCCATAAAATTAATGAGGGTATATTTGGAAAAGAATGATTAAATTTCATTTTATGAAGTTTGGAATCCTAATCCCACCTTTCTTAGAGGGAATGGATTTCATATTCTATTCTTAGTTTTGTGGAATGAGGCATGGAATAGAGATTTCATTCGATACTTATTTTTGCTAACAAACGTGGGAGTCCCCCATTCCATAGTATAGGCATAAAATGGAATCACCACTCTCGCGTACCAAACGTCACGTGAGTGTTGTTCACATGTTCTTACTAGTAAGAAAATCTGTGTATTCTTCACTTTGTAGTTGATAGAACATTCTTTACTCAAGCACTCAACTAGTCAGGATGAAAGGCATATACATATTTCGGTTGGTTGAGGACCTACTTTATCAAGGTAAAAAACTTTTAGGTGCACATATCAGGAGAAAAAGAAAAGAAAAGAAAGCAGCTTTAGACTTTGATATATGAGGTGTTTGATATTTCATGTATGACAACTGATGGAAGTCTACTGTGGAAAGGAATGAGTATGCCAGTATGGTAAAGTGGTTGGGGTTGGATAGTCTTCCTAGATTTATTGAATCAGTTCCTGGAGGGGTATAAGGATGGTATAAATGAGGCTTGAGAATTGTCTTTCACTCAAGCTTGATATAGGAGTAAGTCATTAGGTTGGTGTTGCTATGAAATGTTGGGGGTGGGATTTTTATTAAGAAACTGCAAAAGTGGACCATGCAGAAGGTGCATGGGCAAAAAAGAAAAACTAAAGTAGTAGTCAGGAGTGAAGCAAACGGCTAATAATTCCTCTATCAATTGTTGACTTTGGGCCTCGTATTGGTGGGAGTGGGATTTAGATGCTTATAGTATAGTTGATGTTTTTTCAACTCTTGATTATGTATAGCATGAGATAAGATTGAGTTGAGATTAAGTTTCCTAATAGCATGTAGCTTCTGCGTTTCAGGAAATATCATTCAAAAGTAAATAAAAAATAAAGTTACCTTACATAGGACAGGCAGATCTTCATGAAAATATTTTAAGTTGTTTGGCTGCAACTGCAAGTATGATGCAGGAGTGAGTCCCATATTGATTGGGTGTCAGACATGGAACTCCCATTTAAAGAAGAGGCTCTCCCCTCTTAACAGCCTGATCTTTAGAAGTGGGCTCTTCTCTACATCAAGTGGTATCAGAATTCAGAATGCTGTTTGTCCACCCCCTGGTGTGGATGGACTTCTCTTTCTGACCTGACAGGATTGATGCAACAGTGCGAGTTCCGAATCAGCTGGGTGTGCTACACAGAACTCCCATTCAAATTAGAGGCTTTCCCCTCTAACTACTTGGTCAGGATCTATGGTGTTTTTTATTCTATCTTCTTCAAGTTATATCATGGAAGTTTCCTGTATTGACCCATTCTCACTGAAGGTCTGCAGTTTTAATACTAGGGTTTCAGTGTTCTTCTGGAGGCTGGACTCTCTTTGTTCAACTTGGAGCTTCTGCATTGTAATTGGATAAAAAGGGTTGTAATTCTGAAAAGGATCGTAGTATGATTAATCAATGTGACCTTAATGAGGACACCTTATAGAGAATGAATTAATCTGCTTTTTTCACTGTCTCTACTTGGTTTAATTGTCTCTTGATATCTTTAGCTTTAGAGGACATTCTCTTTTTCATCTTCTCATTTTCAGAAGGTGTTTTTAAAGTAGTCTTTTATCCCCAAAAGCAATTCTTTTTTGCAGTGGCATTGTTGCTACAGTGTTTGGGGCAACTGGGTTCCTAGGTCGTTATGTTGTGCAACAACTTGGTAAGTTTCTTGGATGTATAATTGTTTCAAAGAAAAAATTTACCAGAATATTGTTAAAAAAAAAAATGTTTCGGTTACTTTTTCTGTAAATAAAATAATGTGAATAAATTCTGTTGTAGCTATGAATTGTTATTTTTCTAACTATATTGCATTGCATGCTTTTTGCGATATCATTTTTCTCTTCCAGCTAAAATGGGATCTCAAGTGCTGGTTCCTTTTCGAGGTTCTGAAGATTCTCACCGTCATCTCAAACTGATGGGGGATTTGGGACAGGTAGCGTGAGACAATGTTTTTACACATGTAAAGAGTCCACCCTTGTCCCCTCTCTCTTCCTGGTCTGAATGGAAAAGAAAATTGTGGTATATGCATTTATTTTCATGTGCTGTTTGTGCTAATCTTTGATTGGTTGAAATGCCCAGATTGTGCCCATGAAATACCACCCTAGAGATGAAAATTCAATAAAAGCTGTGATGGCAAAGGCTAATGTTGTTATCAATCTTATTGGTATACATGTTGTCATATAATTCTGCACCTCAAATGTTTCAAAGTGTTGGAATATATGACTTTTTGCAACATACTCATCCTGGGTGAGTTGGCTGCTGGCAGGAAGGGAGTATGAGACAAGAAACTACAGCTTTGAGGAAGTGAACCATTACATGGCTGAGCAACTTGCAATGGTACCTTCTGTTTGGTCTCATCCTACATAATTTGTTTTAAAATATGAATTTATCAATAACTCACTTTTTTTTCTCTCTTGTCTTGTACTTGCATGCATTAGTTACTTACATGTTATGATACCCATTTGCAATAAAAGTAGTCATTATAATTCATAGGAAGCAAATCAATTTGGTTGTATGCTCCGGATGTCTGTATATTTTAGGATGATGTTGAATTTACGAGTGAAAAGAGAAAACAAAAGTAAAGATGTCAAGTTTACAATGATGGTTCCATAATAATATTTTGTGTTTATTATGGGATCTGGTCAACTAGTTGTGAGTTATCCCAAGCTGGCAAATCTCAAACACATCCCAACTGGTCAGTGTCTCAAACTGCATATTAACTCTGATGTTTTGTAACTCCTCCTGCTGCTCCTTCTGCCCCTCCAAAGGTGGAAAAGAAAATGCACTGCTACTGTTACAATGGTACTGCAGTTGTGTGTGGAGGGGTGTACTGGATTTGGCTTCACCTGTCCTCTGTAAAGACTGCCTTGTGATACCTGAAGCTGTATTGTAAAAGTTCAAATCAATATGCAAAAGAAAGTTTTTGAAAATGATTATGAAATTGATTTAAAGCTTTATTGCTGCACTAGGTTAAGCAATGAGGTTGCTGTAGGAAAGTATCACATGTAGAGGTTCATAGCTGTTTATGTGGGCTCAGGAGCCTGATGCAAGCTATAGGAGCTATCTTTAAGGGATTTGAGACTTGATTTTGAGGTTTACACAATTGTGATGTTTAGTGCATATAAACTGAGCAAATATGTCGCCTTGCAGAGCTCGCTCAAATATTTGTATGCTTCTGATGTTTATGATTGCCTCACTTGACCAGATTTTCTAAAAATATTTTTTGTATTTATCTTTTAATTGTGTAGAAAACAATCTGACTTCATGCAGATTGCCAAAGAGCATGGTGGTATCATGAGATTTATTCAAGTTTCTTGTTTAGGGGCATCTCCTTCATCTCCATCCAGGATGCTTAGAGCCAAAGCAGCTGCTGAGGAAGCGGTCTTAAGCGAATTACCTGAGGTACATTTAGTTCCTTGCTCTCTAGGCTAAAAAAATGTTATATTTATCATATGGAAGTGGAGCTTCTATTCACTCTGGCCATTTACATTTGAAGCTGAACAAAGAAATAACATATTCTGTATCTTTTTTTTGCAAGTTTTTGGATGAACTGATTGAGTCTTGGTTTTTCATGTAAACAAGTTCTCCTGAATAATAGAGATAGAAGCCAAAGAACAGTCACTGAATTGTTGAGTAGTTAAAACTAGTGCGTTAACTATGTTCCTATTGACTCTTCAATATTGTTGAGTAGATAAACAGTTTGAGATCATTACATACTGCTCCTTGTCAAAATTTCTTCAGAAAGTGTATTTTCTCCTGTTTAAATGCTTTGGACAATATATCTGATTGCCAATTAGAAATACAGAATTGTTTTCATATGAATGTTGAAGTAAAAATCATTTTGCACTCAATCAGTTGAAATATTTGTGGTCATTTTGTACTAAGATGTCACATCTGGGGCATTTTCATGCTTTGCTAAGTTGCAAGAGCAAGCATTAATATTGGAGTTCCTAACATTTACCTAAATACCTATACAGGCCACAATATTGAAACCTGCTGTTATGATTGGTACAGAGGATCGGATTTTGAATCAATGGGCTCATTTTGCAAAGAAGTATAGCTTTCTTCCACTGATTGGGGATGGAAGCACAAAGTATGTGTAAATCTATCAAGCAATTACTGTGAGCTTCTATTTTTATTTTGCTGAAGAGAACTGTAATGTGTGGTTCTGCCCTTTGGCATTGAAATGCATTTTTCTTGATTTTTTTGTCTGACAAATGCAATTATTGCAGAATCCAACCTGTATATGTTGTTGATGTCGCTGCTGCACTTGTTGCAGCCTTGAAGGACAATGGCACTAGCATGGGAAAGACTTATGAACTGGGTGGTCCAGAGGTTTTTACGGTGCATGAATTGGTAATCTGTCTTTATCTCATTATTTGTAGTTATTTGTATTTAATATCTTGTCAAACAAGAGATACTACTTGTTGGGGAGAAGAAGGAAGAGAAAACTGTTGAAATTATGTAGATCCTTGTGTAAATGCAGGCAGAGCTTATGTATGACATGATTCGAGAATGGCCCCGATATGTGAAGGTGCCTTTTCCCATTGCAAAGGTGTGTTTGCCACTTCATTTGTTGATTACTTGTCAGCTAGGAAGCACGGATACTAGACACGGGTACAATACAACACAGATACAGGGATATGACAAATTCTCAAAAATAGAGGATGCAACACAGGTCAAGTAAGGCACATAAAAAATGCATAATTAATATAAGATTGACATAAAGGCACAAATCCAGAGATAAATTTATCATAGAAACACAAATCCTGTCATAAAAGCACGTGTTTAAAATGTAAGCAGTACTACAGTCATTGCAAGCACAATCCTTACTCCAGGGTTTGTAAAGTTAGCATCAGTCATTGCAAACACAGAAAGACAATCATTTATCCTAACCTCATTATATGATTTATATCCCATCTGGATCCAACACAAATTTTATTTTATTTTTGTAAAAATAAGGTAAGATCTAAGATGGCAAGTATCTGATCATGACCCATGAATATCCACCACAGATATGCATTTGACACTGGTACAGCAACACTAGTATGACTGACGATTTGAAGTGTCCGTGCTTCCTAGAGTTTGTGTATGGCCTCGGAGGCCCAAACTTAGGAATGTAGAAGAACTTGTATAGGTTGCGTTAATTTGCTGTCTATTTATATCTAAGTTTGTAGCTCACAATCACATCTGTGATTTGCCAGTCAGCTATCACTTGGTCCTTTTGTGTGTTTTAGTGGTGGAGTGAAAGGTTGATATTACTGCTGATGGGATATTAATACTCGGTTTAGTATTGAGATTACATGGTGTCATTTTGGTGGCATAAAATGCTAACATTTTGTGGGGTACGACTGATTTCAGGCATTGGCAACACCACGGGAAATATTACTAAATAAGGTCCCCTTTCCGATACCCAATCCTGACATTTTTAATCTGGATCAGATCCTTGCTCTGTCTACAGATAATGTTGTTTCAGAAAATGGTAAGTTTCATGAAATTTTAGGGAGAATTCCAAGAAAGGGATTCTTGATAAAAAATATTTACTAGGAAAGAACAATAACTACTCAGTGTAAGTTAAGCCAATATTATACATAATTCCTTCCAAGATAAATATTTTTTTACAGGAATTCCTTATTTCCAAATTTTCCTTAATTTTTATCATAAGGTCGTTCATTCTTTATTCCAAGACATTATTATAGGAATCTTTTCACTCTCGCATGTCCCACATTTTTTTTTATGGAAATTTGCAGCTTTGACTTTCAATGATCTTGGTATTGTTCCTCATAAGCTGAAGGGATACCCTGTGGAGTTTCTTATCTCATATAGGAAAGGAGGCCCACAATTTGGGTCTACAATCAATGAAAGGGTCTCTCCAGATGATTGGCCGTAAGATTCTCTGGATTCTTGGTCTTGAATCATTTTACTGTCTGTCTTATTGCCTGTAATACCGCCGTAAAGGATCTGAAAGGCTCAACTTTGTATCGTTCATTCAATACATGATCATGTTTTTTTTTTTTGGGTCCACAATACATGATCATGTTTAATAATGAAAACAAAATTCAGATACTTGTGGATTCCTGAACGTAGCATTGAAAACGCACTTTTTGATTAAGTTCAAACTCAGATTTTTAATTGCTTATATTATTTGTACGTTGTATGTGCTTGTTTGGTCCTGAGTCAGGTCCAATCAACTTACCCTAGCCTCCCCCCTCACTGTTCTCAACACTTCAAAAGACAAGACATGGAATTACACCAGAAAAAAAAAAAAAAAAAGAATGAGGTGAAGCAATAAAGAAGGGGGGAGGAGAAAAGTGGTTGTTTCGATGGTATTGTTACGGATAATTATTTTTAGGAGAAAAATCTACAAATATTTTCTGAATTTTTATCCTATTTTAAAGTACTTATTATAAATTTTTAAAACTGTCTGAAGTTTTAAAACCTACAAATAGACTTTCCGTCTATTGACTACACAAAAATTGTTAAAAATTAAATTTTTTCTCTTTTTAATTTAATTTTTATTTTTAAAGAGAAAAATTCTAAATGAATTTAGAGTAAATTATATTAAAAAGAATTTAAATTAGCTTGACAAATAATTAATCAAATTAGCAAACTGAAATTAAATTATTTTTGATGAGATGATCATCTGACCATTCTTCCTTACTTTCATGTTTTTTCATTAAGCCGCTTCAGGAGAAAAGGCCTGTGTGCTTGTTTTTCACTCCTAACTTGCAAGAGATACACCGTATGTAATTACAAATCCCAGCATGTATATGTTGGGTGATGTACATAACTTATCTGTCACCTAGAAAACACCAAAATCATCTCTTCACATTTTATATAATTTTTTTTTTATAAATAAAGGGGGGTTATCCTATTTCAAAACCAGAACATACCACTAGTGTTAATGGTACTTACAAATTATCTCTCAAAAAGGTTAGTAGGTTACTAACAGAAATTAAACTCAAGACTCGAGTCAATACAGCTTAATCCCGTCAATTATGCAACCTTCATTAGCCACGTTCTGTATTTTATTTATTTGTACTCTGCACAAAGTGGAAAAAATTCTGAACCAAAATTGAAGTTGTTTAGAAAAACGATCTAATTTGAATAGCGTGGACAAGATTCCTCTTTCTACTTGAGTGTCCTCCAAGTCATTCCAGAAGAACATGGGGTTTCCTTCAGCAGGAGGTAAACCCTCAGGTCTAATCTAATCTTACTTACAGAAAAGGAGAAAAAGCCTCGTGAAAGCAGAAATCATCAAATCTGAATAATAAACCCCATGCAGCACATCACATGGCAGGAAGTGGTGGCTGATTCTCCCACTCTCCAGTTGTGACTGTCTCATGGACTCAAAGTTCAAGCATGGCTCGTTCGAATACATCAACCTGGATGGAAAGGGCACCGGTGCAGCAATGCGCTTGCATCTTAGAAGCATCAAAGGTGAGCCAAAAGATTGTTGTTGCATCAACATTTACGTAAACAACAACGTTCAGGGTGTGTCCAATTCGGTGTTGCATGATAGTGAGGTAAAGATGAGAGACCCAGGAATTGGTTTATACTTTGAAGGCTTGAAGGTGGATAGAGGAACTCCCCCATTCAACAAGAGGGCGTGCTGGGAGGACAGGCTTGGTTTTCTGCTCTGCATATTACTTTTGCTGGCTCTTGTGTTTCTCTTGGTGCTGATATCCTCAACTAGAATCTTGATTTTTATTGTCTGAAATTTTGGTGCTTCAACAACCACTCTAAAGAAGAGGGTATATATGCTAAATTCGTTTTGTGCTGTAGGATTTTGATATATGGTAATGCTAATTATGTGTTCATGTTAGTTTGACTTCAACTTACGGTCTCTTCTGTTTAATTTGTATTGTCAACTATAAGAATATTGAATTCATGACGCATATAATTAACAAATTCCAGATCCAGACTATAAGGTGATGTTTTCAACCAAAAAGGAACTTGCATTGGAGATCTAGACTTATTGATGAGACTCTGCATTGGGTCAATAAAATTAGTGTATTTATGGTTTTGAAAAGAGTTAGTTGTAGCCCACTCTTGGATGAAGGTAACTTGTTGATGCCCAACCGCAAGACAGCGTTCCATCATGCGGGGTTGTAGTTTCATTTTCAACATTCAGTGAAGACTAGTTAGTACTTTAGTGTTCTGATCTTTTAAATTGTGATATAATCTAGATATCAGCTCTTAGTTTAACTAATCTTATGATTTGAGAAAGTAAGAATAAACTTTTTTATGTAAAAAATAAATAATTAAATAAATAGAGCTGTTTTATTTACAATGTGACTGTCTCCAACGTAATGAGACACAATGAAACACAGGTACGAGTATTTATCCATTTTGAGACGCGTCAAAACAGAAATTTGCTGCAACAATGCTTATAGAGCCAAGTGAAATGTACAAGACACGGTATTTTTCTCATTTTTTTTTAAAAAATTTCAATGAATTTAATGTTTATTCCATTTTTGTTCTCTTTCCTTTTAGCTTCATTATTTCATTGGAGCTCATTTATCGATGGAAACTTCATAATTCAGAACGCTAATAAAACAAGTGAACTTAAGAAGTCAGGGACTCAGCTTCTGATTCTTCCTTGTGAGCTTATATATCCGGCATTAAACATCTTTCACCAAGTCTACATTTCATTAGTAGAAAATCAGCAACTTATAGATTCTAAATTATTGATAGAGAACAGTAATATTATACAACTTTTGTTGCTCATATCAGTGAAAAGAGATCCGCAAAAGGCTCAGTCATTCTGTTTCCTCAGCATAACAGTAGTTTACTGAATTTCAAGTAGCCTAGTAACCTGTAAGAGATGGATTGTTCTAGCATTATGTTTCAGTCACCACTGGCACCATTTCATATTCTTCTAACCTTTGATTCTCCAAGGAAGAGTGATGCCACCGCCAAAGCGTTGCTGCAAATAGATAATTACAGCAAACATCGGGCCTACCAAAGAAATAACTATGTTCGTTTAATTTCTGATATCTATGTTCTTACCCTGAGCCATCGAGTTGAATCATTATATTAGAGAAGTTTGAGTCTGTCCCTGAAGGTCTAGAAAAACATGGCTCTGTCAGCAAAATTTTAATTTCATACAAAAGACAATTTCTAAAATATAGGCATAGACAGGCAAGATACAAAGGGTTGTGTTAGATGACACAGAGAGGGTATCAACAGACAAGTTTACCAACCCTGGAGGATATTTGCCTACATACGAATTTTTAAAAGAAATTATAATTGAAAGCTAGAGAGAGAGCATATGAATATAACTAAAGAATATCTTGTTTACCTGAAGAAATGTAGCCAGCAAGTTCCAATTAAATGCCTCTTCAAGTACTTTACTTCTAGGAATAAGATCAGCCAACATTAGAATTGATAACAGCTGAAAAATGGGTGACATTCATAATTTCATATTAAAATTCAAACCAAATCCATCATCAGATGCTAAATTGGCAATTACATGTCAATGATAAACTCAACCATGCTCTGCTGTGAATAGCATTGGCAACCAAACATTCAAATACATATCATAGAAGCAAGACAAGTGATGTTAAGATGAAAAGTCACTAGATTAATGAAAATTGAAATGAAATAGTTGGTGTTCACAAACCTGGCAGTAGCTTTTCAATGCATTAGATGATTTATATATCTCATGCTCCATAGATAAACAAATAGGAAGACTAAGCCACTCTTTAGCATAAGTCCAATCCACCATGCTTTGCTACCTGCACATCATTGTTTATAGAGTTGAAAAGATTGCCCTGTAAAGGATCAAGCCTATCAATTCTACTTGCTATTTCCATGAAATTCTTCTTAAAATATAACTACACAGGAAACTTACATTCTATAATTTAGGCCTTGCAAGTGTGTATGCTTTCTATTCAACATGTGTGAAATAAAATTAACCAATGCCAAAACCAAAATTTAAATGAAAGTATAATTTTATATTATCAAAGAATCAAAAATCTCTCACTACAAAATCATTTTCCACTCCCCACATTATTTAAGCCACTAATGAAATTAACACAACAGAAACATTTTGACAGCAAAACAAAAGAAAAAAAAAAAACAGAAGGCCTTGATTATATAGAATATTGAAGCAGAAATATTAGTCATGCGTCAGCCCACCTTAATCATATCTTTTAATCTAGTCTAGCAATTGGGATTTGGGAATATAGAAAGTAAAATCTTTTGCTCAGGAACATAAAGGAATTGCCTAGCCTAAATCATCCGCCACATTGGTCCTAAAAGGAATTGCGCAGCCCTAATCCTTCTTCCCCTCCCTTTTTCTAATAAGTAAATGAATAAAATGATCTAATGAACTTTGACATTTTGCCATGGCCAAAAGTGAGTCTCCGTGACTCAGAATAACAACCAATCTCAAAAGGGAGTCTTCATCTGCACTGATAACCCAATATCAGAATATCATAACCTAACCGCACATCAGTCACAATAATATACAATGCAAATGTGACAGTGGGCAGGGAAATTGAGAGGAGGGGTTTGAAACGGGGAATACTTTGACAAAGCCAACGATTATCTAAGATAGAGAGACGAAGGGAAACAGAGAGAGTCTTGCCTTGTGAACGGCAGCGACAATGGCAGGTGATGGTGCGGTGCAGACGCTTCGATAACAAAACCGGCGACAAAGTCTTGCGAAGAGCATTGTGTGATGAGGGATTTCTCTAGCGAGTGAAAAGAAACTTCATCCATGAAGGCATGATATACAAAGGGAAAGAAATGAAGGAACAGAAATTTCGAAAAATTGGCTTATGTACTACTTACCTCGGTCATAACAGGAACTGAGAACGGTGACCAAATATGGCTAATGAGGGACCTCTGAGTGAGAGTGTTCTAAGATAGACACCCATGGGTGAATTTTCAGGAAAGGCGAAAGAAAAACAACAACAACTAAGTTAAAAGACGTCCACATATTCAGAAAAGTAGTCTTAAATTTTATTTTTGAGCAGTACTACGACTAGAAAAAAGTTGATAAAATTCTAGAAGTCACCAAAATTTATGAGTGATTGATGAGTAAAATAAAATAATAAGAGTCATTTATTTATTTAATAATTAATAAATACGTCAATTTTGTTAAAATAATTATAATTATCTTTTTTTTTTCTTTTTTTTTAAATTATCTCCGTTCCGGGAAGGCCAGAGCTCGGAGGCAAGCCCATTTTTGGATCAATTCCAACAATCTGCTGCACGCACTCTATTTTGACTCTAGTTTTTTCTTTCATAAGATAACAATATATATACACTCAAGCTATTTTTCTCATGGATTTCTTTATTTATTTTTCCTCAGCACTCCCAAATAAACATAAATGTGGAGTTTGTGTTACTTCTTAATACGTGTTATTAAAGATTAAATTTTTATGTTAATTAAATATTAAATTTAAAATTTGTTGTCTGAAGAAAATTTAGTATAATTAACAAAAATAAACAAAGTATCTATTGAAAATAATTTTATTACTGAAAAGTTTGTTATATTTTTTTCCTATGAAAAAATATAACAAATTAAATCAAGTAATTTATAAAAGCATTCTTACACCTCTCGGAGCTTATCTCAAGATGTAATATAGAAGTTTTTTAATAATGATTTTTTGAGGTTTTCTTTAAGAGATGGAGCACTATATTGTATTGTAAATTTATATTTGCTTTCACGTTAGAAAAGTATAACAACTAGGTCAATAAATACATCGTTAGGAGATATATAAAATTACATTATCATCATGAAGATAAAATAAAGGGTAATGCAGTTTGATTAAAATAAATTTATGAAAGTTTTTATCTTCAAAATTTTTATTTGCATTTATCAATTTGCACCTTATTTTAAAAAGGGTAAAATCCATGAACTATTGAAGAATACTGAGATTGCCTTTTCTTCTCTTTTTTTTTTTCTTTTTTATAGTAACAATATATTTCAACTATCTTCTGTGTTAATGGAGATCATACTCTTTCTCAAAAGATTTTAAAGACATATCTCCAAATCGACTTATGATTTGTTTGTTTTATATTTTTAAATAAAGTATACAAACATTGGGAAAAAAAAAGTAAAAATATTTTATTGTGTGTAAAAATTACTTTGAAAAACATGCAACACATATTTACCTTGACTAAAATGTGAAACAAACAAATATTAATGTATTTAAAATAATTAATTTTCTTAAATATTCATTCAAAACTTAAACTTGAATAATGATATAAAAAAGACACATATTTAACACTAACTGAGTTCTCTTTTTTTTTTTTTCTGGAAATGCTACGTGAATTCTAAACTAGAGTGGGATTACCTGCTAGGCAATGGACACTAGGAGAAGGAGAGAGCACGAGAAAATGAGTGTGATAGTGAAAGGTGCGGAAACGGACACAGGCACCTTTGGATCTAAACCCTAGGGTCAGGGGCATCGCATCAATTCCAAGGAAACATAAATCGAATCATAGGCGTAATTGAAGGAATCCCCCAATTTATTAAGCGAGTGCGTATCTCGCAAGTTATATAAATATTCGCTCCCTCTGTACAAAATGTATTTAACTGAAAAAGTTCTACGTGTTCGAGTTTGTTAGTGACGACAGTTGCAAGACGTACTCTCTTTCCTCAAGTTTGCAGCGTCTCTCTTTGTGATCATGATACGTGAAGATAGAAGTTCTCTCACCGTTGATGTTTTTCCGTGTTAGCGAAAGCACTCTCAACTAGAAAAGCTCTTTCAGAATATAAAAGTTTCTCTCCCATTACAGCTATGGTTGAACAAGAACAATTTTGGTTATTTGAGCCAAGAAACTATTTCAAGCATCATCGGCTTAGCTTGCAACAGGGCTATAAGTTGAATCAACACTCAATATCTTTTATGACAACTATCGTTTCTTATTATGTGTATACAAATTGTCTTTGCTTTATTTTATAGAGAAAACAACAAATAGATCAAACTCAAAGTGCTCTCTCTGATAAAGAAAGCATATTGAAATTTAAAAAACTTGAAAATTCAGCATCTGTTTTATTCACGTTACATTTTCATTTGAAATTTAAAACCCTCCGAATCATTCTCTCATTTTATTCTCTTCTCCGAAATCCCCTTATCCTTCCCTTAAGGTGAAAGCTTCTCTTAACGATGGCTATGTGGCGAAGACCTCCGAATTGAGTTTTTGGGTATACGCGATCAAGCACACTTACACAAAGAATGTATTTCATTGAAGAAGTTAAAAGTATCCGAGTTTATTCCATGAAGCAGCTTCGCATATTTCAGCTCTCTCTCTCTCTCCTTGCTTGCTTTTTACTTTCAACTCTCTTTGCTTCTCAGTCCGTGACTCCATATGCTCTCTCAAGAGTAAATGCAAACGAGGCTCAGATAAAGAGGGAGGACAACCTGGTCGACATCAAGAAGAACAGGCACCGATGACAATTTGCTCAAGACGATAAGGAAGGACTTTAGACTTCTTCAGGCTCAATAATTTTTTGGTACTTCAAATAGTGTCGCTTACCTGCAAGGTATGCACCCCCTAAAACAAGGGGAACATATTTGATTTCAAAATTTGATTGCAATTTATTATCTGTTTGGTGAGTTTTGCACTATTCTCTGTTCAATGGATTAGGAAATTTATTTATAATTTGTACTCTCTAAATATGTTTTTGTCCTAAGTTATTGTTCAACACTACTTCAGCTTTTTATTGTTGAGCTGATATGATCTATCCAATTACTTAACCAATTTATATTATTTTTTGATTTGTGAAATGTTTAGTGCAAAAACACAAGGAATGATTTAATAATCGGCTCTTCATTTGTAAGGAGGTAAATCTTTCTTTTCTGATTTTAGTGCTAATTTAGGGTGTGTTGAAATTGTGGCTTAACATATTTGTTATTTTTTGGTGTTCTTCACTTTCTATGTGTATTAGAGTCATAATATAGTGTTAATAATTACAAAATTACAAATTATAAACAAAATTCAAGGATGGTACTGGGGAGAAATTAGTATGTAATCTACATTAATAGTATCCAAACCAAGCATATAGTTTGATATATGACAGAAGCAAAGCTCATTCTTAACAAGAGCACCCAATAAAGTTTAATATTTTGAGTACTGAGATATAGGTGCTATTTAGAATCTACACCACAAAAGGTATACAAATAGTGTTTAGATTTTGTAATGTACGATTCTTTATTTATTGTTTAGACTTTGTCTCAATTTGATTATTTCACTTGATATTAGTTTAAAAAAATACTTCTTGGATATAAATCCTTTTCTTTGTTCAATCTCCTTGGTAAATGAGCTGCTATTCTTTACTAAAGCTTGATTTACTCCTATGCAGTTGCATATCATTTCATCTTCCTTTATTGTTCCTATGTAATTTGATTTAGCATAAGACAATTTTATCCTCAAAACTTGCTCTATATTTGTTTCTTTTGTAGTAAATGCACTAATAGACATCAAGAATGTTTGATTGCTCCCACAGACAATATGAGGAATTGAAATAAGGGTGAACCATATACTTCAAACTAGACTGTCCTCTTTTCTTCAGCTTCCTATGAATTGTAGCTATTTTGTTTTTTATTTTCTCTGCATACTTTACTTTTTCTTCTCCATTTGTTCCTACTCACGAAGAAAATGAAGAGTTAACTTTTTTCCTTCTTTTACCACATTCAATGCAGAAAAATAATCACTGGAAAATCAAAATTTTCAAATAGAAAGAAGTTGAAAAAGAGATAAGATGAAAAGTAAAATCATTTCAAAAGAACTACTTGAGTTTAGCTCAAATGTTAAGAGTAGCTCAATTGGATAGAAGTAAAATAAGATATGTTTCTTGGTAAGAGTAAATTTTGATTTGGATGGAATTTAAAATCTTATAGCACAAAAAGAAAAATTCAAAAGGAGAAATGGAGGCTATGGTTTACAGGTCTCCACTAACTCATCTCTAACCAATAATGTAGGTCCTAACTTTGTAAACCCCATTACGCTGTCTACTCTGTCAAGAAAATCCACTTTTTTGTAGAACATTGCGAAAATTATCCTTTACTAGCTTTTGATAGGTTATATTGTTAAAAAAGTATACAGACAGACAAACTTTTAAAAAGTACTCACAAAGCACGTTAGAATTACTAATGAAATAAATTCTTACTTCAATCTTTTTCAATTCAGCCTCCACATAAGCTTTCTTACTGTTCTCCCATGCTAAAATGGTTGAAAGCTTTTTGTGAGCTCTGCTCAACAATTTCATTTAAATTAATCTTAAATAACATGAAAGAATTAGACTTTCTGATCAAATTAATAATATGAATGTATGATGTTATAGCTTCATGCTAAATTAGCAAAATAAAGAGCTGTCATTTGTTTCTAATTGATTCCACAGAATGCACTGTAAAACTAACCAAAGACTAAGACAAGATACTTAATAAGGAAAAAGCCTTATGGATAGTTGAAGCTTATGATTTGAATATCATATTTGAAAAAGCCTCGTGATTTTAATGCTAGATTAAAATAAGAAACGTAGTTTCCTAAAATATCAACATACATAGTAAGGGTGTAATTTTTGTAGATTATGGGAAAGGAGCATAAACTATTTAGTAGTTACTGGAATGATTTGTTCTTAAAATTATACATAGGTCCTGTATTAGTAGTTACTTTCAGAGGGTCTTACATTCTATTAATAAAAAACTAAAGAATACTTTTATAAGATAAGTACTGATTCTTTAAATTAATTTATGAGAGTATCTATGTTAAGCTTTAAGAATTTTTTTATTATCTAATTTTGATTTTAAGATTTATTAATGATCTCTTTCTCTCTTGTAGGACATTAAAAAGATATCAAGTCATGCTCATATTAATATAAAGAGAACGGGAGAACTCGATACTAGATCATTTCTTGAAACTATGAAGAAATATATGAGAAAGCATAAAAGAATGTTTTGCCATTGAATTCATTATGAAAAAAAAATTCATTTACTTAAGTATTTGTTATTCAGATTAATAATCAAGTATGCTGGAACTTTGGTATTTCCAAGTTATGAGTTTGTTTTGTTAAAAAAAATATAACAAATTGATTTTGTTTCATCAAATTAATAGTTAATATTTTAATTTGTATTGCAAGCAATAAAAATAAAAATAATAAGAAGTGCCCGTGGATGGCACGGCGGCTGACTAGTTGTTAAATGAGTGAACATCATGTCCAATTTTTTATTGCCTTCTCATTTTCATGTCTCGATTTCAACACAGCCAATTCCATTCAAATTCAATAGCTCTAATCTAATGTTAATCTATCTGTACAGTCACTTGTCCCCTTTCTCATGATATCTATCGTCAAATTATTACGTGTTTTTAAAATATAATAAATATATATTTCATGAAATATTTTTATTATTAATTTTAAATTATTGATATAAAATTTATATAATTTTTTTTAAAATTAATAATAAAAATAATTTTTAAAACATACATTTATTAATATTTTAAAAATATATAATAATTTTTTCTGACTTCATGTTCTCTCCTCACTGTTCAGTGCTCACGTCACATGCTTGCATATGCAACTATGTTTTTTTTTTCCTTTTAGAAAATTGTGCTCTGATTAAAACCAAATTACCCTCAGGTCTAGCTTATTATATTTGATACTTTTTATTTAAAAAATTATATTTAATATTTTTTTAAAAATATTGAATATTTTTTATTTTTTATTTTATATATTATTTTTATTTTTATTTTTGTTTATAAAAATATACACTTACTTTTTATATTTTACATAAATAATAACATAAAAAATAAATATAATTTTAAAAATAAAAAAATATCGTTGTAATAAACATCCACCTCAAAAGAGGATATAGTAAATTATCCAAAATAAAATGTATTTTGTAAATATTGTAATTTGGTAGCAGTAGTTAAGAAGTCGAGGGAGCGACCTTGAGAGAAAGTCCAAATTTAGATGGTTCTAAATTCTAAAAAGGTAACAATTTGGTTAACCCCCACTTCACAATGGTTTGTTTTAGTAAAGCAATGGTTTATTAACCCCCACTCGGAGGAGATCACAAAGAATAATCAAAATCAAGCTTTCAATAATACACACACATATATATTAAGAATACTGTTAATGCTTTGAGAATATTATTTAAAAAATATTTAATAAGCTTCATTTTAATAAATAAATACTTCAAGAAAAAAATTAAATGTTTTTTTATTAAATACTTATACTTTTTATTTAATATTTGCATACTTTAACTTTAATATGAAGAATATAGTGTAAAATTATGATGTAATTTTAATTCATTATTAATATATTTTTTATTTAATTATATATTAATACATTAAAATATTTTGATTATGATAACATTAGTTCAAAAAGTCAAATTTTTTTAGTAATATGACAACACTGATTTAATGATAATATAAAAATTTTATATTAATAATAAATTAAAATTAAACTCATTAAAATTATTAGTCTTTAAACTTGACTTAGAGTTTCTAAACAATTTATACAATGAAAACTTTGTGATTTATACATAGAAATAAAATATTTCACATTAATTACCGAAAACAATATTTTACATATCACCCTTAAAGATTATAAGAAACAAGTTTAAGAACGCCGCATTTTCTTATTACTTTTTATTTCCTATATACATTGTTTTTATTTCTAAAATTTAAACTAACTCAACATATAAAAATAACTCATGACCTACAATTTAATTTTGATTTTTATTTTATTTTTAAGAGAAGTTAATGTAAGTTTTGAAAAATAAGAGGTGTATAAAAAAATAAAAATTACAGTAATTTTAGATGGATTTAATTTTGATATATTATTAATATAAATTTTTTAAATATTACTATTTAATTATATATTATTTAATATTTAACTTTTAAATAATTATAATCTTAATTAAGTTTTTTTAATAACTTAATAACTCATAATAATTAAATGATAATATTACAGTCACATTTTGAATCTTAAGTTACTAAATCTGTGCTTGGATCAATAAAAAAGAGAAAAAAAATGAAGGAATAAATTTTTTTTTATAAATTGGTTAATAAAAGGAATTAAGAAAGAAAGAAAAAAATTATGGTAGGATCCACATAAAAATTTTCTTTCTAGGAAAGAGAAAAAAACTCACATGAACAGAAGAAAACAAATGCTTTTCATTTTTATCCCTTCTTTCCTCTTCTCTTTTTTTGCCAAACAGATTTAATGGAGCAAGAACTTTTGTGCGAAAATTTTTATTTTGTTACTAAAGTTTAGTTATTTTATCTAATTTATAAATAAGCGTATTAGATGTGTGACATAAAAATAATAATATATTTATATTTTATTTCATTAAAATGTGAATATATTCATAATTTTATATAAATATATTTTTTTCTTCTTATTTTTTTATATAATTAAATATGATTTTTTCTCTTCATTTAAAGCATAAAAAGGAAAATATATTTTTATTTTTATTTTATCTTTTGTTTATTTTGTTTATTATTATTTTTGTCAATCCAAGTAAAGTGTAAGTGACTAAAGATGTGTAGAATTAAAATGAATCGTAGGGTTATGTTTCCTATTGACAAATAAATAAATAAAAAACACCTCCAAGCGTGTCACACCGTCACAGGCCACCGACATAAGACAGCCCCGGCGCACGTTGCTAACGTGCACCTTCGCCTCTCTCATCATTCATTTCTCAACCTTCGCATCTACGTACAAATTCTCTTTCGCTTTCCCCGTTCCTTCTCTGCAAAATTTACTCCTTGCAAATTCTGGATTCTTCTCAGCCAAACACACGTCTCTCTCTCTTCGCTGTTTTCCGCGTATGATCTGATCTCGATTCGTCAAATATTGTAACTTCGCTCTAAACGAGATTTAACTCACCAATCAGACACGGCGAGGCCATTCCTCGTGATTCGTGTTTTTTCTGCTAACACACACACGCTCTGGCTGTAGATTCGATCCCTATTTCTTGATTTCTTCTGCTTCAAACCCTCTCTGCTTCTTAAATCTTGAATATTGTCTACCTGCAAACCGTTCCCTCTGTTTGGAGCTGATCCCATACTCAGATTGATCCCCAGCTTTGCGGTTAGGTATAGGGTTTTGTGTCTTGCTTGAATTTCCTTGGCTGTTACGAACTGGGATTTGGGTTTGTGCGTGTAATCTATGAGTTTCGAATTTCGCGATTGTTCCGTTGAGTTTGCGATTGGGATTGGATTTGGAATGAAATGAGACGCCGCCCTGTGGCTGGGGTTCTCCCTGGGCAAATGGAGAAAGGAACGGCAAAGAACCAGAATTCTCGGATTTGCTTCTTGGCCTCCTTGTCTGCATTCTTCTGGTTTTTGCTGTTGTACTTCCATTTTGTGGTGCTTGGTGGCAGCAGTATTGATCAGTCCACCAAACTACAGCCTGTTCCCATTAACTATGAATCCACCCCAGTTCATGTAACCGATGCTCGCCAAGTGCAGACTCCTCCAAGAAAGATCGGGTTCCCTGAGGAGCGAAGCCCCCCAAAGAAGAGTGACCCCCCACGACCTGAAAAGAATTTCCCCTTCATGAGAGCACTGAGAACTGCTGAAAACAAGAGCGATCCCTGTGGGGGGAGGTATATTTATGTGCATGACCTTCCCTCAAGGTTCAATGAGGATATGCTGAAGGAGTGCAAGAGTTTGAGTCTTTGGACAAATATGTGCAAGTTCACCACGAATGCTGGCCTTGGCCCACCCCTTGAGAATGTTGAAGGGGTGTTCTCGGATACTGGTTGGTATGCTACAAATCAGTTTGCTGTTGATGTGATATTCAGCAATCGGATGAAGCAGTACGATTGCTTGACGCGGGATTCCTCTCTTGCTGCTGCAATTTTTGTACCCTTCTATGCTGGGTTTGATATTGCGCGTTATCTTTGGGGTTACAATATTTCAATGAGGGATGCAGCTTCGCTTGATCTGGTTGATTGGCTTATGAAGAGGCCGGAGTGGAGCATCATGAATGGCAAGGACCACTTTCTTGTTGCGGGAAGGATAACATGGGATTTCCGGAGACTAACTGATGAAGAATCAGACTGGGGCAATAAGCTTCTGTTTTTACCAGCTGCAAAGAATATGTCCATGCTTGTGGTCGAATCCAGTCCCTGGAATGCCAATGATTTTGGGATTCCATATCCCACATACTTCCACCCTGCAAAAGATGATGACGTGTTCATTTGGCAGGACAGAATGAGGCAATTGGAGAGGAAGTGGCTTTTCTCCTTTGCTGGAGCGCCACGTCCTGACAACCCCAAATCAATCAGGGGGCACATAATTGACCAATGCAAGAGGTCAAAGGTATGTAAGCTGTTGGAGTGTGACTTTGGCGAAAGCAAATGTCATTCTCCAAGCAGCATAATGCAGATGTTTCAAAGCTCGCTTTTCTGCCTTCAACCCCAGGGTGATTCATACACACGAAGATCTGCTTTTGATTCAATGTTGGCTGGTTGTATACCTGTCTTCTTCCATCCAGGTTCAGCATATACACAATATACTTGGCATCTTCCTAAGAATTATAGCAAGTATTCTGTCTTCATTCCGGAGGACGATATTCGTAAGAGGAATGTCAGTATAGAGGAGAGGCTTAGTCAGATACCTCCGGAGCAAGTGAAAATCATGAGAGAGGAGGTTATTAGTCTC
This sequence comes from Castanospermum australe, assembly GCA_019955255.1. Lineage (NCBI taxonomy): Eukaryota > Viridiplantae > Streptophyta > Magnoliopsida > Fabales > Fabaceae > Castanospermum > Castanospermum australe. Next base: position 273,210 of record NSJW01000637.1, read on the forward strand.
ATTCCAAGACTAGTATATGCAGATCCTCGCTCCAAATTAGAAACTCTTAAAGATGCATTTGATGTTGCTGTACAAGCAGTGATTGACAAGGTTACCAATTTGAGGAAGGATGTTATCGAAGGTCGTACAGATGACAACTTCATTGAAGAAAACAGCTGGAAATATGCATTGTTGGATGAGGGAAAGCGTGAGGTTGGGCCTCATGAATGGGATCCTTTCTTCTCAAAACCAAAGGATGGCAGTGGGGATTCCAGTGATTCCTCTGCTGAAGCTGCAAAAAATTCTTGGAAAAATGAGCAAAGAACTCAATCATGAAGGGGAGGTAAAATTGCATCTGCAGGGTTCTGAAATGTGGTTTATTGCAGACTCAAATGCTTTCCCTGAATTAGGGAAGAACTACAGGTACAAAATAATTGCTGGGGTCTTGCTATGAACTTACTGCTGAACTTCTGTCCGAGTTTATTGAGCAGGCTTCCTCAGTGACAACCCCAGCATGGAGAGATATTCTCTGCTTTCCACAGTTTTGTTATATAGTTTTTCCTGATTTCTGCATCATGTATTGTATTCTTCTTAGTGGTTCCTAGAAATGTATTTTGCAAGTTTTAATAATTTCTTTCATACTATTTTTGTCCAGTTGATTCATATAGGAAATATAAACAAATTTATGGCTAATGCTAAACCTTAGACAAGTTTAGCCAGTGAAGTCATGGAAGATCAGTTGAAGTGTTTCACTTGAATGGTCTATCATTTCGCATGGAAATGTGTTGAGACTTGAGACCTTATATTGAAGCGTGGCTAACATTCCAAACATAGATTGCTCTCTTTTGATGATTATGATGAAATAAATGTCTTGAACTTCTCTACTTTTCCATTTGTTTGATTGTTTGGTCTATTTTTTTTCATAGCTAAAATCATCCATGCATTTCAGTATATTGGGTCATTGGGTGACATAATTTCACTAATAGGTATGCACCTGTGTGAATTGTTGCCTTGTGCAGCTAGTTATATCCATGTAAATAGCGAAAATGATTGGCTGTTTCTTCGACTACTGTTGCTTCTCATTTATATAATTTATGTTTCTGTTGTTTATTTTTGGCGAAAAATAAAAAACAGTGGTGGGCACAATGTTTATCGTTATGAGAATTTTGTGATGTCTTCTGTTGTGGTATCTATTCAGTTTGGCAATATTAGTGACTGTGAACGACTGGAGGTACCAAAAAGAAGTTACCATAAGATTCCCATTGAAATATGTAAGGCTTCGTTTCTTTCTTTGGATATGAATGAAATGAACTCTAATGATGCTGAGACTGGCATTGGTGAAATGATTACTCATCTTTTGAGATAAATACGAGAAGTTTGCAGATAAAATTTTGACTTTCTTTTGGAATGACTCGGTGGGATTTGATACTTTTGTCCTCGATGGAATTGCTTACTTGGCTTTAGGCAGTGTTTGTTTTCTGTTGTCCTCTTCATTTCAGAAAACCTTTACATTCCTGCGTGTCTGCCTATCCTTTCCTCCTGTTTGTCTTCTTCGATCCGTTCGGTATGACTATTATATGCTCGCAATCGAAAAGGCTATGGCTGTGCAGCGTGATGTTATGCATGCAATACAAAATATAAACGATAGGTAACCTAAGTAGAAAGTGGTATTAAAATAGGTCTGCAAATATACTGTAATACAAACATTATATATATAATTAATTATGCATATTATCGTTTATAATTTTGGCAAACGAAATTCAACTTCTATTTATGTTCATTTGTATTTTCTCCGAATTCGTAGTCAAAGGGAGAATCTTGTACGTAGCTTATATATGGAAGCTTTTCCTACCTATGGGTATTTTCTGGTCCGGGTGACATAGAGTAAGTGGAGAACCATCCGAACAAACCGAAAGAAGGAAAATAAATTGACATGGACAGCCCTTTTTGGGAAGGAACATTGGAAGGCAACCAAACCAGTAGAAACTTGTTACTTTACTAATTAATAATTACCCTCCCCTCAGGACCCACTTACACCTACTGTCCCTAGGAGAGCCAGAGGCCCACACAGTAATACTATTTCTATGGATTTAGCCTTTAGATGATGAGATCGTGCTGGACCAGACCAATAGGCTGGATCCACATGTATCCCTAGAGAAGACCAAAAAAACAGTTGAATGAGACTGGACTTGCAGTGTATTGAGCTATGCTTTTGTTGGACCTCTGGCATGCATCAGAGCCTTGTCAAGAGAACATCGCGAGCGCTCATGTAATCCATGACGGCCTGGCGCCAGTGTCTCTTCATTGCAGTCACTCCAGCACTCTTGTGATTTATTTCATTATCTTCTTTCTTCTTTTTTTTTTAATGTAATGCTTCTTTTTTTTATTATTATTATACCTTTGTTAATGATTATTATGGCATCGAAATCATCTATTTTAAAGTTTATAAATATTAGAATCCTGTTCATAACCAAATAGAGGTTTCCATGGACTCATGGCATATGTTACCGATTACCAATCGTGGATTTTTCAAATACCTGACCCAGCACAAAGAGAATCTTTATCTGAAGCCTCCGTTAAACAAAGTGGGCAGCGTAAGACAAAAGCTATGCTACTCAGAAAACCAACTTAGATGTCAAAAATTGCATCTCGCCTATCGGATGGCTGAGAGTTTATCATATCAACATGCATAAGTTAGTTGCCTTTGTTTCCATTTTGATCTGGTTGTGCAAATAGTATTAATTATGGATTATGTCAAACTCCTTTGTGCATGAAAAAGATGTAACATTAATTCAAAAGTTGTCTGAAGTCTCAACGATCAATTGTAGTATGCAGGAAAAAGATTGAAAGTTTTTGACAAACTCTAGAAGATTGACCATTAATAAGATACTAAAAAGTGGGCTATTATGTTGTTGGGAATAATTTATTAAAACTTTTTTTCTGTTTAGTATTGTTGTAGAGGATTCTTAAGATTTGTCAAGCAGATTCGAACTTAAGGTAGGGTAAGAGTTAAATTCTCTTACCAACTAATGCGTTAGGCAAAACGCATAACTCATTTTTGTTTAAAAGGGAAAAAAAAAAAAAAAGAAGCAAGGAATTAAAGAAAGAATAAACATGCACCAAAGTACATCCCGCCAGAGAGGCATAGCAGAGGGTGGCACAGATAGCGAATTGAGAGCGTACATGTTTTATTAAGTGAATATAGTGTGGAACAAGCGTTGAATGATTCAAGAATGTAGGTTGCAAAGTGGGAATTGGCATTGGGAGACAAAGATTTCACAGAATTTGAAACTAACGGCTACTTAGTCTTCTATTAAAGCTAAGCTAAACATCTCGTGACGCTTGCAGTTACAGCGAGCTCCTCAGCTCCTCAATTCCGAGTCAATTTCAGTCTCTCTGTTTCTCTTTCTCTCAACAAAGGATCCTCGTGATGAAGAGCTCTTATATTTCACGAGCTTCATATTCCTCACTTAGAGATCAAGAACGCCTCCCCAGCCCAGTTTTGAAATCTTCCCAGCACCTTCAAATACCCCTCCAATTCTTCCACCGAATCATGCACCCCATCACAGCCAACACATTCTCGTACTACAACCAATGGATTCCAAAATTCAACTTTTCTTCCTCACTCTTTTCCTCCACTCTCTTGCCATCCATGCAGAAGCTCTTCGAACTTACATAGTTCAACTGCACCCACATGGCACCACCAGCTCTCTCTTCCCCTCCAAGCTCAAATGGCATCTGTCATTCATACAGCAAACCATTTCCTCTGATGAGGACCCTTCTTCTCGCCTCCTCTACTCTTACCGTTCTGCCATGGATGGCTTTGCAGCTCAGCTAACTCAGTCTGAGCTTGAGTACTTGCAGAAAGTGCCTGATGTCATCTCTATCAGGCCAGACCGGCAGCTCCAGATTCAAACCACCTATTCTTACAAGTTCTTGGGACTGAACCCCGCGAGAGAAGGTGCTTGGTATCAGTCTGGATTTGGCCGCGGAACCATAATTGGGGTGCTTGATACTGGGGTATGGCCAGAGAGTCCCAGCTTCAATGATCATGGAATGCCCCCAGTTCCCAAGAAATGGAGGGGTATATGCCAAGCAGGGCAGGCCTTCAACTCTTCCAATTGTAACCGCAAAGTCATTGGTGCAAGGTACTTCACGAAAGGCCATCTTGCAGTGTCACCGTCAAGAATTCCAGAATATCTCTCGCCAAGGGACTCATCTGGACATGGCACGCACACTTCGTCCACCGCTGGTGGAGTGCCAGTGCCCATGGCAAGTGTGCTTGGCTTTGCAGCCGGTGTGGCAAGAGGAATGGCTCCTGGGGCCCACATTGCAGTGTACAAAGTGTGCTGGTTCAATGGCTGCTATAGCTCTGATATCCTTGCTGCAATGGATGCGGCAATCAGAGACGGTGTGGACGTTCTCTCCTTGTCTCTAGGTGGCTTCCCAGTGCCTCTATATGATGATAGTATTGCCATTGGAAGTTTTCGAGCAGTGGAGCATGGGATTTCAGTTATATGTGCAGCAGGAAACAATGGCCCAATAGCAATGTCTGTCGCCAATGAAGCTCCTTGGATTGCCACTGTCGGTGCAAGCACACTAGACAGAAAATTCCCAGCTGTAGTTCACATGGGTAATGGACAAATTCACTATGGAGAATCCATGTACCCATGGAACCGACAAATGAGCATTAGCAAAGAAGTTGAGCTGGTTTATGTGACTGATGAGGAAAGGGAAAGTCAATTTTGCCTCAGAGGGTCTCTTCCAAGGGACAAAGTTCAGGGCAAAATGGTGGTCTGTGATCGAGGTGTCAATGGAAGAGCAGAGAAAGGTCAAGTCGTGAAGGAGGCAGGTGGTGTTGCAATGATTTTGGCAAACACGGAGATAAACTTGGAAGAGGATTCAGTTGACGTTCATGTCTTGCCTGCAACTTTGGTAGGATTTGATGAATCAATCAGCTTAAAAGCTTATATAAACTCCACAATGAGGCCTCTTGCTCGAATTGAATTTGGAGGAACTGTAATAGGGAAGTCTAGAGCTCCAGCAGTAGCAAGATTTTCAGCTAGAGGACCAAGTTTTACAAACCCTTCGATCCTCAAACCAGATGTTATAGCGCCAGGCGTCAACGTCATTGCTGCTTGGCCCCAGAACCTTGGTCCTTCGGGCCTTCCAGAGGATACTAGACGAGTGAACTTCTCTGTCATGTCCGGTACCTCAATGGCCTGTCCTCATGTAAGTGGAATTGCTGCTCTTATTCGCTCAGCTCACCCAAGATGGACCCCTGCAGCTATCAAATCTGCAATTATGACAACAGCTGAGGTAACTGACCACACAGGAAGGCCAGTACTAGATGAAGACAAACCAGCTGGAGCTTTTGCCATGGGAGCCGGGCATGTGAACCCAGCAAGAGCAATAAACCCAGGACTGATATATGATATTAGGCCAGATGACTATGTCATCCACCTCTGCACCCTTGGATATACAAGTTCAGAAATATTCAGTATCACTCACAGAAACGTGAGCTGCCATGAAATCACGCAGATGAACAGGGGCTTCGGCCTTAACTATCCCTCTATCTCTGTAATTTTTAAGGACAGAATGAGGAGAGAGATGTTCAGCAGGCGACTAACAAATGTGGGAAGCCCCAACTCCATCTACTCAGTGAAGGTTGTGGCACCTGAAGGAGTAAAAGTGATAGTGAAACCCAGGAGGCTGGTATTTAAACAAATAAATCAAAGCTTGAGTTACAGGGTATGGTTTATATCAAGGAGGAGGAAAGGTGCTGATACCAGGACCTTTGCCGAAGGGCATTTGACATGGGTACACTCTCAGAATGGTTCTTACAGGGTCAGAAGCCCGATAGCAGTGACTTGGAAGTCTAAGTAGCATGCAGAAGAACAGTAGATTCCAGAAATTGCTTAAGTTTGTCTTAAGCCTTATTTTACTATTATTATTGGTTCAATAGATTTATGTCTCGCAGAGTTTATACTGAAGTATGTATTCCCGAGTTTTAGTAGAGAAAACTCGAGGTGGAATCTTAAAAGTAAGCCCATTTTATAAAGGCTAAATAATTGGCGGTGCCAAATTTTAGTCAAAACTCTCCGCTTTCCTTATTTGTTGAATCAGAATATGTCATTCACTCATTATAACTGGGATTTGAATCTTCTGATTGACATAAATTTTCCCACTCCCGCTTCTCCTAAAAAGGGAATAGACACGTATGAGATTGCATCCATCAAATTTGCCAAAATCGTGCCTATACATCTTTTCCATCAAAGACATGCTACAATGACTGAAGGTAAATAGACACCCATGTCGACGCTACTAAGTAGAAAGATCACAGAAAATACATGTTGAGAAAATCACTTAGCAAGTTAGCAGCATGTTGGCTTTACTATGGTGCTTGCTAAAGTACCCTTAACTCAAAACATAATAACGATACGAAGGAAGTCATTGAACCTCGACAAGCAAAACAAAATTTTATAAAAATTTGGAACTCAGAAGGGATATGTGTATGTGAATTGAGGTTACATGCACGTCAGTTTAGTAATTCACTCAAGTTTTATCTGACTATATCACAAAAAACAAACATCATGACAAAAGGCAAACCATGATAGAAGGGAAATGTTAGCACATTAACTCATTTTTTTTATGAATTGCAAACCATTCTCATTAGAATATCTCTCCATAAATCTCGTGAATCTATCCCATTCCCTTGGACTCCGCATTACATACTTAGCTTCAATTCCTGAGGGCTTTCCATTGACAAATTTAGCACTAACATCAACTGACTGAAGGACCCCTTCCTCATCAATCATGTATAAACCAGTGATCTCACCAACTTCACCAGAAGAATAAAAAACTGAGGGTGGATCAAACCTGAAGATAGCCATGCCATTTGTTCCATCCCTTGATTTAGTCAGCCTCACGTCTGGTATTGATGAATGAACTGTATGGTTGGATTGACCATCATGATGACAGGCACGTGCATGGGAGGACTTTGTGTTAGCATAGGTAACCTCAAACGTGGCAGGTGTAAAGACTGGCCATTGAATGAGGAGTGTGCACTTCGATGAAAAATCGAAGATAAGACTGCATAAACAAAGAGACTATTATGTTCGCCATGAACATCAGATCATATAAGAAATTGCTCTATATTGCATACTTAAGAAAACATACATATATATTCTCCAAAGAACTTCTACACTTTGGGATCAAGGGAATATGATACAAGAAATTGGTCTACACATAGATAGCAAGGTGAAATGTAGCTTTAAACTAAAGGGGCTTTTAAGATTACTTCATGTACTTAATAACATTAGACATTGGTAGTTCTGTTATAAATTGTAAGTTCTGGGCTTTCCTCTTACTTTTCTCCACAACATGAGTTTCTGTTCCTTCGAAAATTCTTACTTTTGCGTTGAAGTACATCATCATCCAAGCAGCATCTCCTTCTTTTTTATTGAAAAGGTTGGGCGAGTCTGAACTTATAATCCCCACATTATAACCAGTTTACACATTCAAAATTCCGAACTACTACTGCAGGTAAGATTCCGTATGATGCTATAAGGAAAATAAAGCATCATACACCAAGTTGAAAATAATCCAAAATGCCTTAACCCCACAAAATTAATCGCCATGAAATTGTGGAATTTCATGTCTGCAAATTTAGAATTTTAGATGCAACCAGCCATTACCCTGCAACTCGAACTCCCAGGCATGTTTAAGGGGGGTAAAAAAAGAGAAACGTGAAAAATGAATTTTTTTTTTTAACTGACCCAAAAATTATCAAATTCAATGGCGGCCCACACAATGTCCACCTTAATTTCATCACCTCTACTTGTGAAGGGTCTGGAGTCTTTCCACACATACTGGGCTAGTGATGAAAAACATTACAAAAAAAAAAAGGAAAACAGTGGAGTTGCTGGGGATATCTTTAAGATGGTGACCGTACCTAAGTATGAACGTGAGTTCAGAAATGTTTTGGAGAGCGGAGATGACAATGCCAGAGAATGCAGAGTTGCCATGGCGGAGAGAGAGAGAGAGAGTGTGTGTGTGTGTCCCTAAGCTTTGTCTCTCATAGTTTAAGAGAGTCAAATTGTGGTCTGAGACCCTGAAGAAAGTATAGTGTGTAACAATGACAGCCATTCCCTTGAAAAAATTCTTCGCTTTGCAAATGGATTTTGTGTGTGGGAGACAGTGACTATATGGGTGACCCGATTCGCCATGCTGACATGGCAGCTCAAGAATGATACACGTTGCATGAGTTATGTGATATATATATATATATATATATTTATTGCTAAGACGAATCCATGTTCCTCGAATCCCACCAGCATATATATTGGATTTTTGATCAAGAAGAACCCTCAGGCCCACCTAATGTACCACTTTAAACTCTGTGGCACTCTCAGCCCAAAAAGGCCCACTAGGCCCTCTAAGTCTAACTTTCCTTACGATCTTAAGCACTTATAAGATTGTTGACAAAAAAAAAAAGGAGAAGAAGGATTTATAAGATTTAAGAAAACAAAATTAAAAACAAAAGAAGCTTTAAGAAAATTGCTTGTTATGATCTTTGCTCTTCCGTTTTTCATGATTTTTACCATGGTTATACTGATCATGACCATTTCATTTTCTTCCGAATCATGCATTAGGGAATCTAAGCATCATTTTTTTTTTGTCTTTTTTCCAGCAGAATGAAAATACAAGCACGTAGAGAAAATTCACACGGAACAAGTTCATGATTGATAAAGATCCGAAATGCTTCAGTGCTGGAGTTGGACTCGCAGTGTGCAATTCCAGCTCATAAATAACTTGTGGGAGAGAGGGGACACCCTGCTTTTGGGCTTATCAGTGATATCAGTGACTGACATGCTTGAGAAATGTTGGGAAGTTATACTGATGCAAAGTTTCATTTCACTGCTTTCTTGAACCTCCAATAGGGGTTATGGGGAGCAATTAAAGGGAGTAATTTGCTCACCAGTTGATAAAGTCGTATATATCTTTAAGTACGCTTACTCTATTTGTTTGCAAATGCCAAATATTGGTTAGCAAATTACTGCAGAAATTCCAATTAAGTACGTTCACTACTTTTTTGTTCCTTACTGCAATGAAAAAAAAAAAGTCATAAACAACTATAGTACTTAAATATACTTTGTTAAAGACAAAAATTCCAAAAAGAAAAAAATCATGAACAACTAAAGTACCTAAAAATTTAAAATAGTTCTCTTATTTTATTTGCATGTCTAATACATAAATTAATAAAAGATTTGAGACTAAAAATTTGATTGGGTTAAAAAAAAAAATAATTATTTTAGCTAAATGCACATCATATTCTTCCTTTGAATTTGGCTCCTCTATTGTGTATTTTGCAATTCAGAATTTTTTTCTGCAAAATAACCGGATCTTACCTTTTTTTTAACAATTCAAATTTCACACAAATTTATAAATATAAATTTCCAATTTTAATATAGTTTGCTGGTCTATTCATAATGAAATTATTGAAAATTAATTTATTAGTAGTTTTCATTATAATATAAACCCTTTTCTTGTCAAGTGAATACATTCTAATTGGTTCAAAATCTCTCTTTGATTGTATAAATTGCTGACGTCACTCTCTATTAGGAAAAATATTGTATATTCTTAGACTAATACTCTTGTTAAAATATGGCATGTTTCAAAGAAATTAAATTTTATGCCATTCAATTAATTTTAAAATAAAAATCCATATAAATGAAAGCTTACAAGTTGGAAAGGAAAAGCAGAAAATTAACGGAATGTGCTACCTGACTTACTGAAGGGAGACATTTCCAGGTTTCTTGAGGTTAATAAAGGAAGCCCAAAACCCATGTCAAGGTATTTGATCAACCAAAACGAAGAATGATTTTGCCAAACAAATAAGAGTCGCAGCCACATGCATGTGCTCCATGTGCAATTAGGAGCACTATGATCCCATTTTAGCATCTCTTCGCTGTGTGTGTAATATGGGTTTTCTTTTTCTTTTCATTTTTTAAATGATGAAAAAGCTGGCTCTGGTTTTCATTGGCATAAAAGGAGTTTGGACGCAAGCAAGCAAAGTTTTCAACCTCCTCTCCATTGTGGATTCCCAAAAATGAAATGAGGGTATAAGAAAGAACAGCATTCAGAGACGAATTCAATATTTGAAATCCTTCCCTGTCTCCCTCCAATAATAAAGAAGGAGCCACTTCACCAGGAAGCTGCTATTTCACATGGCTCCCATCTGTCTCAGTACGTGGATAGGTACCAAATGTGTTGATCTAAGCAATAGAAAGGGCAGCGATATTATCACTTTCTTAATCCCAACAGTCCACATGTGTGCATGTGAATATTGAAAGGGGGAAAAGGGCAACAAGAAAAAAGAATGAATTTTTATTTTCAGAAGTGGCAGTTGGTGGGCTCAGACCATGATTGATCAAGTGCAGCACTTTTCTCCCATTTCCTTTTGTTCTCTGATTTCTCCTTATAATTTATTCTCCATTCTCATGGGCATGTCCCTATTTTATCTATTGCTTGCTTCTTCATCTAAAGGACCGATTTGTCTTTGAACAGAAAAAGAAAAAAGAAAGAAAGAAACCTGCTGTAGAAATTAACATAGATCATTAATCCCCAGATGCATTTGAGGATTTTTGGTTCTGTACACTATCAAATTGTAAAACTAGAAAATTTTCTGTTGCATTGCTGGGGATCCTTTGTTGGCTGGCACATTTGCATATGCTTCTACTGTGCCACAATGGTCAATTGCGTGTGTGCTGTGCCACTACAGATTGTAACTGATGCGCTAGTTTTAAAATGCCTCATAATCATTTTTGTGGACCTTTCATTTCATTTTTTTTTAATTTAATGGATGATAGAAATTGTCTTATTTTCATGTTTCTTTCTCCCTGTAACATGGAAAGATTCTCTTCTCAAGATCATAATGAATAATTAACATTTATGAGGCTAAAACCATCAAGTGATGATGGTTCTGAGCTTCTGATCCATTCAACTTTTTTTAAAAATTTCTACCCTGTTTCTTTCTTTCTTTCTTCCTTTCCTTTCTTGCCCTTCATAGTGGATTACAAACATACGAGGCATACACGGTTTCTTCGCTTACTCTTTGTTAAAAGTGATTCCCATTATCACATGGCTTTGGTTTGGATTTTGATGTTAAGATAATCACTAGTACATCGATGTTCTTCGGCGGATCCTACCTTAGTCATATGTTAGTTGGCCCACTTAATGCATCATTTCTGAATCTTTGTCATACTTAGAAGTTACCCTTCGATCTGCTGGAACTTGAAATTCCACTTTGGCAATCATGGTCATGGAGCACACTTAGAAATGGCTTAATTAATATTTTTATTCAATGTACGGTGAAAGATGCTTTAGACACTGTTTATTATCTGAAAGCAGATATCATAAAGCTCAAACGAAGTTATAAAGTTCCCTTAACAATCTCAATCTTAGATTGCCAGCTTGATACATATCTGTAAACTGATGGAATCTAGTGTTTGGATAGTTTAAATGGAAAAGAAACTCACAGATGGATTGAATTGTGTTTACATTTATTACCTACTAGAAAAGAAATATAAAAACTTAAGGACTAAGGACCCTTGTGGATCATTCATCTTCTGATCTACTCTATAGAGAAGATCTATATTCTCTCAGTCCTTTATAGCAAGAATGTAATTACTGTAAAAAAGAATTTTAAATAAACAAATATGAGAGGAAGTTTCTTTTTAGAAAAAAATACAAATAACTGCCTAATTATCCTTCCAAATTGACTGGTTAAGAAACTAGAAACTACACCAGTAATAAGCGTCATATTCTCTCCCATGTTTTATGTTGGAGAAACTTCAAATAAGTCCAAAGCTTCACCTGTCATGACTTGCACATTATTAGCTGCTTTGAAATACTAAGTCTATAAACCTGACAAGCCCTTCAAAATGCCCAAACTAATCAATGGTTCATTCATTCGTCATATAATAAACGGAATGACATACACTGGCGGTTCTTCTCTCAACCACTTCCTCATAAACTAGACATATCACTCACTATCTGTCAGTGTTCTGTCCATCCCCACATCTTTCTTCTCCTTCAGTTTCAGTAGAGAGTGCAAATGATGGTCAACTGAGAGATTAATCAAGCAGAATGAAGAAGAACAATATGCAACTGAAAACTCAGTTCTTCTTCTTATTCTTCTTCTGTTACAGTGGCTGTTTCTCTTATGGTTTTGCTGCTGCCGCGAATGATGAAGTGTCTGCTTTGCTTTCTATAAAAGCGGGTCTCGTTGATCCGTTGAATAGCCTGCAGGATTGGAAACTCTTGGACAAAGCACAAGGGAGGGATGCAGCTCATTGTAACTGGACTGGCGTCTGGTGCAACTCTGCTGGAGCTGTGGAGAAGCTTGATCTCTCCCACAAGAATCTCAGTGGCAGAGTATCCAATGAGATACAAAGGCTTAAAAGCCTCACCACTCTCAACTTGTGCTGCAATGCGTTTTCGTCACCGTTACCAAAATCCATAGCCAATCTCACCACTCTGAAGAGTCTTGACGTAAGCCAGAATTTCTTCGTTGGTGACTTCCCATTGGGCCTTGGAAAGGCATGGCTGCTTGAGACCTTGAATGCATCCAGCAATGATTTCTCAGGTTTTCTTCCCGGGGACCTTGGAAATGCCTCTTCCTTGGAGACGCTGGATCTTAGAGGCAGCTTCTTTGAAGGGTCTGTTCCAAAATCCTTCAGTAACTTGCACAAGTTGAAGTTCCTTGGTCTCTCTGGGAATAATCTCACTGGGAAAATCCCAGGAGAGCTGGGACAACTTTCATCACTGGAGTATTTGATCCTTGGATACAATGATTTTGAAGGTATGATTCCATCAGAGTTTGGAAACCTCACCAATCTCAAGTATCTTGATTTAGCAGTAGCCAATCTTGGTGGCGAGATTCCAGCTGCATTGGGAGAGCTCAAGTTACTGAATACAGTTTTCTTGTACAAGAACAATTTTGAAGGCAGAATCCCACCAGCAATTGGCAACATGACTTCGTTGCTGCTGCTGGATCTCTCTGACAACATATTGTCAGGAAAAATTCCAGCTGAAATAAGTCAGCTGAAGAATTTGGAGCTTCTGAACTTCATGCGCAACCAGCTATCTGGCCCTGTGCCTTCTGGCCTTGGGGATTTGCCTCAGCTGGAGGTGCTTGAGCTATGGAACAATTCCTTGTCTGGGCCATTGCCTGGTAACCTTGGCAAGAATTCACCGTTGCAATGGTTGGATGTATCATCCAATTCTCTCTCTGGTAAGATCCCAGAAACGCTTTGCAGCCAGGGCAATCTCACCAAGCTTATACTTTTCAATAACGCCTTCTCTGGTCCAATTCCAGCAAGCCTGTCAAAGTGTCCTTCACTTGTTCGTGTTCGAATTCAGAACAATTTTCTTTCTGGGACAGTTCCTGTGGGTCTTGGCAAGCTTGGGAAGCTTCAAAGGTTAGAACTGGCTAACAATAGTCTCACTGATGGAATTCCCGATGACATTGCTTCTTCCACATCCCTTTCTTTCATTGATTTCTCCAGAAACAACCTCCATTCTTCTCTTCCTTCAACCCTTCTTTCCATTCCAAATCTGCAAACTTTCATGGTCTCTAACAACAACTTGGAAGGTGAAATCCCAGACCAATTCCAGGACTGTCCCTCACTTAGCGTTCTTGATCTCTCATCAAACCGTTTCTCTGGAAGCATTCCAGCAAGCATCGCTTCATGTCAGAAATTGGTAAATTTGAACTTGAAAAACAACCAACTGACTGGTGAAATCCCAAAAGCAATAGCTAACATGCCTACATTGGCCATTCTTGATCTTTCCAACAACACTTTGACTGGTGAAATACCTGAAAGTTTTGGTATTTCTCCAGCTTTGGAAGCACTCAATGTCTCATACAATAAGCTAGAAGGCTCTGTCCCAGCAAATGGCGTGCTAAGAACAATAAACCCAAATGATCTTGTGGGCAATGCTGGCCTATGTGGTGGTGTCCTCCCTCCATGTGGCCAAAACTCTGCATACTCATTAAGGCATGGGAGCTCACATGCAAAGCGTGCTATTGCAGGATGGGTCATTGGAATATCCTCAATCCTAGCCATTGGGATTACAATTTTGGTAGCAAGATCTTTATACATAAGGTGGTACACTGATGGGTTCTGCTTCCGAGAAAGATTTTATAAGGGTAGCAAAGGGTGGCCCTGGAGATTGATGGCATTTCAGAGGCTTGGTTTTACAAGTACTGACATTCTAGCTTGCATCAAGGAAACAAATGTGATTGGCATGGGAGCAACTGGGGTTGTTTATAAGGCAGAGATACCACAATCAAGTACAGTTGTGGCAGTGAAAAAATTGTGGAGATCAGGATCTGATATTGAAGTAGGAAGCAGCGATGACCTTGTAGGCGAGGTGAATCTTTTAGGGAAGCTAAGGCATAGGAACATTGTTAGACTACTAGGCTTTCTTCATAATGACACTGATGTGATGATAGTTTATGAATATATGCACAATGGCAACCTCGGAGATGCCTTGCATGGTAAACAAGCAGGGAGATTGCTTGTAGACTGGGTTTCACGGTATAACATAGCTCTAGGAGTTGCACAAGGACTTGCTTATCTTCATCATGACTGTCATCCACCCGTCATCCATCGAGACATCAAATCAAATAATATATTGCTTGATGCAAATCTTGAGGCAAGGATAGCAGATTTTGGGTTAGCCAAGATGATGATCCGGAAGAATGAAACAGTCTCCATGGTTGCTGGTTCCTATGGCTACATTGCCCCTGGTGAGTTACTGGTTCATACATCTTATTTTCTCTGGTTAATAGCTACTTCGGTTCCCAGACCACTTAAGAGCAAGCAGGATAGTAAAATCTTAAAATCTCAAAGAGCATAACTTTCAATCAGCTGATTAGGATAGAAGATAAGGTTGCCTTTATTCATATTTGTGAAGAGATGCTTGTTCTTTCTTAGATGTACAAGATTTATATTCCTAACCTTTCAATGCTTTATTTTTTGGCAGAATATGGATATGCCTTGAAGGTGGATGAAAAGATTGACATTTACAGTTATGGAGTAGTTTTATTGGAGCTTCTTACAGGAAAGAGGCCTTTAGATCCGGAGTTTGGAGAATCTATAGACATTGTAGAGTGGATTAGAAGGAAGATTAAAGACAACAAATCTCTAGAAGAAGCATTAGACCCCAGTGTAGGAAACTGCAGGCATGTTCTAGAGGAGATGCTTTTAGTTCTAAGAATAGCACTTCTTTGCACTGCCAAGCTCCCCAAGGACAGACCCACCATGAGGGATGTCATAATGATGCTTGGAGAGGCAAAGCCTCGGAGAAAGAGCAGCAGCCACAATGAGACATTTGCAGCTAACAAAGAGACGCCAGTTTTTAGCACATCACCAGTGAATGGCCTTCTGTAGGGACCAAAAATGAGTTCCCCGTTTAGAGCTGTAATTCTGTTAATTTCCTGTAATTTTGTAATCAGGGCTGCATATTAAAATATTAATGGGTATATCAAAATGGATTAGTTTTTGCAAATAAACTTTCTTTGTATCCTGATTTTGGTGAAGAGGCATAGATTTCAAACAGAAAAACAAGACGAAGCAATTGTACCTACTATCATTTGAATAACAATGATTATTTTCTAGATGTGCTAGTGAAGTACTCCAAACTTAGTCCAGTGGTCCCAGATATTTTATTTTAAATGCTTGGGACAAGCATTTCTTGCCTGTGTGCTGTTCACGAGGTTTTGGATTCATGAAGCTCTATCGACCAGTACATAAAACAAAGCCAACGATTCTTCAGTTATTCAGATTCAAAATTACACCCTGTACCCCCAAATAAAATAGTATTAAAATTTTATCTCTATCTCAATCCCAACAAAAAAAAACCCAGAGTAGTTTATTCATGCACATGAAGCTCTAGGCTCTAGGCTCTTAAAATAGTAGTACTACTGTAATAGTTAAAAGTGAAAATAGGAGCATTACATAGCCTCTAGTCAACGGAGTTCATATATGCTCGTCTAGGTCAAACTCTTACAATTATGTGCATAAAATGGGTGCCACACCAATATCCAGAAGCAACAGATTGTCAAAATTCCGGGCAAGCATTCTTTCTAAAAGCCACAAGATTGCTTGTGCTTCAAGTTCTTTACCGCACGATCGATGAAAAACAAGTCTTAACACGTATTTTAACTATGTTAAACGCGACAGACACAGCTCGTGAATCCACGGCTAACGTCATAGGCTATTGTATCAGAAAAAGAAAATCTTATTTATACCCTTGCATATATAAGAGCATTTGAGCTAAGAAAATCATAAAACAGTTGTTCAGGAAGAAGGCAAAATTAGTAGAGCAATCCATATTGTCGAATCCCCCTCCTATAGGGAGAAAAACAAAACAGAGGAATGAGGAATCTGCTCACATTCTGGTGAAACATATTTTCTGTACCATATTTTTACCTTAACAGGTATAAGGTAAGATAGTTAGCAAGCATCCCACATTCCCACATTTACATCATTAATAAACAGTACAAACTTATATGACTAGTATTACATGAGAATCTATGGCGCCTGAGCCCTCCAAGTGAAGATGAATAGAAAGGCAGTGACAAAATAACCAAGAGAGATTAAACAAACAGCAACTGTATTAAACAAAAAATAAAATAAAATAAAAGCCGAGGTTTGATCTTTTTAAATCTCAAAATTCGTTTACTTGCAGTATTACTTTACTTTTCCCTTCTTTTTTTTCTCTCTGTTTTTTCCCCTTCTATTTTGTGTATTACATTTAAGGCCACAAGTTATCTGCATCCTAAGCCATGCAAACTATATGGGCTTGCTTTTCCGTCTGCTATTCTTTTCTTCCAATCTTGGTTCTGCAAATGAGTAACTACATTAGAGAAAAAAAGACACTTAAAGAGTAAATAAGTTGTGTTAGGAACAATAACGCATCTGCTTACCAAGTCCATTAGCCTCAGATGTTCTCATGATTCTTAGCCTCCTCACAGAGCTAAGGAACATCCTGATTACAATTTTAAAGAGAAAGGCAGATAAATATCAAACCAGAAACATACTAGCTTTCTTCTGACCAATTTATCTAACCCTTGAAGCTTTCGACAAAAAGGTACATCTTTAGATTACAGAAAAGTTACAGCTTTAGTTTCAAAGTATAATGTAAAGTATATGCTAGCAAACATATATGGTGTCCAACAATTTAATGTACTAGACCATGACTCGAATTCGCTGGAATTGGTCAGTTGAACTCATTACTTTCATTCATACTAGATGTTGCAGCATACACTTGGCTAACAACTTAAGAACTGCACATTAAGATTTTTTTTTTTTTTTTAAGAAGAGACTGTACCTCAAGATTACCTGGATGTTATCATTCAATAGTGTGAAAATAGACAAGAAAAAAGATTGTATTACTATAAGCTTTTAAATATGCCTTCCAGCCCCTATTCGAACCACGCTCCGGTCTTGATAATAACAAGAAAACTTTATGTTCATTTCTATCAATTATTAGTGTTTGATACTGTTAGCAAACCCCAAGTCACACGAGTGTACCAGAGAAAGAAGAAGAAGAAGGACAGAGAATTATCTTCACACGGGAGGGAGGAAGGCCATGGGTCTGCAGCAAAACTAACTTCTTACGTGGCGCAGAATGTGAGTGGAGAGAGGGGATCTGTTGTGTAAGAATTATAAGAATGAGTGGAGAGAGAAAATAGGTAGGAAAAGAGTGAATAGCGGACAGGAGGGTGGGAGAAAACCAAGCCTCTCGAATTGCCTGGGTAGCCATATTATTTTCTTCAGGTTTTGCTGCTGTAACTACATTTCAGATAATATTAATATACCAGTTTTTCCCTCTGATCAAGATATCACACTGATATTTGATTAAAGGGTGGAGTATTTCTTATCTAATTTGTATTTCTGTGTGAGACTCTGAACCAGCACCTATGAGATACACGGTGGTTTTTCCAATGGGCTCAGGCTACAATCAAGAAAGCATCAGGAACTTCCTAGCACACACAATCTCAGATTTGCCTGACCAAATTAAACATTACACAAACTATTTGAAAATCAACTGAAAAAGCAAATTCTAGATTTATGAAAAAATATACTGCAGCATCAAATGATATCATTACAAAGGGAGAGAAGTTTTGACACTAAAAGCAAATTGATGATTATGAATCAAATACTTACCACCAAGGAACATCTCCAACAAGCATCCAGTCTCCTTCCCTGTCTTCATAAGTGAGCACAAACTGGGAAGATCCATCCAGCAATTTTGACTGCCCATCTGCTCCAGAAATAATGCCGTGATCCTCTCCAATTGATCCTACTGACAATGACGTCAATACAGTTGGGAAAAAAAGAAATAGAACACTTTGAAATCACAAAATTAAGCATTACGCTATCATCCATCTCAAAACTACCAAAATACAAAAGAGACAGGTAGAAAAAAAAAATGACATATACCAGAATGTTATTGATGAAAACAGAACTTCAAGTTGATTGGTGACTTTTAAATTGTTATTTTGATAGATCATATTTTACAATAGTAATATAATGAAATAGTCTTGAAAGAAAAGGAGTACATAGAAACAAATCTATTCTTAACATGATGAGGAGAAGAAAAGGAGAGCAAGAGTATAAGTTTAAACCGCTACCACTGCCACCTGCATAAACTATTCACATATGCTTGTCAGTTTTTAATCTTTTATTGATCTTCATATGCACCATTTACACAATAGTTAATCACAAAATACGTTTATATTTGGCAAAGTTAAAAAGAGAGGAAGTAAGAAGTTATTATCATGTCATATTTAAAGCGGACACAAGAAAGCAATGGTACCAAGTCATCATAATATTGACTGAGCAGATAAAATATCTGCGATCTTGAAAACATGACATGATTCCATACAGGAGTTGCATTTTCTTGGTTAGGAGTATAAAGACCAAGAAAACCTCACCTTTGCAAGTGACGACTGTAGTTGGTTCATTAAACATATCCTCCAAGGTTCGAACTAAGGTTTCATAGGAGCTATGAGCACTCATATCAACCTTCCTTCCAATTGGTATCCCATCCATATTTACCTTCACAAACAGGGAACTCCTGAGGTTTCCTGTTTCTCTGGCAATAATGTTGTTGTTATCATTGCCACTGTCAGCACTCTTCCTTGCCATAGTATTATTGCTCTTACTTTTCTCAACCATAGAATTGAAAACTTCAGTGGCTGGTGATTTTGCATGGGCATTAAAGCTATTCATTCTATATGCTCCAAGGGGAGGCCATCCAACTACCTGACTGTTTAAGAAATTCAATTACAACAGAAATGACAATCCCATCAATAAATAAATGAAAATAAAATTTATAAATATTTGATTTTTGTTTCTAGAAAGGGTAAGATACCAAGGACATCATTGAGAAAAAGTAGAACCAGAAACATCATAAAATGAAACAAAGTGTATTGCACATGGCAAACTTCTTGTAGAGAAATGTAAACTGAAAACCATTTCTTTTGGGAAAAAAGTAAAAGCACTACAATTTAAAAGCAAGAAAATTATTGAACTTAGTCTACTGATGCGAAATGAGAACTCTGTCTCTGCATACTTCATATACTGTGTGGGTAATTACTACTAAACAGGTTGAGTTGCTGCTTTACCTTGGGTAAACAAATAAAGGTACTATTAGAATTAACATCACCCACCGAACAGAAGAAACATGAAATGGTTATAAATTAGAACTTTAATTTTTTTTCTCTGTCTTTTTTTTTTTTAACAGCTGAGTTGAGTTCTAAGGAAACTCCTAAGTATGGATTAGATGATAAATTTTAGATTGTATAGAAATATCATTTGATCAAATATCAATCACTCAATATTCCAATACCATTAATTTCAGTTCAGTCCAAGGAAAATTACAGCAATCTTTCTCCTCAAAAGTATGACACTATATATCGCAAAAAAAAAAAAAAGTAAGAAACTATTCATCGCAAAAAAAAAAAAAAGCATGAAACTATTCCAACGTTGAGAACTTACTATATAAATTTGTGCCACATGTATGCAACCAAATGGGTCTAGATATAAATAGTCACTTGTTAATACTTTACCATGTTTCTTCACAGTTACTTTTTACTAAATCCTCTTGAAGATTGGGGCGATACAGTCACAAAATTAATTCTCAGAGGGTAAAATCAATGGAAATTGTAACCCCGTAATAAATACAAAAAATTAATCCTACAATAAATAGCAAATTGAGTTCATTTTTGGTATAATGATGGCACAAAGATTAATACCTCCTACAATCTACCCAAACTCCTCACCTGGGCGGCTCCTCTTGTAAGCTAAGAGGGACCTTCGCCCCCTCAAATTTAAAAAAAAAAAAAATGATATTTTATATGTAAAAATTTTTGTAACTTTTTTATTTGAAAATTTGTTTAAACATGGCCCCCAACAATGAAATATTTTATCATCCGTCCCTGCTCACCACTAGCCCACACCTTGCAGCTTATAATTAAGAATGAGTGGGTACATCTGAAGATCCGGGTTTTGGAGTTTGAAGCAAAAAAAAAAAATTAAAAACCTGCCTACCACTATTATGTCATTCATTCATATGCTCATAAAGAATGTTGAATTTTCAACAGGACTGCAGAACCCATAATATCTATAATTCCCACTATTATAAAAGATTATTACCGAGTATGTAACCGATTTAAAATTTCAAACCAATGACAAGCAGGAAGATGGAGATACTCAGTAAAATATGCAATGGAAATCCCAACTAAATAGAGCAGCTAAACCTAATGATCGATCAATTCAACGAAGACATAGGTGAGATTAAATTGGAAAGCGAGTACTCAACATTGAATAGCAGAACAAGGCTAGCTAACTATTAAAACGAGTAAAAGGGAAAGAACAGGACCCAGAAAAAAAAAAGTGAGAAGAATGGACGAAATAATAAAGGAAAACCATCTTAAGATTATTTACCCGGGACCGTTAGTAGCGACAACAGAGTCAGCAGCTCTCTTGGTCCCAGATGTGACGTTAGCCCTGCTCAACGAGGAAGAGGAGGAGGAGGAGGAGGGTGATGATGACGCTGACGAAGAAACCACAGAAGGAAAATCCTTAGCCGTCAATATTCTAGCATACGGAGTCGTCGGAGTTGGCTGGGACTTTGCACCAGGGCGAGAAAGGCTTAACCCAAGACCCAATTCAAGCTCGGACTCATCTGGGCACGAAGATTCCTCCGACGAGAGGACCAAGTTATCCTCTTTAGACACCGTTGACATCGACCCACCAGTGGAGCCGCCGGAAAATGCTCCCACGCCGCCGTCACTTGGAACCCCCTGCATCACACTCGAGAAGAAGACGAACTGTGCAAAACAAAAAAAGTTCTGAAAAGTGGATGAATTTGAAGCTAATTTTTTTTGGTAAAAAGGGGAAGAGGACAAAAGGGTTACGAGGAAGAATGAAGAGCAGAGAAAGGTTTGGGTTTGTAATACGGTTGTTGTTTGGTGGATATTGGGAATGGAGAAGAAAGACAGAAAGAAAAAGGGGCAGGTTTGGTGTGATGGGGGAAGGTTGACACCGATGG
Organism: Castanospermum australe; assembly: GCA_019955255.1. Classification (NCBI taxonomy): domain Eukaryota; kingdom Viridiplantae; phylum Streptophyta; class Magnoliopsida; order Fabales; family Fabaceae; genus Castanospermum; species Castanospermum australe. The sequence continues at coordinate 294,822 of NSJW01000637.1, forward strand.
TGCCGTGGGGAAGGGGAGAGGGTGCAGTGATTGCAGTGATTGCAGTGTGCCCCACCTGTCTGGTATGTGCACCTCCATCAATGTCCCCTGCCTCCAGGCTCCAAACCTATCCTCCTTGAAACCTTGATCCTTGTTTGTTACCTTGTACTTTGCTCTTTCTCCCTCTTCTATGCTCTGTCTCTCGTCTTTTCTTCGTGAGACTTTGGAAATTGGAATTGGATCGCATATCTCAATTTCTCGCCCTTCAACTTCAAGCGTTGACAAGAGCCTCGCCATACATACAAACCCCCCAAAATATTACTCTTTTTCTTTTTACTAAATTATTGTTTAGTTTTTTTCATAAATTCAAATGTACACTTTCTGTTGGTAAAAACAATTATAATAAAAAATGGGAAATATAATTATGTTGTTTGAGATTTTAGAGATAAAATATTAACATAATAACTATACTTTTATTGTCTAAAATGATTACCAAACTATTTATTAGATAATTTAGACAAATATATTTTACATTTAAGGTAAAAATATGTGTTGAACCTGACACTAAACAACAATATGCTCTATATTTTTACAGTGTACAAATTAGAGTAATAATACTTTTATTACTCTAATACAACTATACTTGTATATAGATAAGTAAAGTTGTAATATTTATACAATTACTAAAATTATAAGACTAACATTAATCTTTTTTCTTATTGCGGTTATATAGACTAATTAAAGGCAAATAATCCACATTGAGATTATGGGATTTATATTTTTTTTTTATATTTTGATCCTAATAAAATGATAAAGCTATAATTTGAACTTAAAATAATATGTCTAAATACACATCACGTGTTATTATTATTATTATTATGAGTAATATTATTGTTCGGTACTGAGATAGCTTGTAGGTCTATTAAAGAGGAGTGCTGATGTCCTATGTAGAGAAAATAAGGTGAATGATATGTTAGCTGATCAAATCAATAGCTCAAAAGATAAATGCTAACTCCAAGTAATAGGTAAACAAATGTTGCATCCTTGTTTGGCAAAATTCATTCTGCTAGTTTGGTTGAAATGGCAATGAAATATTCCTAATTTTTTATTTGATAAAAAAATTAAATAGAAAATATTCGTGTTTTAAAAAATATTATTTTTTATTTTTAAAATATTCGTTTTCATTTTTATTTTTAGTGGGTAAGAGTGTTTCATAACTTAAATATTACATTGACCTTGAACTTTTAAGTAGTCTTTTTCGTAACTCAACTTATCACTGAAAGCACTAATTGTTACGATTCAAGCTTACGAGAGGTTTATCTTAAAAGATTAACATAATAAGTACGAGTATTTTATGATTTAAATACCACATTGACCCTCTAATCTTATTCAATATGGGACATAACACAAACATACACTAAATATGATGTAGTGTGGTGATCCCCTATATTCTATTTACAGATTTTTCTTTGGTACAATATTTACGAGGTTTATTTTTTAATAATTGGTAACTCTCCCTTATTACAATGAATTATTGTGAGGGTTTAAGCAAAGTTGGTTTGATTTTATTATTTTCCAAATTAATTAAGCATTATCCTATGAGAGTTTGCATACTTACGCCAACTCGATACTCCACTTCACAAATAGCTTGATATGTAATGTAAGTTGCGAGATATATAATCGAGCTGAAGTTTTATAGGTTGTATTTATCCATTCAACGTTTGTTTCATAAATATTTCAATTAAAACACGATACTAGTTCATTAATTGCCTGTTTGAAATTGAAAATGATTTGACTAAACACATGAATAAGAAACAACAAATATCTTTATTTGCATCTTTTTTTGTTTTCTTTTTGAAAGAAGGTTAAATGAACCTAATTATAGTCCATAATTATGAATTAAACCCCAACATAATTAGGTGCAGCAATAGCATAACATAAAATAACAAAACAATTAGATATCGCGAAATATGGAAAGAGTATTTGAGAAAATGAGATATAGATCCCTCAAATAAAAAGAAAGAAGGTTAAAAGTGAGGTAGGACCCACAGACTCACCCGAATGCTTACGCTCCTAACGACAACCCGACAATGGTGGGGCCAATCCAAATTCTGAGTCTAAAACATTGCCTCCAATTCAGCGGCGACACCTCACCACTGCTTAAGATACAATCTATTATTTATTACAATATTTAAAAGAAAAACAGTATAGTTTAAAATTTGGCACCAAAAAATTAATTTTTAACTTAATTCTCAATGATTATAAAATAAATATTGATAATGTAAATTTTAAATATTATAATAAATTTATTATTTTAGATAATTAATAAATTAGGATTTTATTTTTTAAAAAAAATTATAAATTTAACTTTTTAATTTATTTTTTAAAATGTTTTTTCTTATTTTTTATCAAATAATTTTTTATTATTTCTTAACTTTTAAAATTTTAAAATCTTTTATATTTATTATTGTCGTAATTTTTTTTCCTCGTGCATGTCACGGACAACCTTGTTAGTTTCATTTATAGGAACCTTTCAAGTCCGCAATTTGTAACACCCATTCGATTCCGAGCCACGACACTTGTCGTACAGGGCGCCGCCACCTGTCGCTCTGACTCCCATTCCGCTCACCGTGGGCGGAGGAGACAGCAATCTGCGCTGGCTCATCTCTGTGGGGCCCTCGACGGACATGTGGAAAGAAGACTGCCAAGTATTTCGATACGCCCATTGCGGTTGACCTTGTGGTGCTTATCAGCTTCTCTGGCAAATTTTTAAGCTCCAGCCTCCAGGCTGAGTAATAATTTTCCCTCTGTAAATAATATTCAAACATCTAGTTAAACATATTTTTACTAAAGTTGTTATAATATGATTTTATCAGTATATAATAATAATACTTTAATATAATTAATTGAGCAGTTACAGCTGCAAGCCAGATACGAAATGAAATTTTTTTAGTATCATAATAAAATAAACATAGAATAAAATAAATTGAAATAGAATAATTATTTTTAATTTATATTTTGATAATTTTGAAAATAAAATATTTTTAAATTTATTCAATTATTTGATACATAAAAATAAAATAAAAATTAATATAAATAATATAAATATTTCTTATAAAAAAATTTAAATATTAATAATAATTTTTAATTTTAATTTTTTATAATTTTAATTATAATAAATATTATCATATTTTTAAAAAATAATATTATCATGTCAAATAACTACTTTATATTTATTTTTATATATAAATAAATTTTTAAATCAAATATAACTTATCTACAGGAAGGAAATAAAGTTGCTAATGGCTTGACTTCTTGGTACTTTGATTAGAAAGAAGTTTTTTTCTTGATGGAATAGTCTTCCTAAACATTTGAGGGGTCTGCTTTTATGTGATGCCATGGGAGTTTCGACTCCAAGAAATGTTCCTAATTTGTAATTTTTTTCTTTTTCCTTTCATCTACCAAAAAAAAGACAATCTATTTATATTGAAACTAAAAATTATATTGATAAACTAAAATATCATCAAGGTTGATAAGTAATCAAATACATAAAATTTGAATATAAAAAATTATATCATAAACTGAAATATAAAAAAATATATTTTATTATTCAAAAAAATATAAGAAGGAAATAGGTATAATTTTATAAATTCTTAAGGGTAAATTAAGAATTAATAATTTTAATCCCATTTCATAAAGTATGAAATTTTAATCTCACATCTCTAAAAGAAAATAAATTACATACTCTATTCCTGATTTTATGAAATAAGACATGAAATAGAATCATCATTCTATAATTTTTTTTGTAAATAAATATAAGAATGTTTCATTTCATAAAATGAGTATGGAATAGAATCACTATTCTTGAGTGTCAAATGTCATGTAAAGGATTTGAACTCGGCTTAATTACATAATCAATAAGACTTGATTTGCATAACCTGATTCGCATATTAATATCTAGTTATAAGACAAATTGATTCAATTACCACCTTGATTTCTAGTGTGTTTAGTTTAAGTTTTGAAATTTCAAAATCATAATTTGAGAAAAAATTATAAGAAATAAATTTTTATTCAAATAATAATTTAAAACTTTTTAAAAATTAAACTAAACACACACGAGCATTAATTTTTGAGTACTTAAGCTATGTTTGGGCAGCTTTTGAGTCACCAAATGGGAGTTTTCACATATTTTAAGATGTTTGATTTTTAGTTTACCTTTTTCCTCCAGCGCGCTTCTTCCTTTTAAACTCGTTTGTCTTAAAGTAAATCTATCTTGCTTCTGCGTTGGTGAAAAACATGGATGGCCTCCTCAATTGTCACTTTGTCTATTTTGCCCTTTGGTTGAAGGCCTACATGTAGATAAAAGCTTTGGTTCTTTGAGATGGAGAGGAACGTAGGTGGAGAGGCATTAGTATTGGGTAATATATTATATTATAAGGTACACTTAACATTTTAAATAAAAAACCTTCATTTCTAAAATTTGGAGGAATCTCTTGTCGGAAGTCTATTTGTCCAATTATACCAATTTAAAGTAACATAAAATTTATATTTTTTTTAATAATTATACATCTAAAAGTAATTTTAATAAATAATATCTAAACAATATCAATTTTATCAAACTCACTTTCTAAATAAAAGTTTCTAAACATAAATCACAGTTATACAAACTTACTTTTAAATAAAATCAAGTTTGTAAAATCAAATTGATTTAAATTAAACTCTAATCCAAAAACATACTTAATGGCTAAAATATCAGTTTCTTTGATATTATTATATTCGTATAATTATATGGACAAAAATTAAATTTCGATGGCGATAAGAAATTAAAGCTTGGTTAATCTCAAAGCTAATTGAGACTAAAAAATTATTGAGCTTAATACTTTAAATTTCCTTACTATCTTTCAAAAATTTTTAATTGCCATTCTCATTTATTGTCTCTGTACACACCTAAATTGTCCTAGTTGAAAATTTGATGCCAAGTCTCCTGTTTTAACCCTATCCTGCTATTCAGCTAATATAATATTTAATGCATATATCAAATAAAATACTTGTTTGAATAGCTTCTTTTATATATATATATATATATATATTTCCAATATAACTCTATCCAGCCCATTGCCGTAGCCATCATCCGACACAACCTCCATCAGCCCTAACCCGACACCACCACATTGGGTTATAACAACTAAAGAAGAAGAGCTTCTTTGTCTTAGTATATATCTTTTATGCTCACTACTTGCACGTTGTATACAGGGTGATTACAGGTTCAGATTAACCTATGATCTCGATCAATCTAACTCAATCTAATAATAAATTTTCAGGTCAAGTCAGATGTTTCAGTTGAGTCGGGTTGAAATTGAATAAGCTTAATGTTAATTGATTCGGGTAGTAAATTTGACTTTTCATAATTTAACTATTTGATTCAATTATAATTTTTATTATTAAATTTTATTATTTTACATATTTTTTAGACATTAAAAGGATGAATACTTTTGAGTTTGATTTTATAATAAAAAATAATTTTTTTTATGTATACATCTTTAAGCATTATTATATAAGAATAAAAATTATATATTTTTTTTATTTTTCAAAAAGTTTGTATACATGTTAGAAAGGAAAAATAAAATAAAATGTATGATCCAATAATCCAAACCAAACTAATCCAGTTTTGATCAATTTAATTCAGTTTGAGTTGAATGAAAACTTTTTTTTCATACTTGATTCAATCTAACCCGAACTTGAAAAATAAATTTAGACTTATTTTTACCTATAACGCAACCCGTCCCATATGCAACCCTAGTTGTATACTAAACAAGGATACTATTTTCTTAGGAAAATAAGATTCCGTTGTCGTTGTTGACGTGCATCAAACAAGGTCTGCGTCTTGTTTTAAAAATTGATGCAATCAAACTGGTTGAACCACCAACCAAATTTGATATCGATTAAGATTAAAACTGCCCTGCTAGTATTTTGAAAACGTGGCGAATTCTTAGGTTTTATTGGATCAAAACGTAAACTGAGTTATCAACTTCTTTAATCGATCATGTAGATTTTGAATTGTTTGGCTCAAAATTGTCAAAAAGTATACCAATATAAATAATAAAATTTAAAAAAATAAAAGATTATGTGAATACGCAACGGTAATGGTCATTCTCTTTACTTTTGTCATTTCGAATTCACAGTTTATTAACAATTTACATACATATTAATATATATAATTATGTATGAATATATAATTTACTAAAATTTATTTTAAACATATTTATAATATCATCCAATCCAATTACTTGTTTAATAGATTGAACCGGTTGGAACATGAACCGTCATCCTCTCCTATCGAACTGGTTTTTAAATATTGCGGTAGAAACAAAAGGAAAAGGCAGGAAAATCTGCCAACGGACCAAACAAACACTGCCTCACTGCTCTCACTTAAGTGGAACACTGCCTCACTGCTCTCACTTAAGTGGAACACTGCCTCACTGCTCTCACTTAAGTGGACGAAATGCAAATGTGAATTTCAATAACTTTGAAAATATTAGTTAGCAAGATTAAAAAAAAAAATTAAAAAAAGGATGCAGACAAAATTAAGACTAAAAGAAAGTGTACCTTATTCCACAAGCCAGCAGTTATTTTCATAATGAAATAACATCCTAAATAATCCTAAAACATATTGCACCAAAAGAAAATTTGGAAAATTATTCTGTCAAAACCAAATATCGAGGTCGTCCTATCCTCAAAATCATGTAAAAGGTTTAAAACATAAAAACTTATATTGGCAGAATTAAAGATCACATACGCTTACTATTATTGCTTGGAACTCATTTTTGTCTCTGAATTATCTGACGGACGAGGTATGCACTCAGTGCAAGCAGTACAAGAAGGAGGCAACTTGTCAGAGAGATTAATCCGCAACGTTTGATGCCTCTCCTCATTCCCAGGTACATGGAGGAGAGCATCCATGAGTAAAATGTCCCAATCACGAGGAACGAAAAAGGAAAACCAACTGTCATCTGAATCAAAGAAGCCCAACTAACAATCATTTTAAGTTACAGGAAAAATGGAACTTCTCCTGACACATGCAGAGAATCTTCTTCTCTTACTACTATTAACTTTCAAACTGACCTCAGTGTCTCCACTTTCCAAACTACATTTTATATGGTCAAGTAATATTGACAAACAAAAATAGAATATGTCAAAAAAAGCAAGCAGATTCATTTTGCGAGCAGATCATGGTAGTAATCTTGCAGACTAATGCATGAAATTGAAGGAGTTTGTAAAACGTTCCCATTCAAATCATAAGAATAAATGTTCAGATTACTAACCTCTGTTACGAACTGCCTTCAGCTGTAAGACACCTGTGCCTTGTGGTCCAGAAACAGGAAATGTGCATGATACAGAATGCCTCTTATGAGCTACTGCAAGAGATGCATTGTACCAAGGACCTTTGACAATTGGTTCTCCAAGAGCATCAATTATCGCTTGGTTCTTGCTCGCTTTCTCCATGGCCTTGCTGCAAATTTTGCAGCTAATAATTTTAGGAGCTGCTAAGGTGGACAAAATTTCAATTTTGACATGTAAAGAACAGTAGTTGAGAATTGAGATCTTCTTTCAGGATATATAACAGAAAAGTTTTCAAGACGCTTACTATCTAATATTTAAAGATGAAAACAAATTAAAAGAAGAATAGAATTTACTTGGTGAGACAGAAGGACAGGGAATTTAAAAATATTTATTATTTTAACCTCAATTAGAGGGCTACCATCATTCTCATAGCAAGATACCAGAGGGAACCTATAATAGTAATGCTGGAAGCAAGAATATTTGGGTAGATAGAAAAGGACAGGAAAAAGAATATCTTAGAAGCCCTCCTTCCTCCATGAGAACTTTTGCAAACTAAGGGTAGAATTATTAACTTAGTCTTCCAGATCTGATAGGCATGTGCTGCCCTTTTTTTTTTTGGGGGGGGAAAACACATTACTGGGTTATATTGAAACAATAATCATAAAATATTAGAAAAAAAGCATACAGACCTCTTAAACTTTGAGTCATTTGCAAATAGACCTTTGAACTTTAAAATTATCCTAATTAATACCTAAACTTTAATAATTACAGAAATTAACCTTTCCATCCATTTTTTATCTATTCTAAATTGAATAAAAAAAGATTTGAAGTGCATGAAAAATGAATGAAAGGGTTGATTCGTGTAACTGTTATAGTTTAAGTACTAATTAGGACGATTTTAAAGTTCAGGGGTCTATTGACAAATGACCTAAAGTTTAGGGGGTCTATATACTCTTTTCCCTAAAATATTCACCAAAAAAGAAAAAGATAATCATAAACTTTAGATTCTGAACTCACCTAACAAATTGATTAATTAAGCTCTAAATACGAACATCATCATCCTTATCGTTATTAATACTTATTATGATTTAGGACAGGATAAGAAAACTGGTCCAGTTCAGTTTTAAGCAAAATCCTTGGTTTCTTGAGGAACTGCTCCTCTTCAAAGATAATGAAGGTGGGAGGATAGGAAATATCATAAACAATGTACATCAAATTGTAAGGTCTGTTTTGGGGTTCTTATTCTCAACTGCGGGGTATTAAAACATAGTTCTTAACAGTTTTCTCATGTCTGCGAAATGCATTCATATGAGATTAAATTAACTATTATCACACAGAATACTACATTATAGCTCAATATACCTGCTACAGCCGTGATAGATAGCAACGTCATCAAGGGCACTCAGAGCAACGCCACCTGTAACAGTAATCAAAACAAATGACACTGCCTTACGACCGAAATATTTGCTCTTCTCTTCATCCACATTCTTGGTGGAACTGCAACAGTTTAAAAGCGGTAATCAGCCACAATCATGGACCATACAGTTCATATTATGATCTCAATTTTGACAAAGTAATGGCAATGAGTACTTATCATTCTTCATTTGCAAAAAATTTTAAAAACATAAATATTTTACTTTCTTTGAGTTGGGACTCATCTCAATATATTCTCAATTAATGACTATACCTTGAGTATAACAACTGCTGTGTATTTTTCCTTTTTTTTTTTCGTAGAACTATCTATTGATGCTTTATAAGTACCTTCATAAGTAACAAAACCATATTCTTTGAGCAAAAACCAGAAATTGGTGAAGTCCAATCGCTGGACTTCCATTAGGTACCTGCCCCACTCCCCAAAACCCCAGCTCGATAGCTCTAGCCTCACATCAAGGACCGCTGAAATGCCATCCACAGCCTTTTATAGGGGTCCCTAATTTGGGTGATAGAATTTGATTATCTTATTGAGCTCTGACACCCGAAACTCTGAAGGGTAGAAATTTGAGGGTATAAATCTATTTTCTGAGACCCAACATCCTCACTTTTGGAACCTTCATGAGTTTCCTCCATCAACAAACATAGAAACACTTACCGAGCTTCGCCTCCAATAAGCTCAGAGAACGCAAAAGTTACAAAATTTGAAGCCGCGCAGTGAGAAAGATTGGAATTATGTCAAATGTTCAGGCTACATTTACGGGTACCCGGTAACAATCACTAATATCCAAATACATGGGAAAAAAAATTGAAATCAAGAAACACGCCGAAATACAAGAATCAACAGAAAAATTTACCTGGAAACCTGAGGTTTCGGGGAGAGCTTGAGGAAGGAACTTAATCTCCTGGCCAACATTTGACGCTAATGATCAAGGAACGAAATATCGTACGGTAAGCACGAAACGACGATACGGTGGATATCAGTTCGATTTCGGGAGTTACCGAAACGATGCTATGTAAGAATTGCGATATTCCGTTGCATGTCGATCTTAAAAAACGCAGAATTGGAGCTTGTTCGTGTGACGAAAATGGAAGCAAAGCGCAAATCTGCAAAGCCCTTGCGGTTACACGATGGGGCTTGGAGAAAGAGACGCTCGCAGAAGCAACATGGTCACAATGCGGTTGCTAGTGCCATCTCTTTTTCTTTTCAGCTTTAAACGCATCGTTTTAGTAAATTCATCTTCGACTCAAATTTTAGTGTTTAATTTTTCATAATAATTTTTTTAGTAATTTTATTTCAATATCCTAAATATAAATTATCATTTAATGATACACTTGGTTTCAATATAACATTATTTATTTTGTTGATCATTAATATTTTTTTATTTTTTATGCAACACTTAAAATATAAAAATATTTTTAATTATCATAATTCAATACTAAAATTTGTTAATACTGAATACTCAATAATTTAAATTTTAGTATTAAAAACTAATTCTATTAAACATAACATAAACTTTGGGAATCGGCCAAACCAATTAGCCCTCCTAAGTCTTGGACTTTAGGTTTAGATGTTAAGAGTAACGCGGTACAATAAAAAAAAATAAACATAACTTTTGATAGAATTTAACTAGAATGAAAAAGGGTTATTGAATGAAATTAAGTAATAGGGAAAGCATGTTAAATCTGATTATATAATATTTTTTAGATGTTAATATATTTTTATTAAAAATGGTTACCACATACTTATAACGAGGGATGATTTTGTTTTACTGTTTTTCTAATGGTAATAGTCGTAATTGATGGTGTTTTGTATTTCATTAAATTATGTTATTTTTCAGTCCAGTTAATTAACTTATACATTATATCAGACTAGCCTTTTCCGTATTTTTTTTATTTCTGCAGATATAATTATTTTTCATTTAATTAATTATAATTTTATTATATATAAATTAATTAGTTAAATAAAATTAATTTTGTGATAAAATAAAATATATTTGAAATCATTTTTAATCATGTATATATAAAAAATAGCTCTCTATCTTTGAAAAGTATTATAATTGCAAAATATAGTTATCATAAAAATATTTATATTTATAATTTTATCTATTTTTTATTTATATTTAATTAATTATTAATGATTTTAAAAAAAATAAAAATTTGATATCAAAAACGATAATTCTCTTTAGAATAGTAATAGATAATAGATAACGTAATATAAAATAGAAATTAATTTAAATTTATTTCAGTTCATCAAAGTCATCAATATATTTAAAAGGAAGTATTTTGAAAACAAAACAAGTTCTATTATGATAATTTTATAATAAATTAATTTTTATGTTTTACTATCCATATCTCAACAATACACGGAGTTCACATAAGTATCGGCTAAGAGTAGCTTTATCTTAAACAAGTAAGGTATATTTTATAAAACAACAGTTTTAGTCTGATTTATTACCTAACTTAAACCTCTTTTTTAGATTTATTTTAGCCTTTTTATGAAATCATATAAGTTTAGTGACATGAAAGTCTAATTAAAAAAATATATTGCAGGAAAGCTTTCAAATAAGCCAATAGAATAGGCTTTATATGTTTCAAATATATATAAACCTTTAACAAGAAGTTATTATCTTCTGTTTGAAATAAATAAATTATATAAATATATAATTAACAAATAATATAAGTTTTGTCATTGTTATATATAAATATATAAAATAAAATCGACGAGATATTGACTAGGTGTGAGAACTACTATTCGATTCATAATAATCTCATTTCATAAAGAGAGTTATACCATTATCACTCTAAGCCTAAAAAGATTAAACTTATAAGATAGTTCAAATTGGTTAAATCTTATGAAAATACTCTTAATTTATACAAAAAAAATATAAAATAAAGAGTATGGGGTGTTAAGCAAAACAAGCACTTAAGACTAGCGTACTTAATTAAATAATTTTGTTTCACAGTCTTAGCTTAATTTATATAATAAATAATTAAATAAAGTACTAAACTAGTCAAAAGTTAAGTTAAACCGTAAGTTTTTAAGAGTTTAATTTTGATCCACTATTAATATAAAAAGTTTTACACTATCATTTAATCATTAATTGTTAAATCCGTAAAAAAGTATGATTAAAATAATAATTATCTAAAAAACATGATATTGAATGATAATATGAAAAAAATTTAGAATGAGAATAAATTAAAATTAAATCCTTGATTTAATTACCACCCTTGATTTCAATGTTCACACTTCAAAACACCAACCTTTTGAATGCTTAATGGCTAAAATATTCAGTTTCTTTGATATTATTATATTTGTATAATATATGAACAAACAGATACAAATTAAAATTTTGATGACGATGAGAAATTAAAGCTTTATTTCTCTTAGAGCTTGTCGAGACTAGAAACATCTTGAGCTTACTACTTAAAATCTTCGTTTATCTTCCAAACTTTTTTAATGGCCACTCCCATTTATTGCCTCTGAAACCTACTAAAATGTTATGCTTAGTTGATGTAGAAAAAAAAAATTTGTCTCAGTTGAAAAGATTTTGAGCTTACTAGTGCCGCTACTGTCTCTGTCTTTGCCAACACAATTGTTGTCATCACCAAAACCATACCATTACTTTGGGTTACAACTTGTATGGTTAGTATCGGATAAAAATAAAAGCGAAACTTTTATAGATAAATTTTATATACAATTTTATATATAAAACTCATTAATAATGTTTTCACCACCATTTTTATTATTTTACTAAACATACCATGTCGTAGTATATATTTATCTACGCTGGCTACTTATATATTGTAGCCTAAACAGTGATAATATTTTCTTATGATAGTATCAACCGGCATTGTTTGATTCATATAATTAACTCCACCTTCGTATGATCTACATAACTAGCTCCACCTAGAAAAATAAGATTCAATTGTAAATTTGTAATTGTTGTAGTATCTATACATCAAATAAGTACTGTGACTTATTTTAAAAGTTGATTTAATCAAACTCCTTTAACCACTGACAATTTCATTTTGGTCATACGCATTATGGGCAAACCTTCAAACCGACTTTGTAGTATTTTGATGGCGAATTCTTTGCAAAACTAAAATTTGTATTTTATTATAACAAAACTAGGACCGAGTTATAACTTTACTAATGGATTACTTGTTTAACTAATTGAACCGGCCGAACCTTGATCCACTTCCTCTCCATTGAACTAGTTTTAAAATATTGCCGTAGTGGGGCAGAGACAAAAGGACGGACCAAACAAAAACTGCCTCACTGCTCTCACTAAAGTAGACAAAATACAAATGTGAAAGATTAAAAAAGTTATTAAATATTTTTAATTATAAAAAATATTATTTAATATAATTAAATTATTATTATTTTATTTTATTAATATTTTTTTCTTTTTAAATTTCACTAACTCTATTAATATTTTCTCTATTAAAAAATAAAGATAAAATTAGAGAAAAATTAATTAATAATTTTTTAATATTCTCAAATGAGAAATATTATCTGACAAAGAAGGAGAAAAAAAGGTGTAGACTAAATGAAGACTAAAAGAAAAATTGCCTTACAGCACAAGCCAACAATTACTCTCATAATGAGATATCATCACAAATAATGTTAAAACCCAAAAGAAAATTTATAAAATTATTCCGTCAAAACATATTGCCTCTGAATTATCTGATAGACGAGGGATGCATTCAGTGCAAACTAGATATTATTAAAGATTGTAATGCTGGTGGCATGGGAGGAAAGGGAATTTGAAAATAATGATTGTTTTAACCTAGGGCTACCATCATTTTCATAGCAGGATATCACAAGGAACCTATCATTGTAATGCTGGAAGGAAGAATATTTGGGTAGTTAGAAAAGGACAGGAAAAAGAACAAATATCTTAGAAGCCCTCCTTAGAATTATTAACTTAGTCTTCCGGATCTGATAGGCATGCACTGCCTCTCTTTTTTTTTCATCCTTTTTTCTTTTTTGTGAAAATGCTTTACCGAGTTATATTGAAACAAAAGATAATTATAAAATTTAGATGCTAAGCTCACCTAACAAATTGATTAATTATGCTCTAAACACAGACATCATCATCCTTATAGTTACTAATACTTATTTTGATTTAGGACGGGAAAAGAAAACTGGTCCAGTTTCAGTTTTAAGCAAACACCTTGGCTTCTTAAGGCACTGTTCCTCTCCAAAGATAATGAAGGTGGGAGGATACGAAATATCATAAACAATGTACATCAAATTCTAAGGTCTATTTTGGGCTTCTTATTCTCAACTATGGGATCTTAAAACAAAGTTCTTAATAGTTTTCTCATGTCTGCCAAATGCATTCCCATGAGATTAAAGTAGCTATTATCACACAGAATACTACATTACAGCTCAGTATACCTGCTACAGCCATGAAAGAGAGCAAGGTAATTAAGGGCACTTAGAGCAACGCCACCTGTAACAGTGATCAAAACAAATGACACTGCCTTATGGCCGAAATATTTGCTTTTCTCTTCATCGACATTCCTCGTGGAACTGCAACCATTTAAAAGTGGTAGTCAGCCACAATCAAGGACCATACGGTTCATATTATGATCTCAATTTGGAAAAAATAGTGATAATGAGTACTTCACAATTTTCATTTGCAAAAAATGTTGAGCTAAAAAACATAAATATTCTACTTTCTTTGAGTTGGGACACATCTCAATATATCCTCAATTCATGTCTATACCTTGAGTATAACAATTGCTGTCCTGTGTATTTTTTTTCTATTTTTCTTTCAGTAGAACTATCAATTAATGCTTTATAAGTGACTTCATAAGTAACAAAACCGTATGCTTTGAGCAAAAACCAGAAATTGGTGAAGTCCAATCGCTGAACTTCCATTAGCTACCTCCCCCACTCCCCAAAACCCAGCCTGATAGCTCTGGCCTCACATATTAAGGACCGCTGAAATGCCACCCACAGCATTTTATAGGGGTCCCTAATTTGGGTGATAGAATTTGATTATCTTATTGAGCTCTGACACCAGAAATTCTGAAGGGTAGAAATTTGAGGGTATAAATCTATTTTCTGAGACCCAAAATCCTCACTTTTCGCAACCTTCATGAGTTTCCCTCATCAACAAACGTAGAAACAATTAACGAGCTTCACCTCCAATAAACTCAGAGAACTCAAAAGTTACAAAATTTGAAGCCGCAGAGCGAGAAAGGTTGGAATTAAGTCAAATGATGAGGCTAAATTTACGAGTACCCGGTACCAATCATTAATATCCAAATACATGGGAACAAAAATTGAAATCAAGTAACACAGTGAAATATAAAAATCAACAGAAAAATTTACCGGGAAACCTGAGGTTTCGTGGGAGAGCTTGAGGAAGGAACTGAATCTCCTAGCCCACATTACACGCTAATGATCGAGGAACGAAAAATCCAAAGAGTTTGCAGGAATGAAAGTTTTTACAGAATATTTAGATGGTGTTGTTGAAGGCTGTTCCTATACCTACGTAACTGTGTGAATCAGCAAAACCCTCCTTAGCTTATCTTGATCATAACTGCTTTTAATTAAAATTTTATTGAAAAACTTTAAAAGAAATTAAAATCTTATTTAAATAAATTTATTTCTGTATTCTAAATATAAATTATTTTATAATTATAGTTGATTTTAGAGTAAAGTTCCTTTTTTTAGTTCGAAGATATATAATTATCCCGGAGCCGTCACTTTGGGTAGAATTTTAGGTTATATTTGAGAGTTTAAAAAGAATAAAAAAAAATTTAAAAATAAAAAGAAAGAAAATAAATGAGAATGAAATGTTTATTAATAAATTTTTCTTATTTTTTTTGAATGTTTTAAATTTTTTAAAATTATATGAATTATAAAAATTTTAAAATGTTTACAAAAATTAGTTTGGAATGATTTTAGATGATTACTTAGAAATTCTAATTTCTTTTCTCTTATTTTATAAAACTTCTAAATAAGGAAGAGACTTATAATAAACTTCTCTCTTTCTTTATTTTTCTTTTCTAATCTCCTATTCAAATATAACATTACTTAACCACCACCTCAGAAGGATTAATCTCGTAACTATCCTTAGTCAAATACAAAAGAAATATATAATTATCATCACTTTGTTTTTATAAAGATTTTTTTTTATTTTTTATTTTTGACCGAAATATTCCCATAAACATTGTTATGAGATTAATCTCTCAATTACTATCGCTACTAGGAGGCCAGTTCCTATAAAGATTTTTTTATATTAATTTAGTTCCTAAACGATGAAAATAACATTAAAATCGTTATTTTTTTATGGATGAGAGATAAATTAATATAAATTTTAAATAAAAAAATATATAAATCCCTTAAATTTTAGATCATTTACAAATAATTTTATAAAATTTTTAAAATCATATTAATTAATACATAAACTTCAATAATGATACAAATCAACATTTACATCCACCTTTCATTCATTCCAAATTAAATAAAAAGAGTATTTAAAATGAATAAAATGGTTTATTTGTATAATTATTATAGTTTATCTATAAATTAGGATGATTTTAAAGTTTAAGAGGTTATTTGCAAGTGACTCAATGTTTAGGGGGTCTACATACTCTCTTCTCTAAATTTTATAATTAAGAGACTAAATTAATGTTAATTTTATATTATTAAAGAAATAAATTAATGACATTTTTTGATATTTAAAAAATTAAATTAATGCAAATTTTTTTAAATGACTAAAATAATGTCACTTTTATGATTTAAAGATTAAATTGATGTCAAAATTCATTGAAAGATTAAAGTGATGATATTTATATTTTTGAAAAGCTAAAAAAGAGACTTACTCTTAATTTTAATAATCTTAATTATTTTATTAGAAATTAATATTTTTATTCTATATTCCACTTCCACACTTAAAATGTAAAATTATTCTAATTATCAAAATTCATTACTAAAATTTTTCGATACTAAATATTTAATATTTTAAATTTTAGTATTAAAATTAATTTTATTAAACTTTAATAAACTTTGAGATTCAACCATATTAATTAGCATTGCATCAACAGGTTATATCTTAAGTAATAATCAAAATTAAGCTAAGTGGTTGAGAGCCCTGCAATGTTATGAGTTCAAAACTTTACACAGAAATACACTGGTAGAAAAGATAGCTTCTTTATACCGAATAGGATTAGTCTCTTATTTAATGGAGCTAAAAATACAAGAATAAGGATAAAAAAAAAATCAATTAGCCCCGAAAGGTCTTAGACTTTAGGGAAAGATGTTAATATATTTTTATCATATAACGGCTACCAACATAGTACTAGACATTATATCACTTAACATAATATAAAAATAAATTATTCTACCAAAAAATTTTATTTTTAATTTATTTTCATTAATCAAAATCATCAACGTATTTAAGAAAAAGCATTTTGAAAACCAAACACGTCTTGTTAATAATTGTATAATAAATTAATTAACTTTTTTTCTAAATATTTTGTGTATTGCTATACATATCTTAACAATAAACGGATTTCACATAAGTCTAAAGAGAGGGTAAAAATAGACTAATTATGATATCCTTTGTGTTAAATAAACTAGGTATATTTTATATAACAAGGAGTGTAGTCTTTTTTTTTTTTATATACATCACTCAAGAAAAAGAAAACAAAAAAAAAAGAAAAGACTGCAACTGTATAAAGACAACATCAAATAAGTGTGTGTTTAGACTAGAGTTTTTAAACTTAATTTTGAATGAACTTGATTTTGATTATAAATGAATTTAAGTGAAATAATTTATGTTTAATTAAAAATTATATTTAATTTAAAAATAAAAAATAATTACTTTAGATAAAATAGACTTTAAGTTAGAGTCACATTTAAGAAATAATATAAATATTAAAATAAATAAAATCCTATTTGAGCCTCAAAAAACTTGTATGGATAGGACAAACATACCTTAGGTCTGAAAAGAGATGGTTGGATAATTTTTGCAAATATACATTATAAAGCTGGATTTTTCTTTAGTGTTTATGTATTTATGAAATGTAGTATTTTAAAATCTGAATATTGTCTTTCAATTTTTTAGAATGCAATTTCACCATATCATATGGCGTAAATGCTGCATCAAACAATAAGCGGAGAAAACGTACAGTATTGTTATGTCATGTCATTTAGGCTAGTGAGGAAAGCTGAAAGGTATAACTGAGCTGCACAATTTAACGAAGAAAAAGTAAATTAAAAATATTTAAAATTATGAGGATTTATTTGGAAAGAAAAAAAATTATAAGTATCAAATTAAAAATGTATATAAATTATAAAAATTATATATATATATATATATATATATATATATATATATTATATATATATATATATGGAATTGTTAATATTTTCTCATTAATTTTTACATTAGTAGATATTAGTAAATTTTATCTTTTTAATTTGGACAATAATATCTTATTTTTTAACTTTAAAAACTAAAAAATTCAAAAGCATTTAATACATTTTATTAATCTATTTTTTTTCAATAATTATTTATCTTTTTATTTTTTTCTAATTTATTATTTTTTAATTATTTTTTTAACTCACATTCTCTCTTCTTTAATAAATTAAGAAAAAGAAGAGAAAAGATAATATTTGAGAAAAAAGAGAATGAGAGATTAATAAAATGTTTTAAATATTCTTAAATTTTTTACTTTTAAAAAATAAAATAAGACATTATTATTTAAATGAAATAATAAAACTTGTTAACATCTACCGATATAAAAATAAGTAGGAGAATAGTAATATTTTTTAACTTTGTCCTCGCCATCCCACTTCTCCACCGCAACTACCGTCATTATCCATCGCCAAAACCACCACCATCAGCCCTAGCCCCGTCACCATCACCTTGAGTTACAACCAAAGAAGAAGGGCATTTTTGTTGTAGTATATATTTATCGACGCTGGCTACTTATATATTGCAGCCAAAACAAGGATAGTACTTTCTTATGATAGCATCAACCGGCATTGTTTGATCTATATAATTAATTCCACCTTTGTATGATCTATTTAACTAGCTCCACCTAGAAAAATAAGATTCAATTGTTATTTTAGTCGTATCTATGCATCAAATAAGGCCTGTGACTTATTTTAAAAATTTATTTAATCAAACAACTTGAATTACTGATCAATTAATTTGTATTATAAATGTTAGCATATTTAGATGCATTATCATGCCTCTTAATTTATATTTTTTGTTTTTATTTGTATAAATATTTTATAAATTAATTTATTATAATTTTATTACAATTATTAATTAATTAATTAAATAAAAAATTAATTTTCTAAAAAATATATTTAAAGCTAATTATAATTTTGTATTTAAAAGTAACTGTAACTATAGAATATAATTAAAAAATATTTATGTTTATAATTTTATCCTTTTTTCTATTTGTATTCAACTAGTTATTAATGATTTTTTTGGAATAGAGAATTTGATATCAAAGAGAAAAATCCCCTAATGTAATTATAAAAAAAATGTTTATATTTATAATTTTTTTTCTTTTTTTCATTTTCTTTTAATTAGTTATTAATGATTTTTTAAAAGACTAAAAATTTAAGCCCAAATAAGGAGAACTTCCTTTTATACAATAATATAGATTTCATGTATTATTATACATATCTCAACAATACACAGATTTCACATAAGTCTCACTTAAGAATAGAAATAGATTAAGATTGGATAACTTCTGTCTTAAATAAGTTAGGTAAATGTAGTCTAATTTATTACCTAATGTATATTTTTTTAAGGTTCAATTTGTCTTTTTCCGTAAAATCATAAAAGTTCTAGCTTGACATGAAAATTCTATTTAAGGGCTCATATTTAGATATCAAATAGGCTAATAGACATAGGAAGTTTCAAATATATAAACCTTTAACAAAAAATTTTATTCTGTATAAAATAAATAAATTATATAAATAATAAAAAAAAAGGTATTGTAATTTTTAATTATATAAAAAAATATAAAATAAAGAGACTGGACTGTTATGCGAAACAAGCATTTTTAAATGTTTAAATCAGACTTAATTAAATAATTCTATTTAAAAACTTTAATCTAACTTGTATCATAAATAAACTCAATCAAATTAAATCAAAAGTAAGTTAAACCGTAAATTCCTAGTAAGCTTGACCTATTCTCATCTCAAATTTTAAGGGACAGTACCACCGTGCCAACAATTCTGCTCAAATAATTTTTGTTCCAATATAATAATTATTTTATAAATATAATTATTCATAAGTAAGTATTAAAAATAAATATTTTTAGTTTTGTGTAATTTTTATATAAAGTAATTGTTTATTCAAAAATTATTTTTACAACATTTTAATTATAAATTTATTAAACACAAAATAAGTTGAATATACACCCCTCTAAATAATTTTCTCAAACAAAAACGAATAACGAGTCTTTTGATTTTTCTTCTATGAATTTTCATATAAACGGGGTATAAAAGGAATTTTATTAGGAATGTGCGACCCAATTCCCAAAAGAAGAGTTTCTGGGAAGACGGACGGGGTTCAAGCGTCAACTACTCAATTCGATTCAAATAGAAGAGTCCAAGCAGATCTACGTGTAAGGGCCACAGGAAAAGCTCCTCCCAAATGAAAAATTGTTAGGTGATTAATGAATAAGACATTCTCCATATTAGTAGATCGTTGTTATTTTTAAAAAGTTTTAATTTAAATAGAAAATAATAATCTATAAAATTAATCTAACTATTGTTAAATGATACAGAAAAATGTTTGAGCACCTCCTGTCAAATAAATCGTGCATTTTTAGCTGTGCACATTTTTCCTTCGCCGGCTTCACTGTTAGGATCCCATGGAGGATATGCTCTTCTCCTCCATGTGAGAGGCTGCGGGGTTGGCTCAAGTTTTATTGTATTTTAGTATTTTTTTGGGAAAGGCAATGAATTTTCTAGGCTTCTAGCGAGTAGAAACTATACATTTGCACCGTTCGTCTCCTTTAACAGACAAAAGAAGTGTACAAGTTGATATTTTGCTCCAATTTATTGAAGCCATATCAAAATGTGATCCAAATTCCTTGTCCACCACACAAACAATAACCCAAATAAACCCTTTTTTTTTCTCTTATATTAGACGAAG
Organism: Castanospermum australe; assembly: GCA_019955255.1. Taxonomy (NCBI): domain Eukaryota; kingdom Viridiplantae; phylum Streptophyta; class Magnoliopsida; order Fabales; family Fabaceae; genus Castanospermum; species Castanospermum australe. The sequence goes on from NSJW01000637.1 coordinate 315,725, forward strand.
AAGATTATACCCTTCCTGATTAATATTCACAAGTTGAAACCTCTGTCTTCTCTCTTATATAAGAGATGCGGTTTATTTATGAGATAGTTCTTAATTTGTTGTCCATTGCTTGAAAAGTCTCTCCTTTCCAGTGGTCATCTGAAAGTGCATCCAGGGTCATCAACTCAAGAACTCATCAGCATCTAAAAAGGGTACGCAGTATGCTTCGCTTTCTTCTCCTTCTTCTTGTCCCCAACCCCATCCTTTCTTTTAGGGTGAAAGCAATGCATCTTGATCCCTTACCAATGCTACAGCTCGAAACAAATGATGCTGATGTTCTACTTCTACTTTTATGCCATAGCTGTAGTAATCTTATCTATCTATAGTTTTCCCTTAGCCGTACCAATTAGTTTTCCGTTTCAAAAATCAATATGCTTTTCTCTGTTCAAGAATCAAGATTTTCCCTGAAGTAATTTGCAAGTTCCGTTTTTTTTTTCTTCAGTGTTTGAGCCCAGAAGCAAGGGACAGCTACAGAAAAGAAAACTTTCTTCTTGAGAGCATGCTGCTAAGAAGCTCTTCAATGCCGGTTCTTGGTTCCCTCCTCTCATCCTTGACAGACAGTCCTAGTCACAGCCACAGCATTCACTCCGAAACCAACCACGCACTCAAGCATCTTCCACCAACTACTGTCCCTCAACATCACCACAAATTGTCTTCTCATCAAACTGGGTCTTTCAATCTCTCCCAATTCTCATGCAATTCTTCTCCAATCTCCCCCTCCATTGCTGACCTTGATCGCCAAAATAAAGGCTTTAGAAGAGTTCAATCTGAAGGGAACTTGGATGACCTAGCCTATCCTTCTTGCAACAACAACGAAGACAATGATTCAGACCCTCCCAGGATGTTTTCAGCGAGACCCAAATGCTTGACGTTGCAGACAATTCCATCCTTTTCTCTTTGTGGTTACAAAGGCGTGCGTGAAGAAGATGAAGAAGTGGAAAGTGACGATGAAGATGGAGAAGAAAGAGGAGAATTGGAGGAAGAGAAGAGGGCCATGGGAGGAAGAGGTGATGGGTTTAGTTTGGAGAATAGAGGCAATGGTATGATTTTGACTGAAGAAGTGAGAGTTAAGGATGGAATTTGCAGGGTGAGTTTCGATGACCGGGAAGAGGTGGGTGGTAAAGAAATGTATCTTGCAAGGGGGCTTGGCATTGATGCCTGTGGCGATGGCACAGGTGGCTGCAGAGGTAGTGGTGGAGGCAGTGGCGGGGATGATTATAATTCGATGCGCTCTGGAGGGGATGATGGGGATAGGCATGGGGTGGAAGAATATTACAAGAGAATGGTGGAGGAAAATCCTGGGAACCCATTGTTTCTGAGGAATTATGCTCAGTTTTTGTATCAGGTAAGTTCCATTTCCTTCTGTTTGAAAAAGAACTCTCAATTGTTGAAAAACTCATCATCATTATTTAAATTCCCTAATCCCTAGTACTGGTATGGTGCCAAAGCTGAAAGAAGCATTCAAGACACTGTCACCTTACCTGAGTGCATAAATTTACAAGGAATAAAAACAGGTTATAGATATCACTTGATTGCAGCAGTGATGATATATGAATATGGATATTGCTCTTCTAGACTGAGAGTAAGTTTTTGAAGTTCTCTCTCTTAATCTGTAAAGAAATAAGTGATTTTCAGGATAATCTATATAGCAAATTATATATCTGCTAGGCAGTAGTCAATTTGATAGGTATTACTAAGCTATTTTTACAAGTTGTTCAGAACAACTTAAAACAAATCAGAATCGTTTTCAACACCAACATTTGTATGTTGCATGCAAGAGAGGTTTTATTAAGTGGATGCTTGCCAAAAAAATATTTCACAGTGCAAACAAGACCTTCAAGGAGCCGAGGAGTATTATTCCCGAGCCATACTAGCCGACCCAAAAGATGGTGAAGTTCTATCACAGTATGGGAAGCTAGTTTGGGAGCTACATCATGACCAAGATCGAGCTTCAAGCTATTTTGAACGAGCAGTCCAAGCCTCTCCTGAAGACAGGTATGTGCCATTGTGCCTAGTAACTATCAGTTTATTGTACTTTTTTACAGAACAGCAGAAATAATTGTCACCTTACATATTGGGATTCATTCTGACACTAGCTTATGGTTCATGATACCAGCCATGTACATGCAGCATATGCTAGCTTCCTTTGGGACACAGAGGAAGAGGAGGATGGTTGCAATGAGCCACAATGTTTACCACCACATTTCCACCAGGGAGCCATGGCTACTGCAGGTGCTTAAAAGGCATCTTCTGTTGAGAAGCGAGCACATTCTATGAATTGAAATCACAAACTGAACCAGTCGCCACATCTTGGTTCTTGTTTTTGCTATAATTACATCCAATAAGGGAAAATAGAAATCTTAAATCTGTAGGTTTGAGTTTCTGTCCCACAGTTGGCCCTTTGGATATGCTAGGTGCGTTGTACGTCAACCATTTAATACTTAATGACAACATGTTATAATTAGCACTTTTACAGATACATTTATTTGTAACAAAGACACTCCAACAGAAGAAGGAAAAACCAGAAATTTTCAGAGGAAACAGCAGATTCAATAATCAGTTTACAGTATTTTGCTTGCTTGGGAAGAAACAGCCCACCCAGATTGCAGCTAGCAGAGAACAGAGTCTTAAACCTGTTACTGCTTATCATTCCGAAGAACACTTGACCACCCCCCCCCCCGGGTCTTTCCGTGGCTGCTGGCACGGAGTTAGCCGGGACTTCTTCCTCGAGTCCTGTCATGATCGCGCACTCGACGACAGAGCTTTACAAGTGGCATTAGACAGCACAAATGTAATTGACTTGAATTGAATCACCGGCCTAGCTAAAGCTTTACCACTTTAGAAGTGGAGAGCGAGAACTCCCTTTCGCCTGGTTTTTTCTCATGTTATAGTAGCTCTAAGTGCATATGTATCTACTAGGTTGGCTACGTAGATGGCCCTTGAGGAGGAGGAACCACATTCTAATAAGTGAAATCACAAACTAAATAAAACAGTACTGGCATCCGACTTCTTGTTCTCCTTACACTTAAAAGGAATGCAAGCGTCTACAAGTTTATAAAATTGATATTTAATTAATGGTTTGCATATATATACTTACAAAGCTCATCTCACTCACTGAAAGTTAAATAAAAAAGGATACCAATCTAAATTAGCATTCTCATCAAAGGAATTAGGTCAAGTCTGCATTTTGAGTTGTTCTCAATGTTAATTAATTTATTAAAAAAAAAGTTTGTCAGGGTTATCCCCCGTGTTGAGCAATGCAAAAGATATTACAAGAAAACATTAAATTATAAGATTCCCATGGTACCATTAAAACAAGTCTCAACAAAGTCAACATAACTTGGATAAAGAAGCACAAGAATGCACAGAATATCTGAGAATTCAGCACAACCTCTATTGATGTCTACATTTTTTCCCTTTAAACCACACCTTTCTTTGTCATTCAAAAAGCCTCACAATCCTGACATGGGGCTACGCCCAAAATTTCCCACTTGAATGGCATAATAAAAAACATCCAAGGGGAACAAAGTGATCTATACTTGGGAAACAAGCTAATTAAGTCTCAATGGCTTTAACTTATAAAAAGACACACCCGAAACATAAGATTCCTTTTTCTGAAACCACCCAAGGAAAATGTTCAGTATTAAATACCCAAATCAAGCTCAAATTTCACTAACTGCATATGCCCTTGAATAGCACCTTTGATCATGACTTTTATGACATTTTCCTATCGTGAACCACGCTGGGGATAACCATCGCCTCTAAGTCTGTTATAGTTGTAAGTATCCTGATTACTTCCCCTGCCCAAGCTCCTAGCACCAAAACGCCCCCTTGGAGCATCTGTTTGATAGCTGCCTCTGCCTCTTCCCCTTCCTGATCAATACAAAGGAAATGGATATCAATATTACAAAAAATTAAGCCTATTCATTTTCTATTCCCATCAGAAAACAAAATGATAAAACACAAGACAACTACAGAAAGATAATACAAAAAAGTAGTCAAAGTTTATACTACATAGATACCACTTCCAAATCAATTTACATTACATAGAAGAAGTTTCATTAAAGAAAGGAAATAATAAGTATAAAGAAGAGAAGATAAGATATTGTTCTTCACAAAAGCACAAAAGTAAAGCACATAAGAAACGAACAATCTCAATTACAATAAAGCTCCCCAGTCTCTTTGCATATCTGACACAGAAGCTTCCTTAAAGAAAAACTACGGGCAATGTCCAGAGAGGGCAAAACAATCCTATCCCATAACGAATCTGATTTGAGCATTTTATTATTATATGTCAATCAATCTTTAACAGCATGTAATTTTGGATACTACAAGTATTCTTTAGATCATCCACCTTGTGCTAAAATGTAGTCCTAATAAAATTTACACCTATCCTTTAGGGTGATTGTAAGTTCAATTATTCGCATGTGGAAGTAAATCCTATAGTCCTATCATATTTGGTTCAGAGCAAGGGGAAGGCATTACATATATGATTGTGCTAGTTTAGAATGAAATTTAGAGAAAAATTTAACTTAGCTTTAAAGTTTGTGTGGGACTTTCACAATATGCGTCTTCCTATGACAACAACCATGTTGTCTTTAATCCAATTTGAGGTTGGCTCCATGATTCCTTTAACAAAACTATATGGAGCCCTCCACAAAAATTCTCTTTCCCCATTCTGTTTTATTTGAGGCTATATTCTCCACTAACTTAACTCTATTGCAACCGTAGATTCCCATATCCTATATTAACATTTTCTTCTCCTAATTGTTCTTATTGTACTTTGAAGTCACGTCAGATTATATATCAAGAACTGCAAGCAAAAAGGAGTGACATAAGATGTTGCTCCAATGTCTATCTTTTACTACAAAATGCATCAGACACAAGATTATAGTTAGTTGTTCACATTTCACAGATAAATTTATAGTACACAGACTTCCCCAAAACCATAATTAGGCAACAAATATAACTTGTATTGCTACAGCTGCCATGAATTTACAGGCAATCAATTATGAACATCATGAGTCATGCCTTTGGATACAATAGCAGCCTATTAGCATATAATCTCAATTATTTAAAAAGTGTCAGAAAAACACTTCTTTCATTCCCTATCCTAATACCTTAGGTCCCAATCGTAGCCACTACTTTCACAACCAAATGCAAGTCTATACTCAAGCCCACATCTAAATGTCATTACCAACAAAAACAGTTACAGTTATATATGATACGATATTCAAGGCTTCCAGCTACCCACCAGCCATCATCAATGACCTAAATTATAATCACTGTCACATCCCATCACCCTCAGATCCTATGATGTATAGCACAGCCACAATCCACTGTTTCGATCAATATCCCCATAGATGTACAAAAGCTATCACAACCACCTGTGCCACTAGCACATACAGCCATAAGTCTCCTCTGAGCACTAATATTCCAAAGCATTCAGGACTTGGTTCTTTACCTAATAGGTGCACAATGAAATTTATGTTCTAAGTACCAAGGGTTACCACAGCAACCAGTGTCACTAGCATGTACAACCATAAGTCCACTCTGAGTACTATTGCACCTATTTGTTAGGTGCACTTAGTTCATTATGTAATGGCAGTAGCAAATTCCTTTCAAAGCTTTCTGAGTTACTTAGGTAAAACACTCGGAACTTAAGAAGCTATAACTTTTGAAAGAGTAAGAGATAAACTAAAAATAGGAGGGACATACTTCCTCCCCGAGCCGCACTGCCACTGTTTGGTCTCCGCTCCTCTATGTATACTTGTCTTCCAGCCAATTGTATGGGAGAAGCCTACAATGACAGTACATGATCAAGACAGATTCATACCAAAAAATCAGTAAAAAATGAATGATATGGACACAAATTATTGCAATATAACTTGACAATTGATGATACTTGAGTGAAGTGGAATTAGATATGATATTTTCTTGCCACAAAACTAAGAAGCATTAAATAATGATACTTGAATTCACTTGTACTACAAATTTATTTCATGGCTATTTAGACTATTAATGAGAAACGACATCTATTAATTTTCATAAACACAATAAAATAAATAAAACAGGGAGTTGAAGCATAAAATCTAAGAATCCTGATAGATATCCACCCATTACAAGAGTGTACTTTAAGAGTGGTAGGAGGGAAAACAGGGAATCTGTTCCTTGCAATCACACTGTTAGAGGGGGAGATCATGAGTCAGCAAAAGAAGGAAGGGAATTCTAATCGTAACCACGTGTCCACATGGCAGGTTGTGGATGGCAGGAAAAAGGATCTCTTAGTGGGAGGACTTTAAGAGGAAAAGCATGAGAATGTGGGGGCATTGTGTTTTGTGAGGAAAGTTGGAAGGGGAGGTTGCAGATCCCTTGAAGCACCTGCTGTATCCATTTTCGTTTCTCTTCCGTAGATTTCTATACAAAGAGGGTGAGATAGAGAGCTATACATGTATTCAAACCTTCCTCTTAGACTGATATCATATCAGAATAGGTAACAGAGAAGGAATTCTGTGAGTTAATTCCATAAACAGAGGATTGACTGCTGGGTGCCTATCTAGTGTGTGTTTGGATTAGCTTATTTTGTAGTCAAAACATCAAAATCTTCCTAAGAGAGATTTTGAAAAAAAAGCAATTTTGTCCTAAAATTAATCTATTCCCAAACAGGCTACAAATACAAAATGAAACTTGCACCAATTTAACTGCACGAACATATGAAAACAGATAATGATGACAATAAAGTAAATGAAGGAATGAAGAAAGTTTTTGCTTTATACAGATTTGCTGTCACAGATAGCCAAGTCAAGTAAATCAACAACAAATAGATCCAATGATCTTGAACATGTTTTCTGTTTATTAAGGTACTGCATAATCAGATAATCAAACAAAGATCAAGTCTAATGAGAAAAAAAAAAAAAAAAAAAGAATAGCTTCAAACCTGAAGTGCATTATGAACACCAGGAATGTCTTCAAATTCCACAAAAGCATAGCAAACTCCAAATTCCTGCATACATCAATTTCTATTTTAGCCTTTTCTTTTTCCATGGTTGGATATATAGGCATTCAGTTTTATGTAATTAAAGGCTTACCTTTCGGACCCTAATGAATATTCCATCCGGCTTAATTCTGCCAAAATTCTTAAACTCCTGCTCAATCTCAGCTTCGGTAACATCAGCAGGCAAATTCCTCACATAGACAGATTTTACTTCACCTGGAAGGATTATAGATCAAGAATCAACTTAATGCTCCCAGACCAGGAATCCTTAGACAATATTAAATTCAATCTCGATGCGACTTGCACGACACTATTACGGAAATGCGGGGTTTCCAAAGTGGTAGGACAAAGCACCTATTTTACCACAAAGAATACTAGAATTTCATTTCTAAAATTCTTTTGGATCAAAAGGTTTATGCCTAACAACCTCCGATGTCTCTGCCTAGAGAATTCAAGCCTAAAAACTACTTCTATATGTAGATCAAATTTTATAAATTAAAAAAAAAAAAAAACTAGATAAATGTCGCCATAGGTAACAAATTTTCAGTAATAAAGACCTCACCTAGAAGAGGTGAATGAATCAAAAAGTTCCCACATATCGTCAACATAAACACAAATAGGTATTCAAAAATATACACAGAAACCAAAAGTGCCAAGTAAAAGACAATATCAGTCAGCTAAAATATGTTGCAATACATTCCAAAATGGTACACATAGGAAAGACTGAAACAAAACAAAGATGAGGAAGCTGCTATAAAAAATTAAACCTTCTTCTTCTAGTCCATAGCCTTCCTCTGCTGCCTCAAACCCAGACTCAGGAACATACGCAGATGCAGAGCTTGACTGCTGATGAGCAGGCTGTGCTGCATGATTTAACTCTGAAGGAGGTGGGACACTTACAAAAGATGGTTGTGGAGCAGCTGACAACACAGACTGTCCTTTAGAGACTCGTAACTGCAAGTTCATTGTAACATAATTAAATTAAGACAAAACACCAAAAAATGCAAAATATGTCCCTCTTTCTTTAGATTTATGTCACAGCAGAGGACAAATAATTAACAATTTCCAATATTTTATGCCCCATATTTCATTAAAGAGATGCTAAAATAAAAAGAGGAACTTCTAAAGCAAAATCTTCTGACAAAAAAGAAACTTTAGCTCTCAAGGACCTTAATCTTTATCTCCGTGTTTAGATTTTCTTCCAGCATTTACGAGACTACAAAAGTATTTGTGCTGTAGTGGTCTACAGTCAAAACCATGAATGCAGTCCAGTGAACACTATTGGCACTGTTAAAAGTTTAAATCACTAGGAGAGCTCAATAAGTGTCACAAGACACAAATTCTTGGTTGCAGAAGATTTCATGAAATCAGGTAATAGAACTGGACCAGAATCAGCAAGAAAATGACCTAAAAGAACGTATCTTTATTCTTCCTCTACTGTTCTGCTATCAAGGAGACAACAGAGCAGAGGGGCTGTAAGAAAGATTACAGAACAGATTGCTAACAATGATCTTCAGGACTTTCGAGAGGTCCTGTCTCTCCCAATTCCTATTCCTTTTCCAATTCCTTTCCTATCTCCAATCTGTCTCTACTCTTCCTATTTATACAAAATTCAATATTAACTACCTGTAACTGGTAATACCAGTCAACTAATTCCCTAACTCAATTTTAAACCTTCTGACATACACCCTTTTAACTAACAGGTGGCTAACATCAGGATTATAGACAATTCTGAATTAAGATTAGGGAACCATGAAAGAACTGCTGAAACCTGAAAAGAAAATACTAAATCAAACAAAGGCATGTTAAGCTTTCTGCTTCCATGAGCTGAAATTTATTTGGGAACTAAAGTTAAGTTGAGAAGATGCTAGCCTTCGGATTATTTAAAGGCAAATTTAATGAAAGGAATATTTGGGTATGACAAATCTACAAGACTATAACTATATACTGATTGCATCATCCAACCTAGAAAAGGAATATAGTGAAAATACTTCATCTAGTAATTGGAAAATAAAGGATGACAACCATTTGATGTAAGGGCTCTCTCTAGAAATCAGTAAAGTTACCTGTGCAAACCTAAACTAAAAAATTAAGGAAATAAAATAAAAGGCCACTAACAATCTACTTAACATTAGAAAATAAATGATCCTGAGCAATTTAAACTTAGCAACGCCCCAAAAGAGTGTAGCATCGTCAAAGACATGCCAAATCAATGCTCAGGCAGTCTGTAGTAGAAATGAACTTCTTATGCCTCTAGTAACTAGTAAGTCCTTGAAGGGCTGCTTTACTGTCTTTTTCTCTTACAGTCACCTTTCTCTAAAGCTTTTACCGACCTTGCTTTCGAGCTCAAATGCATCATATCCAGTCATCTACACCTAGATCTTCAAATGATTGCAACAACCATTTTATGCTCAAGTGATAAATCATTTATCCATAATTACCATAGAATAAATAGATTTTAAGAGAAGATACACAAGCAGTAGGGTAAGAAAAAAGAAATAAAACTGGAACAAGAAATGTAAATAAGGGTAAAAGCACTGGTGCAAACACACACACACATTAACAAACATAATAAAAGGGGACTACCCAAAAAAATGGGGTTTATGTTTATTGACTGACAGTGCAAAGAATTTTGCATTATCAGTAAACGAAATGATGCCACATATCAAAAAAACAGTTAAAAACATCAACCGCAAGTGAAATATTTTAGTTATTCCAAAGATGTGGCACCTTGTTTACCGAGAGTATAGAGTTTTTACATTGACAGTGGATCAAAAACATAAACTGAAAAAAATTGTCTGCCAAAAAACAAAAACTGAAAGAGGTACATACAATAGATGCATAAGTTTTCTTAGGAGGCTCCTCCAAAGACTCCTCCACAAGAGCAACAGGGGGTTCACGGGTGGTATGAGCAACACTTTGAATAGATGGAGATGCCTCCTCTACAGGAGTTTCCTCCACCACAATTTCAGTTTCAGCTTCAAGATCTTCTTCTAGCTGCTGCTCTGGAAGACTATACTTGTCCACCGGATCATCATCTATCTGATCTGGGTTGACATACTCCCTAGCTTCTTCCTCCAAACCATAGTCAGAAGCTGCTAAAATAACAGATTAGGACCCACAGGAAGCAATCTTTTTTCCACAAAATGACGCTTTACATACTACTTAATTTTAGTTCTGGAGTGGCCAAATGAATGACTTTAAGAAAATTTCAAATTTTTGTCACAGAAGCATACATCTTATTGTTAATAAAAAAATTAGTAAACAAGCTCTGTTTATTATCATTGTCACCAGGAAACCTACGGTGTTATGCCTAACAATTTGGGACAAGTATATTTACTAAATAGGAGGCCATTATTATGGATCTTTGTAACTAGATGTTATTATAACAGGCTACAGCACACAGACTTCCTGTTAAAAGTATTCCAGAAACAAATGTCTTGAAAACATAATTCAGCAGTCAAATTACCCAGGGGTTCTGCAAGAGAAGTAGATAGATGTGGTTGTGTGTCAATCTTTTCAGATGCCACTGATGCCAGATTTGGGTACACTACTTCATCATCAATGAAATGAAAAATATCATTCAGTACAAAATAACCCTTATCCTGAGGAGCAAGAAAGAAAGTTTGAACAAACTTCCGCCTCCCACTGATATCCTTCATCTTGACAAAACCTGAGACCATTACAAGCACACCTCCGTCCCATGAATCAAGAGAATTGATTGTCTTGATCTCAATTGTAGTAAAATTCAGTGACATGACAATTGCATGAATTTGCTGCATGGGAGAAATGTAACCTGATCAGTTACCCACCAAAGAAAAAAGGCACATGAATGACTAGCAGTTGTATCAGAAAGAAAAAGAATAAGCTGGCAAACCAGATTTTGATTTAAATTAAGCAATAATCAATTAGAAGTTGATTAAGAGCAGAAAAATTGATAGATTCAGTACAAACACTTACAATTTGTGGGCAGCAGTAGTTCAGTACCAGCCAATACATTTAAAAGTAAAACAACATAAAGTTAATAATATCTCCTTATGACTGTCTTTCTATAGCCACCTTGGAATTGGTTTTTACCAGCACAGTTGCCACAACAACCAGAAGAAGCTCTAATTTTTTCCCATACTAAATACAGGTTGCTAACCTAATTTTCAGCCTCCTTAATTGGAAAAACACAGAAGTTAGCCACAAGGCCAGCCAAAAGTTAGCACCCCAATCGCTTCTGAAACTTTGGATAATACAACCAGCCTTTAATCTCAATATTAGTTCTACTCTTAAGTGTGTGTTTTTCCTCATTTTCTGTTGTATGGAGATCATGTAAGCACAAATCATACTATCAACATAAACGGGCAGACCTGCACCACAGAACAGGGGTCGTGTATCATTATATAAATGTGATGGCCTCCCAAATATTCCTTGTATTTATATGCCTTTTTACTTTTACATAGTTAGAGTCTCTCCAATTCACTTCTAGCTCTAGCCCAGTTGACTATCTTGGATAAATTTACTATATTAATTAACTACTCAAGCATAAAATTCTTGGTTAAGTAAGAGTTTAAGATGTTCAATTTACAAAACCCAAAGCTGCTTGTTGCTAAAAGTCCCAAAGATTGATAACTAGTTATTTCCCTCTAGCATCACAGTTAGCAAGTTGAATGGCTGGGCTTTTCAGGTTTTTTTTTTTTTTACAGTTATCAATAAGGCATTAAAGGCATGCATTGCCCGAACCAGAAAGGGGTGCCTTAGACAGGGACAGCACCTCAACCAGCAAGAGACACTAAAGTCTGAACCCTTCTGGTGCCTCGCCTAATTGCTCTAACCTCTCCGTGCATTGGAAATGACTTCCATAACATTGGTAACATATACTTGACAGCCTGCTCACAAACATTAAATACAGTTTTTCTACATAAATTTGTGTGTTGCTCCACGAGACCCCAAATTGAAGAATTAGATTTCCAGGATTTCAATCAAAGATAAGTTCTTCCTGGAAACTTGCTTGAATGATAGCCCAGATGAAATTCAGTCATGAGGCAACAATACAAACAGAAGATAGAATCAGGCATTCATTGGAAATAACTATTTCATGTTTTGGATTTCGGGGAATCACTCTGGTACCCAAGGCTTTTTTACTGGGTACTGGTATTTAGGTTAGTTGTCAAACATTTGTTGATTGCTATTTATATTTCGTGGACTTCACATTTAAAGTGAGAACCAACAACCTATAAATGTTCCAGAACTTATCAAGGGTACCATTATCATAGAAACAATCATTCTCGAGACTAGAACAATCTCTCTCCTTCAGACCATAAGGGGAAAATGGGAATTACTCCGATACCCTTTTTTTTTTACTAGCAGTACCTTAGATAAATGGTCAAACATCTATTGATCACTGGTTATATTTGATGGACTTAAAACCCATTTATTGTGAGAACCAACAACTAAAAAAACCAGGGTACATTATCAACTCCCGGGAAAATATAAAGCCACGTAAAATATGGGATAGAAATGATCAGAAATATATGCATATAAATAATTAAAAATAAATGCAAAGGATTAATAAAAAATAAATGCAAAGCATTTATCATCTCCAGAATATGCAGAGTTACCAGCACATCGGAGGCGGTTTCGCTGGAATCTCCATTAACGCGAATCATCGTGCTGGAATCAGCGTAGAACTGATGAACGAGATTGGGTTGTTGCCGAAGAACTTGGTAATACTGTCCAACAAAGTAGGAACCCACCTGGAAGCAAAACCACCCGGACAGAGACGCCCAATTCACTTCACATCATCAAAACGGCCATAGAAGAATGAAAGATATTCGCACAGATACATAAATCCCAAAAGAAAAAAAAAATACCTGGGCGGCACTAACAGAACCTGGATACGAAGACGCCATTTTTCAGCTCCCTTTGGTTTCGTTAGCACTGAGTTCACTGGGGGACTAGAAGAACATTCAGTGCTTTTTCCGGTGGCACAACCTCCGAACCCAGAGGCAGATCCAGAAGAAGGCCGAGTGTGTTGAAAAAAAGAAAAACAAATCAAAACCCTAAATCTCTGAAAAGGTAAAGAGGGTATCGGGTCCTGACCAATATAATCAAAGAGCTCAACCTTCTTCGAAGGTGATGAAGATGAGAGAGAGAAACCAGATTCGGTTTGCTTATTAAAGAGAAGAAGAAATCCCGAGGATATTGAAAACCATGAGACGAATTAAATCTGTGATATCAAAAAAGCGGAACAGATCAGAGATTGCGAGAGAAAAGAGTGATGGCTGCTTGGGGTGCTGCTCTCAGAGTTGCGAATTGTGTTCGTGTGCGATTCTTCCTTTTTAATCCATCGCGGCCAGGGAAGGGATTGCCTCGCCAAATCGCATCGCAGCGCTTGGGTGAGATCAGGACCGTCGCTCTAACGGAGAAAGCTGCCATCGACGGAGCAGATTTGTTTCGGAGTGAATATAATGGACGGCTGAGATTGAAGCCAAGTTTGTGACAAAGTAGGGTATGCACTATGTCATGTTGTGTAGTATGTAGTTACATAGAGTAGAAGCGTAAGTTGGTCGATTCGCTGACCCTGACCCTGGACCTGCTTTTGACTGACGGAACATCTCTAAACTAGATCAATTCTTAGCTGCATCATTCACCAATTACTATTATCTTTTTACTGCGTACTTTATCTTTTTTAATTATGAAAATAATATTTTCATTTAAATAATATTAATATTAAATATATTTATCTTAAAATTATAAAAAAAAAAGAACTTCAAAGATTAGGATCTCATAACAATAATTTTATTTGAATTGAATTAGTATATTATCTAATGATATTTATTAAATTTAAATTAATTTTTTTCATTGATTCAAGTCAATTTTATTATATGTATAAATTAATTTTGTATAAACAAAAAACAAGTGCTTACATAATTAATATAAGGATAAATTAAAGTTTATCTCATATGATTTCACTTGAAAATACTTTCTTTTCCTTTGATAAAAAATTTGACACTTTTACTTTAGTGGTTTGCTTCATTATCACACTCATCTTAAGATATGTTTGGTATGAGATAAAAATAAAAAATAAATTTTAAAATTTATATATAAAATTATATGCAAATCACATTCATAATATGAGGGTAAAAATAGGGAATAAAAACATACTTAGGATTAGTTTGGTTTAAAAGTAAAAAGAAGAGTAAATTTTTATGAGAAACAAAATTGTATAAAAAAACTCATCCAATAAAAATTTATCTCTAATTTTACTCTCATTCCAAATATACGAATTACCACTAACAAGCATTTGCAGTACTTCATATATTATCAATAATATATGGTACAATGATACACTAAAATTTTAAAAAGAATTGAATCTGCTAAAGATTTGATTCTAAACATCTTGATCGCTCATTCAAGTCACGCGCACAAGTCTAATATGTACTCAACATTCTCATCTTGATGGAGTGTCTCAGTGAGTGCTAAAAGACCCGTTGCTGATGTTTTGTACTATTTATTTGGTAAAAAGTGAATGGAAGAACAAATCACAAGTTTCATATATCATGAAACAAAAAAAATATTTTGGAGTCAAACTACAAGTAAAGCGAACTATGATTTATCCTTAACAACTAATGTGATGTAAGAGTAGAACCTGTCGTGTAAACCAAACTCAAACTGTGTGTACTTGCTTTTTACTTTCTTTCTTCCCGGCTGCCAGTTGCCAGATATGGTGAATAACGATTTGCTATGCCGCAAGCAAGAAAGAAAACTGACCTTGTCATTTTGGAGACGCACATAAGTTTACGTCATGACATATACAAACAACGCAGTTATGTATTGTGTATCAGTATGTTATGTTTCTTCTCTTCGGAAATTTTCGGCTCCTAATACTTAACCTTCTTTTTTTTTTCAACGATCTATCTATTTCAGCGTAGATTTCTGTCTAGTGTTTACTTTTTTATATTGAAATCTTTCTCTTTCTTTCTTTTTTCTTTTTTGACTTTCAGGGAGGATTTTTATACCTAATTTGAAAGAAACTATAAAAGCTTACTCCATGTTTGAAAATGTTGTTAGAGAATATATATATATATATAGTGTTAAAATAGTCACACCATGATGTAAAATTATGGGTTGCATTTTGCGTCAACGAGGAAAAATATATATGTAATAATAAACAGCAAAATCACATTTGAAAGAGGTAGAAAAAAATTATCATTCTTTGTTTACTGATGTTTTAACATTTTGCTATTTTTATCAAATCAGAATATATTGTCCAGAGCAACCCAAACAACTCAAAATTGAACCTCCTTTTGAAAGTTACTTAAGAAGCAGTTTCGAACAGAGTATACATACCTCCACCCAATTGCTAAATCTCTTCCAACCATTGGCTGCCAATGAGTTAGACTGACATTCCGGGTATAAAGAACGTAACGATAGTGATTTCAAGTTAAATGAAAATGTTTCAAAATTTTTAAGTGAATATTTTATCTGAAAATTTTATAAAGAAAAAATTGAAGAATTTTCTTGTGATTCTTTAAAAAAAAAATTGTATAAATATTTTAAATTTCCTTTAATATAAAAAAAGTTTAAACATCCAAATAAAATGATAAATTATTTAACACCCCAGCTTTCCTTCCATTCTCCCTGGCCTCCCTTTAATTTCTTTTCTTTCTTCCCACTCTTGATATTTCTTACAAAATCTGCCTACAGACCACTCACTTTATTCGATTCTTTATTCAAGTCCACTTTACAGTCAACAATAATAAGGCATTCATTATTAAGAGCTAGAACAAACGTAGATGCATGCAATAAAAAAGCAGAAATTTCTTGCCACTAGAAATCAATTGGCGTACCGCACTGAGCCGTGCAAAACAGCTATGCATAGGTACAGCTAGGGGCATCATGATGGTAAATCTCGCAAATACTAGATTCAGTTGTCAAGGTTATCATCGCTTCTATAAGATTGAAAAAATTAACTGTCCTTGACTTAATTTCTCATAATAGAATAAGCAAAGCATAAGCATTAATTAATTGGGGAAAAGTAAAACACCAAGAAAATGTGTTACGCACCAAATAATAACTAAAATACAATTGCGAGGTCAGTCAAAACGATTTTCTATCTTCAGTGGCATACCTTAAAAGCTTACACTACATCTATGCTCCAAATTCCTTAACATTGAGTTACCTATAATATGAAGACAAAAATTACAGGAAGCAAAAACGGTAGCCATCTCATTCTGTCAGCTCAGTAATAACTCCCGTAATAGGCCTGGGGAACTGCAGCAGGTTGCTGTGCAGGAGCCGCAACAGGTTGTGCATAATTTTGTTGAGGCTGCTGAAATTAGGACAAAAGAATCAGCACTAAATACAATTCACAATGTTTGGTTTAGCAGAATGTATAGAAATGCGACAATCACATTAAGTTAGAGAAGTCAGATATCAACTGAGGTAATGCTGAACGCAGGAATTCATGCAGCAAATTAGTAAATCTGGTCAAACTCAATCCACAAATGGATCGAAGGCCAGACACGCTCACAAATTCAAAGAACTTGAGGCCACAACGTAATTAAATAATTTTTCCATTGGGAACTCGAATACCTTTTTTTCCACTTTCCCTTCAATACAATAACAAAATTACAAGAAACAATCACACAAACGTCCATTGAATTACTTGAAAAAAAAATAACGCCAGAGACACCAGAAAAGATATGTAATCACAGAACATAAACTGTTTTCATACCTGTACAGGATACGCAGGAGGATAGGCTCCGTATGCAGTACTTTGTGGAACTGATGTAGGCAACTGTGAGTTTGCATTCACATAGCTGCCCCCATATCCAGCATAAGACCCATAGGAAACCTGCATCAAATCAAAATGGGTCGTTTCAAAACCCAAAGAAAAATGATGAAATGATGATTAACCACAAAACTATTTGAGAGGTGCGGTTACAGAACCATTAAATAACGAATTAAAAGAAAACATGACATTTCAGTACATGAAAACTGTCAAGCAAAAATGAAGTGCCTTCTTGACATGATTTCCTCGTAGGTATAGATGCATGTAGTAGTCTTCTATGTGTACAAGTACAACGCAGTTCTTAAAGTATAAAAGGGGCAATCAACCCATTGAAACATGATTGAAGAGGCAAAAAATCATATTCAACTATGCTAATATGCTCTCTTGTGGGCTGTGGCTTTCTGGATTTTTCTGTGTAGTGTCATGTCACATCTTATCTGTCTACGTCCATTTCTAAATAATAAGTGTGCAGCACCAGAAGCAGTTAACATTGCAGAGTTTGGCAGACTACCTTGAAAAACCATTCCTCCAGACCACATAAACAAAACCCATTCAGACATCGTACTAGCAAATTGGAGGAAAAGATAATCTACCTGCTGGGTGTAGCCAGCTGTCCATTGTTGTCCTGGTGCTTGTGTGACTGGTGGCCAAGCTTGAGGTTGTACTCCATAATTAGTCCACTGGTTCTGCGCATTTGGATATGCACCCATCACAGATTGGGCTGGTGATGGAACGGAATAAGATCTTGCCACTTTTGTTTTATCTGAAGCTAAGAAATCCTCAGCATGACGCTTTTTCAACTCTGACATGCTCCTATGTGGCAAGAACAGTTTGGCATGCCTATCCTCAGCCCTCTTTATAGATTGAACATCTCCAAAGAGATTTAAAAACTGAAAAATCAACAGAAAGCTCCTAAGAAATTAATAATTAATAATACAACTAATCTGTAATTCAAAATTGTAAGGTAAGAGGCAAACTAAGCAGCCAGGCTTTCAACATACAGAAATAAAAATTTATTAACAATTAAGACAGAAATATAAAAAATCTTTAAAAATAATAATTAAAAAAAACCATCAAATATAAAGTAATCAGACAATATAATGAATACATATCATACCACCAATGGCATTTGACTGGAATATTATAAATCAATCACCATTGCAACACTGTTACTTGTGGCATTGAGCCAAAAGCCTAAATTGAGGGAAATGATAGTATTCTAACTGCTATATTGTCTCCTTCCACTCCCACACTTTCTCTGTTTATTGTTTACGAACAAGTTCCATGTTACATTTTAATCACTACTTTCCATATCAAATCTCGTTTTCTTTCCACCCTTATCCGAATTCCCAAATCCATGGGCTTGTCACAATCCAATATGTGAATGATCCATACACAACTTAAAATGTTCAATAACTTTAGATTGTTAGTAATACTAGGGCAATAGACCTAATTAACCAAGACACATACATCAGTTTTCACATAGGATTAGCTTCAAACAGCTCTTGGGAGAAATTATTATGCAAAAAAGATATATTTGATTTCAGCAGTGGTTTTTCCCTATATATATTTTGAAGCCACCCAGTAACTCAAAAGTATGCCATAAGAAAAAAAGTTATTGTTTTTACAACAATAACAACAACAATAACCAAGCCTTATCCCACTAAGTGGGGTCAGCTACATGGATCATTTCTAACACAATATCAAAAAATAAAAATAAAAAACAAAAACAAAGCCTTATCCCACTATGTGGGTCAGCTAGATGTATGAATCAACGTCATTGAACTCTAATTTTCAGTAAAATCATTTAGAACACGGTCTTTTTTAGTGGAGCAATTACCAAGAAGACAAAAAAACTCAAAATCTATTCTCCCTCAGGAAACTCAGAGATTTGAGAACATATTCTAGAACATCCTTCCCATTGGAATTTACCTCCAGAAAAATGCTAGAAAGTTCCTCACGGTCAGTTGCACTTGCAACAGTGGGGCTCTCTGCGTTGGGCATTATGAACTTGACAACCAATGACTCCAGAAAGTCAATATCAACTCGCTTTGGCAGGGGTTGAATAGCCTCAAAATGTAATAAAGCCTGCATGTAACATGGAATCAGAGAATCACATTAGATACGAAGAGCCAAATGCAATATAATGAGGAGAATCTCCTACTGCATACAAATGAAGAGGAACTACTAAATCTATAAGTGAATTTTGAGCCCCAACGAAAGTGGAAAGAGAGGACAGACCTCTAGTAGTGGCCTTGACATCAGAACATTCTCCAGTCCCCCGACTAGAATCTCCCTCGCCTTTTCTGCATTCCCAGAAGCCTAATGACAAAATGAGACAGAAGGGTTTCAAGAACAAGACAAAACCAAATTTCTATAGAAGCAAGCTACGCAACCAGGGTCACAAAATCAGAACAGTTTTTAAAAAAAAAATAAAAAATGGTTCAACTAAATTTGAAATGGTGTTTCTTTTCATAGAATACGTTGGATGCTTTATTTATTGGCATAAATAAAAAGCACACATAACATAGAAACCTTATCATGCAAAAGAATGCAAACAGGGTAACAAAAGGTTGCTAACTTTAATTAATAGAGCGATTAGTAGTTCACCTTCTAAACCAAATGAAGGAAATTTTTTTAAAAATATAATAAAGATTAACATAACACAGCCAGGGGGGAATGAGAATGCATATCCAAACAAGATTCAGGAGAATATTTGCACGCAAATATGTTGCCAAACCTACCATATAAACAAACCGAGAATACTGAGCAAACAACATGGGCAATGTTTGTGAATGTTCTTTTCCTTTCTCAATGGCAATGGCCTGTTCATACAAAGAGCAGGCATCCTCCAAATTTCCCTGCAACATCAAGGGATGGAAAAAGGGTAAACAATTACACCTCGGATTGATCCCAAAGTCACAATCTAAGAACACTTTCATAACTTAGCATACCAGTCGATATTCCATATTGGCATGCCTGATTATCGCTTCAAGAAGACCAGGAGAAATTTCAGTATGCACAAGTTGATAGGCAGCTCTAGCACCAGCTATATCTCCACTCTGCTCCTTGAACCGAGCAGAAAAAAGATGTATCTCAGGTTGTCTCTGTGTTATGATAAACAAAGCAAAAAGATTAATTTGTAGAAAAATCAAGGAAACTTTCTCTCTGGCCCAATAAACATGAACTACGAATGTAATCTGCATAATTTGACAACATGCTAATTATGCTTACTAACAAAAGTATTACTTGTTCATTACTATTTCTAAATCCAGAGAAAAGACCTATAAATGGAAGACATGAACATCCCTTATTGACAGTGGCAGAACTTGATCTAATATTTTGGAGGGGCACACTTACATATTTATCTCTAGCTTTAAATAAAAGGAGAAAAAAAAAACTGAATCAAAGGTGACAGACAATTGTTGAGGCTCTTCATAACTTTACCTAGAAGAGCAGGTAGTATCTTGAACAAAGCTCTTTTTTCTGTCTTCTCTCATTTTTCTACTTGACTTATAAAATTTAATAATATGTTGCTTCTCCCAGTGGGTAAAAATCTAATTTTATTAGGCACAATTGCTTCTCAAAATCTAGTAAATAGCCCCTTGATGTTGACTTAGAACTAATGTACAGCAGAATTATAGTTTTGCTGATTTGGTTGAAATGGATATTAAGAAAGCCTCACCCTCAACTACCATCTATGGTTATGTACATTTTTTTTGGGGGGGAGAGCTGCCCATCCCGGCCCCTACTATCCTCTGCCACTGCTTATTGACAAGCCAGAAAAAGCTATATACATTGATATGATCCACATTCCTCACCGTATAAAGGCTCTCAGGGAAGAATAAAATGAAGGACAAGTAAACAACAACAACAACAACAATGCACCTTTAAAGGGACAATTTTTACAATAGACAAAAAGAAGCAAATAAAGAATAGAAAGAAAAAAAGATCCAGTTTAAGCCTTTAAAATACCACTTTTCCACTTCCAATCAGGTAAAAAATTCTGTCAATAACTGATCCCAGAAGTCACAGCTACACCTCATACAAGCTAAAAACCTACAGACACACACACACAACTCCTTTTCTGAACAGGCTGCAGCCACCATCTATTTCTTTGTCAATGTTGTAAATACGTAAATTGATCAACTATTTGGAATGACAAGAATTCTAAACAGATGAATGCATAGACATCATTGAAAGCCCTTATTCTGATGCATCAACAATAACAAACTTTTGCTTTAACAACAAATATACAAATTTCAATATATCATCACACAAGTTCAAGTTTCAGGAATTATACAAGTCAGTGCCAATCAATGAACTTATGTAAAACCAACATGAACAACAGTGGCTAGGTACTGGAGTCCATTAGATATATTGCTCTTTCAACTCAAAGCTTGAAAACTCAAAGAATGAATATAAATTAAATAATTAATATCAAATAATTACCAACTCGACAGCAATTTGAAGCTACAAAAACCCACACTTTGATATTTAGAAGAAATTACCTTGACAAAGACTTGGGCTGCCCGAGCAAGAACATTATTTGCAAGATCCATGCTTCCACTGGTTTCCACACACAAAACATAACGTATCCAGTACTCAGGATAATTGGCACACGCAATGACACATCTCTCATACAACTTTACAATCTAATTCACACAAAACAAAAAAAGAAGAGAATTATTGTAAAAATTCTCCCTGTTCTTGTATACATAAGCAAAAATTAATAATATAAAGCATAAAAGGAAAATACAAAGCATTAAGAAATACTCCTTAGCAGTACAGAGAGGCCCCTCAAATATGAAAGGAGGGACCCTCCTTGACTGAGAGAGATGATTAGGAAGATTACAAGACACCTGCATGCATAACATTCGCACTTTAAAAAGAATAAACTTCTACAAACACACGAGAACCTAGAATGTCCACTGACAAATGAGGGTTTGAAGTACTTAGCCTCAAGAAACCAAATCGAAGGCCCATGCTTTAGTCTCAGTTCAATTTCCCGATTAAAAAGTTGCTTCATCCAACGGATTAGCCAATAAGGCATATGATACAGCAGATATTACTTACTGTAAGTCAATCTATAACAGGAAAAACTAGGAACAGAATGGACACTTATAGGAAACCAGCTCAGTTACCTTGCTTAAGTCACCTTCCCTTTCTATAAAATCCAGATAATTATGCCAATTCTCAAGCTCAGCAACATTGAGGGGCCGAACATGAAAGTAGGGCCTCCTGATAGCTGTTTCAAAACCAATGATCTTAGAATCGAACTCTTTAGCTTTCTTATACATCTCTTCTCTAATGGCGATATACTTCTCCAACTCGTCTGCTTCTGTTAAGCCAGCACTTACAGGTTTAGGGGAATTCTCTGCACCATCAGGACGAACCTCTCCCTCAGTAGCTTGGCCATCAGCCTCTGAAACTGCACCTTCCACTGCAAAAACTTCATCAGCAGTTCGTAATTCTGACAAAGGTCGATTTCCAGCTAACTCCTTGAAGCTGCAACACCATTTCCACCAAGGAAGTAATATTTACTAAAAGAGTAGGGGAGAGAATATATGCAAAAACAAAGAAACATTCATCACTTTTCAAAAAAAATGTTGAGAGGTGGGAATACTAAAACAAGGAATCACCTGCTGAAATACCGATCCAATTGCTGATTTGGATTCTCTAGTATTCTGGTGTAGATCGTGGCAAGGCGAGCCCAGTCCTGCTGCATGTACTCATATTCAATGTATTTATCCCATAGAGGAAAAGAAAGATAATCTGTTCCAACATAAGCTAATCCTCGTTCAAAAAGCCTGAAAAACATGAACACGCAGTTCCGGTTAATATGTGACTACAAGCATCTATTTACTGATGCACATCCATATGTGGGAGACAGCAGCACTAGTGTTCAAGGGGAACAAACAAATCACTCTTAACATCATATAAGACATCCAAACTCTGCATTTACCTTCCTGCATAAAATCATACTATGTCCGAGAAATGGAGCAGTCATAGAGGCCATCTTAGCCATTAACCAGACGAGATCTTCCCAGCAGCAATTTGCATATTGATGCACCTCAGAGTGTCAAAGTTAAAGACAGCTACCATTCAAAAAAAAAAAAAAAAAAAAAAAAACTACTGAACTATGGACTTTGATATTAAATGGAAAAGTAGAACGGGGAAAAAATGGCCCTAAAAATTTCAAACACTACCCCATATAGTGGACTCAAAACCAAGGATTTACACATCAGAAAGGAAAACATTCTGACATGCATTCCCATCAAAGCTTTTCCGCCATAAAAGGGAGATATCACTGTTGCAGTGCGGGGATTCTGAAATTTGGTTAGAAGGCAGACAATAAACACCAGAGCCTAGTGAATGGGAAATCAGATCAAAATCTCCCAATGCAGAAAAGAAAAGTATAATAAATAAATAAGCATCCATTACCTACGAATTGTGTCTGGATCCCCATATGTGCTTATAGCAAATATGCAATAATGCAACCACATGTCCACTGAATATGTCACCCCTTGAATAGCACGTTCATAAACTTCAACAACTTTATCAATAGAGCCAAGACGTGCCTCATGATCAGAATACTTCTTCCAATAACCATAACACAAAGGAAATTCTGCTAGAAAAGCATCATAAACTCTTCGAATCTTCAAAAATATTGTCCTGCAATGGAGAAATTACTAATGAATGAGTTTCACAAGTATCAGAACACAAGACATGAACAAGAACAAGTATAAAATACATAACACTAAGTCACCGACTGAAGATCCAATGGCAGGAATAAACTTCCATTGAATATCACTTGGTAAAATTTAAAAAGGACTCTTTCTAAAATGCATTACCAGAAATTACCAAACCTAGAATTACGGTTGTTTCATTATCCATTGGGAAAACCAAACACCAAAGAAATCACCCACAAAAACTCGTGTACAAGTACAATATAGACATTTTTAATTAAGAAGAATACAAAACAAAACGGCAATCCAGGTTTTATAAAAAAAACTATATAGATTGTTTCATGCCTTTGCACACAAATTATATACCATCAAAATAGCTAGTATATCATATTAAACAAATCTGAAAGCACAAGGAATCAGTCATTTTACAAGTCCTCCCTATAATATTGCCTCATCCCCAATTGTTAACAAGTAACAGGAGTAGCAAAAATATCTCAGAATTCTCGAAAGGGAAGAATCACAAAAAATTTGATTGAAGTCAACTTTACTCATAAAAATACATCCAAAAAATGCTTATGACCTAATAACCAGAGACACTAGAGACATACCAGTAACTATCCACCGACCTCTGCTCTAACAAAAATAAAACCAATCACATCAGTGATAACTACAACACAAATGGCAGATATCCAAACAAGACACTGCATCATAAAATTCTGAAGTTGACAATGCCATTGATACAGACATGTCAAAAACTTTCAGTCAGTGACTCACTCAGTACCAAAGCTGAAACTATATGTGAATAAGGCATCCCAACATGTATTTCAAGTCTTAAAATTTAGGTCAATATACCTCTGCCACCTTCTCTGTCTCTTCAATCAGGGCAGTCCAAGCATTAAAATCTAAAGAATTAGCTCTTACAATATTCCACAGTCTATCTTCTTCCGCAGACATGGCAGCTGCTAACAGTGAAAGAAAACAAATGAATAGGGTAAAATCATAAACTTGGTTGGAACTTGGATAGCATCATGTTCATGAAAACATGCAAATATATTACAAAACAAGAATTACGTAAATGAAACTCACATATATTAAGCATTGGATTAATATTAATGAGATAAAATAAATCCTTGAACAGCAGGTGTTTCGGCATCAGTTTTTATTTCTTATACTAACTGGGGGAAGAAAACAGTTGCTGAACAACAGAAACGGCTTGAAACATAATGATTTAGTCTCCAAATTATGAAACCAGAGTCATATATCTTCTTACACTAGTTAACCATTAAAATAAAAACAACTTTTACATTTAGGAAGTTAAGTTCTGCACAAAATTAAGGCTATTCATCAAACCAATGATTGAGATCAATAAGACAATAACAAATTATAAGTTCAAGCTTGACTAAATTTCAAGCCACTTGATACTGAAGTAACCGGAAATACCATTATATATCTATTCTGTTAGTCCTGATTATACTGGCTATAAACTATTTCTTTTGATAAAAACATGCAAGATAGGACACTTGTCTAGAACCTTAAACTCCACCTCCAGTGTATAAAAAGGAAAACCTTCTTCCCATTGATGATTAAAAAAACTCCTCTTTTTCTTTCATATGAGTAATGGTGAAAAATCATTAACATACCACACAAAGTGAATGGTATACTTAAATCCTCTATATTAAGTCTTTCTCTTGTTCAAAATAAATCAAACATTTAAATCTTAAAGTAAAATGATTAAATCTATAAAGGTAAGCAAGGAAGGGGACCATAAAGAGCCTGGTAGAGAACGAACATTTAAAAACAAACATAACGTAAATACTGATATGCAACTTGCTTTGGAAAATTGTAACATGAAACACTAATTATCAGCAAGAATTAGCTGCAAGGTTATTGAATATTTGATAGCTAATAAACTGTTTAAACCATAAATCTTGACTCTTGACTATATATCTACAATTATGTACCTACCCTTGACATTGAATTCTGATTTTTTTTTCTTGTCCAAAATTTAAATAACAGTCGAAATAACCTTATTCATAACATATAGGCAACAGAAAAAATCATACCATAACCATCTGCAAGCTGTTTCTCATCAGCTGACCCATCAATAGTCTCCAATGCATTCCCATTTTCAAGTCCTGTAGCATTTAGCACTGAACCAACAACACCCCCATTTACAGATGAATTGTAGTCGGAAGGTTGAGTAGACTCAGTAGCTGTGTTTCCAAGCCCACTGGAGGTCTCATTAATATCAGACACTCCGACAGCTTGCTTAGAATCATTTGTTGTGTTGAATTGAGCTTGTTGAAGGACAGAATTAGGATCCCCACTGTATGAATTCCCATCACCAACATTAGAATAACCAAATCCATAAGTTGAATTGGGCTGAGCAACTTCTCCAGCAGACTGAGGGATGATAGAACCTGCCTCGGGAACAGGATTTGGGACATTATCAGCATAGCCAGCTGAAGTATAGGTCACATCTGCAGATGTTTCAGTAACTACTGTTTCGCTATCTCCCATGCTTGGAAAAACAGGTTTTTTCCTTCCCCGGAAACTCTGAAGACGCACAAACAAGAATAAACAGCTTTCAATAGGTCAGCAAACCGACTAGTAATATGCCAGTATTCCTAACGAATAGTTGAGTAGCAAATGTTTATTCCTCGTGAATAGTTGAACAGCAATGCGTTTGCAAATACGAGGACAAAAGTAGAGATCCTGAAAGTAACAGAATGTAGCGTTACTCTTATCACAACTTCGTTGCAAAAAATACTTTCCTTAATATATATACACAATATCCAGATAGCATGTAAACCCAGTCACTCGCAAAGAGAAAATTCACCGTAGGGAATACATGCTTAACCAATTAGCGAAGGCTTTGAAAGCAACAAATTTTAATTAAAAAGTTAAAAGTATATTCCCAAACGCTAGGAGTGCACGAAAATCACAGCATCAAATCACCGTAATAAGAATCTTAGCTACTTCTTTGCGAAGACTAAACGCCAACAAACGACAGCACCAGAACATATAACCAATACATTATGAGAATACCGCATTTAGATTCAAAGAAAAAGATATAACAACACCAACGGTGAATTAAGCAGGGGTTTCTAATCAACCAAAATCCCTAGGGTTTCAGACTCTAAACCCTAATCGAAAGCACAGAGAGAGAGAGAACGCAACGTACCTGAACAGATAGAAACCACTTCGTTGCAGAGAGTTCTGCTTCTGAGAGTTTTCCAAAGATGATGAAACCCTGCTTCCAATGCCTTTTTTTGGTGGTAAATCGTGAAATTGATTCCACGCGATGAGAAATAGGGCACTTAACGTAGGGCGCTGCTTTTATATCGCGGAGCACTCGGTGTTGGCGGCTGCATGTTATTCAATGCTCCGGTTAGATCTTATGCCGTTTATGATGGATTATGGTGCGATCTGAACCGTTAGTTGGGGGCATGGTACCAAACACCAATGGGTTAGCGGTTTAGCCTCACGGCCGCGGCGAGTGGTTCCAGGGTTCCTGGTTTCGTGGCCTGGTGCCTCACAACAGCACATACACGACATGAGTCAAACTCAAAAGCTCAGTTTACTTGGCAACTCGACATCCCTTGGGCTCCTCTGGATTTTTGTTTGGTCAGCACGAGCTAATCTTGCTATTGTTTTTATAAGCTCGATTCTAAATTGCTACCTTTTTTTTGTAATTTTATATTTTGAAATATTTTTGTATTATAATTAGAAAAAATTATAATCGATTTTTTTTAATGTGTCACTTTCAAAATATGCGTTATTGAATGTATTGTAAACTTCCCCTGTTGAAAATGTACATGATAATTTAATTCTTGTAATCTATGAGTTACTATTTGGTCCATGAGCGGTGGAAAATGAAAAAGTTACACACGCAAGTTCCATATCGTGATTTTGACATGAACAAATTGCAATTTTATAATTAATATTCTGATAACAGCCATAATTTTCAATCCAAAAAATTATTTTATACTTTGAGTTTAAGAAAAAGTGTCACTAATCAAGAGTAATATAAGTATATTTTATATATATAATAAATATTAAATGTTATAAATATACTTTAATACTTTTATTTGATATTTAATAAAATTATTAATGTATTCAAATTATGATACATTAGAAATATCTTATTTCATAAAATCATTCTTAAAGAAATATCATATTTATAAATAATATCTCTTGTGAAATTTTTTTCTTATCAAATAATATTTTCTTATAAAAATATTTTTAAACTTTATTAAAAGAATAACTAACATAAGCATTAGTCTCTAAAACTTTAACCACAAAAATTTTTGACCGAATATCAATCAATTATTTTTACAACCTTAAGTATTTTTGCCTAGGCAATAGGCACACATAAATTTTTCAATCTCATAGCAATCTCATTATTTCATGATTCATCATACCATAATATATCAACGATTCTTCCTAATGTCTATGATATTTCAAAATATATTACCAATAATATTAATAGCATAGTTCATGCATCTAATCATAAAATATAATATTCAAAATTATAAATTTGAACAAAAATAAATATAAGTACTTAAGATATATTTATGTTATAGCTGAAAATTTAGCTTAAGATACTAAAATTTATACAGTTAGATATAATATCCCATAGAATAATTATATATAAAAATATATAAATTTAAAAATTAGAGTATTTAACTCAAAGTTCGTAAATCTGTATAATAATTTTAGAATATAAACTATAATAAGATCATCATCATAAACTTTAAAAAAAAAATAAAATTAAATAAAGGTGATAGTAAGATAATAACCTAAGAACATTTTAAGTACATAGAGAATACACAAAGACTATATTGAATCAAACACTTTTGTTTTTAATAAAAGCATAATGAAATTATAGCAAATATTTTTCTCTCTCATATAAGGTCTTATTTAATTATGCCTTTGATGAAGCTTTCTCAATTTATAGAGGTTTCTTGTGAAATTAAAATTGAATTATGCATGACATATATTTATGATGTTCGATCGATTTTTATTTTTATTTTCTTTCGACTCATACAATAAGTAGAATAAATTTCACCGTCAGTTTTCTCACTCATTTAATACCACCATTTTTTTTGTTTTTGCAATTAATGCCATCATTGATGGCTTTCCACCTTCTTTAATTCTCACTGAGTCACTCAAAACACTTATTTCACACATATCTTAACTTTTCATACAACTCCACCAATACATGATCCTTTTGCTTTTGTAAAACTAATCAGACGAGTTCAATTACGACTAGCTTTTTTCATAAAGTCATCTTAACAAATGTTTAGTTCAAAATTTAAACTATGATCATTTATTTTTTCTATTAAGAGTATGACTCGCTTATTATCACAATCAACTCTTATTAGTCGATCATATTAATATAACACAAAATGTTTGATCCCAAGTAGGGATTTGGTTAAAAGATAATAGTTAATAATAAGTGGTGGTGAGTTTTATTATGATTTTATTACAGAAAAATAAAAATTTTAATAATTATTAAGTCATTAGGAATAAGTCAATAATTAAAAATTTAAATAATTTATAAGAGATAATATGCTCAAACTTATATACTGTCATTATATTAAAAATTTTAATGATTATTATGATTTTTATGTATAATAACTACAAAGATTATGAATTTGTGAAATTTATAAATTAAATATTAATTTTAATTTTAATTAATTATTAGCAATATTTTTTACACTCATTTAACCATGCATTTAAACAATATTAAAAGACTCATAACTCATTTTTTATAACACATGTAAAGTGGGTTAGGACTAAGGTTTTTATAACTCTTTTTTTTTTTTTGGGATCAACTTTATAACTCATTTAACAAGTTTTTTAATCCTGCATCATGAAGAAGTGCCGGGCCGGCCCATCTTGACTGCTCTGGCTCAAAGTCACAAACTGAAGTTAGGGCTTGAACTGGTTCTCTGGGACGGCCACACCCACACAAAACCCGTTTCCACTGTCCTTCTCCTCTCGTCTCTGATACCTTGGCCATGGCGTCCCAAGGCCGAAGAGGTGGAGTCTCGCTTCCTGATAGGCCCAGGCATTCAAAGGGCGAGGACACCACTCTAATCAAGAGGATTTCACAGTCCCAGCTCGTTTCTCGGGGTAAGCAAGCCGCCGGCGACGCCTCATTCGTCACGAAGAAGCTCCTCAAGAGCACCGGCAAGGCCGCTTGGTACGCCGGCACGACCTTCCTGATCCTCGTCGTCCCTCTGATCATCGAAATGGACCGCGAGCAGGAGCTGAACGACCTCGAGCTCCAGCAGGCCAGCCTGCTCGGTACCTCCGCCATGGGTCCACCATTGCCCCAGAAGTGAATGATCCGGTTGATCAGGTCAGATCAGGTTCCGTTTTCTCATATTCTATCGGATTTTCGTTAGGGTGTTCGGATTTGATCTCTGAAGTGGTATTCGGTTCGGAGATTGATACGATGGTTGATGGTCTTCTTTATATATATACACATAGGGATTGAAGAGTGAAAACAATGTAGTTCTGTTGTAGGGTTTCGGATTGCAATAATTTTGCAATTGCAGATTATAGAAACATTGAGTGTCAATAATTTTCATGTATCTTTGTGTAATCTTACGCTTAATATCTGTTATTATGATATTGCGGGATGTTAAATTTAGTTTTTTTTTTCGCAGCTTATTTCTACTTGAGTATGCTTCTAGTTGATGCAGTTTGAGCTGTAGTAACGTGATGATTCTTTTTTGAACATGAAAAAAAGGGCTTGAGGGCATTAGAAAAAGCTGTTAGCCCTTGTGTCATTATTGGAATTTTCTCACTTCATAGATGAATTGTAAGTTAAACATTGCAATGTTACCTGGGCCACAATCACAATTAAGATGGTATTTCAGGGACTGAGCCTATTTTCCCCCTCTTCAATAGAAGAGACTACCTCAATCAAGTAAGGTCATTTCTTGCAATTTGTATCTCTCTGTTTTTATACCCCCTTCTCTTGGTTTTCCATGTGTGTGTTCTTTGTTTTTTAACAAGATAAATTATGCTGTATCTTGTTAATTATTCGTTTAAAAGATAAATATGCTGTGTTTTATTAATTAGAGAAGAGCAGTGCCGCTGATTGACTTGAGCATGTATTTGTGTTTGGGCATTCTTTTTCCTCCCTGTCAGTTTGCCTGAATTAGCTGCAATCTGGGTAAACCAGTTATGGACATTAAACCACATACTTTTTTTTTTGTTCTTTTCTTAGTATTGTTGTTGAAGGACACTATTGAACTTTAT
This sequence comes from Castanospermum australe, assembly GCA_019955255.1. Classification (NCBI taxonomy): domain Eukaryota; kingdom Viridiplantae; phylum Streptophyta; class Magnoliopsida; order Fabales; family Fabaceae; genus Castanospermum; species Castanospermum australe. The sequence continues at coordinate 346,506 of NSJW01000637.1, forward strand.
GACTTGATTGTGCTTAATTTCACATCGTTTGCAACTTTTAAGAGTAGATTCAACTGCCATTTGGGTTTAATTCAGAAAGGAAGAGTCAAAGATACATTTCATATGGCAGATTGATTCATGAGAAACTTGAATTCTCCTATGGACTTTGGTGCTGTTAAATTCGCTGGCTATGCACGCAGGCATAAACCCAAACAAGGAGGGGGGGTTTGAGTGTTGTAACTCAATTGCTTTGCATGAATGATGGTAAACATCTCTGATCATCTGAAAGACTTAGACAGAGAGGAACAACTCCTTTAAGTCTTTAACTACTGAACACTCATTTGTTAATTGTTGTCAACTTTTCATGATGGAATATTGGTATTATTTGTTCAATATAAACCAAAGCTCCGTGAAGACTGTTTACAGATGCTGTCACTAAGCTTCGTGTCTGGATTCTTTTTTTTTTGGGTGAAATAAGACAGATTTGCACAATTGTACTGCCCTTGTTGCTAAAATAGGAGTTTGAAGGTCCCCCCTTTACTAATGGGAGTTTGTACTGATACTACGATGAGGAGGATTACTCGAATACCTAGATTTATTCATGCAATCTTGTTTCAATATAGAAGTACATCTTATAACAAAATTTACCCTTCTGCTTAGTTAACACTACACAACTCTTTTTGCTTCGTTTGAGTAAGTAGAAAAATAAATATATAATCAATGATTACAACCTATTAAAGTAAAAAAAAAAAAGCATTTTTAAGAAGGGGAAGTCAGACTCCTGGATAAAATAACTTTATTAAAATATATATTTAAGAAATTATTTTCTATAAAAAATATTTTAGTAATTGTCTTCACAAAAACAAATAAATGCTTTTGTCGAGACTCGAAACCAAAGAAGGGGCCCATACTGCTGATACAGTGATAATTCACTCTATAATGAAAAATTGAGTATTGGCAAATTTTTTAATATTATCATCCAGTTAATGATATGATTAATTATTAGATGAATTTGAATATAAAATTTAATAATAGAAAAAGTAGAGTTCACGAAAATTAGTATAATTAAGATATTTGTGTTACAGACGCCTGTGCATGGCCGAGGCAACTTGTCCTTCTCCCATGACAACGACGATTGGTGACTTCCGTTTTTTGGCTAAACGATAACGAATGGCGAATCCGCGCAGGAAATAGGAAGGGGGCACACAAAATGTCAAAACTCAGAAAGAAACGTTCATTTCTTTTGTTTTTTTTTAAATAAAGTATCCTATAAATATTGTTTTATAAGTTTAATTTTTTCAAATTAAAAGTAATAATTGTATAATTTCTATGAAATGCAACTTTAAATCACTCATGCCTAGAGAGAGAAACGTTCATGCTTTGATAATACACTATAATAGCTGGTTCGGTTCCTTTGGCACTATCCACTATATATATAAGGCCATTTGGTGTCTCTGCATCCAGCTTGTCCTGAGTTTTTTGTTTTTGTATGCATGGCTGGCCATCCCTCTTACAAGTAAACCAGGTTTACACCTGTCTCTTTTATGACGTCGACCTCTTTTCTCGCTTTAATCATTAGCACACTTCGCAAACCTCCCGAGTGTGTGATTCTTCATTGCTATTTTCATATTAAGCCACGTTTCCATTACCAATTCTAATTTTATTGGTGGCTCACTCCCTTCCCTTTTGAATTCCTATATGTTTATTTCAGGAATGCTTCGCCTTAAAGAATGGCCATCCAATATATATATATTTTTTTTCTGGTGGAAATTACCTCTTTAACAATGTTGATTTTGATGTTCTTTCTTTCCTGCTTTTGTGTGCGATGTTTCTCATGACTTCTCAGGAAACAAAAAAAAGGAAGGTGAAAGGTGTAACGGTCCAACCGATAGTCTGATTACACCTTTTAAGAGCACTTCTCATTTCTTAATGGCTAAGAGAAAAAAAAAAAAAACAATTGCACTTCGGTAACATTCTACTACACAGCTTCTTGAGGATGGCGCAAAAACTAAAGAGAGATCCAATGAGATAATGCCACTTGAAGTAATTATCTTTCAGCTTTTCTGAAAATACATAAAGTAGTTATTTTAAATGCACAACGTGCTCAGAACATAGCGATACACGATTTTTGTTTTAGACAAAAAGTTTAAGGTGAAGAAGCTCTTTCCATTCTTCGGCCACTTACCAATAAGAAATTTTAAGATTCAAATTTAAATTATGCAATTATTATGTGTAAAAAATTGATTATGTGAACTATCCCCTGTAAAAAAAATACACAATTTATATACACTCCTTTATAATATTTGAATTTCTTTACCTCAAATTCTACTAATAACTTGTAAAAGTTTAGGTTCAACAAAAATTGTCAGCAATCTCGTTTTTAGTAATAATTTGCAAGTCCTCGTAAAATTTGTGGCATATGTATTTTTAAATTAATTTATTTTGTATTAAAAATAATTTATAATTAAAGTCTTACTAAGAGAACTTTTAAAAAAATATAATTTTTTTAAATAATAATCTTTTCCATTGACTTTTTTTTAATGAAAAAAAAAAACACAAAAAAAAAACAAGTGAAGAAGTGTGGTGATACATGAATATCATAACATAAAGCCGAGATCTAATCCAAACTTTCTTGATATGTTATACTTTATGACTATTGAGTTTCATATCATAAATATTACGGTAAGTGTTTAGGTAATAAATTTCGTTACAACAATAGATATATAAGTACAAGTTGAATAATACAAAGAGAATAGTCAATTTTTTCAACAATATATATATATATATATATATATATATATATATATATCAGAAATATAGATACATTATGAAATTTTACTTTCCACCTTCGATTTCTCCGGTTTTGCCTCCAATCAAATACGCATGATGTCGGATTTGAGAGAGGATATCAATGGCTAGTAAAGTAGCAGAACCGTTTGCGCATTTGAGAAACAGAAAAGTTTGATCAACAATGGAGGGGTCTACCTGAAGGCCATAAAAAGGAAGCTCTGATCTCATTGTTAAAGTCATATAGTGGGGACAGAGATCTATCACACTATCACACACCACCCAATAAACTTCTGTACCACACTCCCCTTTCTGTGTTCACACCACAAATTGGATTCACCCATCCTGAACAATATTGATTATGGCGCAACAATAATAAATCATGAGAATTTACTTTGAATCCCTTTGATCAGAACTGTACAAAGGCTCAAGGTATATTCACATAAGATGTTAAAACTAGATCCATGAACCACTGAGATATATAGGATATACACAATCCAATTCACCCTCCATGCTTACCACCTCTTTTCTTCAACGCTGACTTGAGAAACAACAAACAAGCAAGTAGGAAACCCAGAGCTGCAAACCCTCCCACTGCAAGAGCCACTGTCCTGTCCGTGTGTTGTTTCCCCCCTGATCCAATCAAACACCAAAATACAGGCTTTATTACATACAACCACAACCACGGGCAAAAAAGAGACCCACCTGCCCAGATCCTTCGAATCCCTTCCCCAGCCCCACCTCTCACATGCCCAAATGGCATTTGACCCAATATTAATATCAATGAGACAAAGGACTCACCAGTTCACAAACTCAGATCATACAATATATTACATTGCATTTTTTTTCCCACTAGAAAAATAATTTACTTTTTTTTTCCCAGAAAAAGGGGCCTTTGGGGTGGATGGTTTCTAAAATTCCTTCAAGCTGATGGTGATATAGGCACAAACACGTAAAAAACAGCTGCATAGATATTCTAATAAGCCCAGAGGGTAGGAAGATATATCAAAATAAGGGAAAGAAGATATATTCTCTGTTGTTGCCTTACCTGGCGAAGATGACACGCTGGGTACACCATTGGGGTAAAAGCTATAGCTGATATAGCAATTATGCAGATAAATTTGCGCAGAAATTGCGCTACCGCACTCAGCTTTGGCCTGGTCCTCGGCACTCTTCACACAATTCCCACAATCATCGTTGGACAAATCACCCTCACACTGCCCCAAGACGTACAGAGACTGGTAGCTGCCTGTGTAAAACAAGCTTCCACCACTTTTCACTCCGTTTTCCACCATGTCAAACGCCGTGTCCCGTCTCTCCCCAAACCCACCATCGCTCGCCTGCTTGGACCCGCAAAGCTTGTAGAGCAACTGCGTCTCGGGGACCTGCTTGAACCCAACGATCTCGTACCTCAGATAGCATCCGCTGAGCTGGACCCGAGCCGCTACCACCTTGCCGCAGAGCTTGTCGAGCATATCCGGAATCTTGCTCACGCAGTTGTAGCAATCAGCGTTGGTGAGGTCTCCTCTGCATTGGTACAGACCCGTGATCGCATTCTGGCCATCCCCGGAGGTTGTGGAGGAGAAAGCCTTCTGTCCAGACAGTGCGACGAGAGAAGCCAAGAGGGCTTTGAGGTTCTGCGAGTAAATCCCAGATGGGTCTTGCAATTTCTGGTCTGCACAGCCCTTGTAGACCAAGTTTGTGTTATCTGCAGCTGAGACGGGACGAAGAAGGAGCACAAAAACAGTGAGCAGAAAAAGAAAGGGGTGCGTATAACATTTTCTGAGCATACCCATTTGGATGATTGGAAGGAAAGAAAATTTTGTCAGTCACTCCATGGAAGGGGGTTACTTGGGTTGGGAGGTTCTAGAGAGCAGAGGGGATTCTGTATCGGTCAGAATGGTGGGCTACACTGGGTTTTGGGTTTTTCTTTGGTGGCTGGTGAGGTTTGGAACTGGAACATTTGGGGGGCTTCTTGTTTTTGTTTTCCACTTTTCCCCTTCTTTTGTTGGTCATCTCATAAGCGACCTCCCCTCAACTGGTTGCTTACTTGCTTTATAGCACCACCGTGGTGGATCTTTTCCTGATTGATTAGTGTCAGAGTAAGATCATTAACAAATGGTTGTGTTAACTGAAAAGTACAAAGTAGTGATCTTTGTTCATGATGAAATCAAAGGTTAAATTAAAAACTTAAAATTGTTGGTGGTTAATTTAAAAACAAAAATTGAAAGGGGATGTGGCCTAAAAGGGAATGCGATTTGATCTAATTGTGTCGCAAACTATGGACATGACGTCAGTACATGAGATTTTTCACCACAGAACCATGGTGCCAAGGTAAACTTTTGAAATGCGCGGAAAAAATCATAATGTCTGCTGTCACATGTGAACCGTGTTCATGTGTGGCTGGACCCATGGCGGTTTTGAAAAGCGTGGGCCCCGATGTAATGAGCGAGCAATATATATTAATTATAAAATTAATTTGACGGTATATATTTAATTTTTGAGTCTTATATTATTATATTTTTAATTTGATAAATGTATTACTATAATATAGTATATAATATTTTTTTAATAAGTAGAAGCTTCTTCCTTCACTTTATTCAAAGCAAGCTGGAGCCTAGTTAGCAATAGCACCTTCCTAATTCGACCTATTTTTCTTTTGGGTCTCATTGGAGCCTCCAAGTGTAATACTAAAAAATAAATAAAAGTATTATTTAAAAGTAATACACTTGGTTACAGTTAATCACTCATTAAACTGGTAAAGGCTCCAGTCTGGAATGAGGGGAAGGAGAGACGTGAATCATGTTATAGTATATTTAGTTTAATTTTTAAAAGTTTTCAAACCATGATTTAGATAAAAAAATTTCTCTTATTATTTTTATGCAAACTATAATTTTAAATTTTCAAAAGTCAATCCAAATAAACTTTTAGGCTTATTAGGCAAAGAGTGCTTTTGCAAATGTTGAATAAATGCTTATTTGCAAATGAACGAGTCTCAACATTTTTTTAGATATAAATGAAACTCAATTTGTCAACACTTTTTTAGATGTGATGCATTATGATCAAAGAGATGTTCCAAAAGTCACAAAGTATTGATGTGATAATAGTGAATTATATTTTTGATTAAAGAATTATAATTTAATTTTTGATAGTTATATTTTATAATAATAATTATATTATTTATTATTTTCAACTAAAAAAAATTAAATTTATAAAATAATTTAAATGAATTAAATTATGTAAAAATATTACTGGTTAAAAAAGAAAGTTCTAAACTTGGCTTATCACATGTCTCGTCTGGACATGGAGATACACCCTCGAGTAATTGACTAATTGTTGAACTTGGTGGCCAATCACTCACTCGCATTCCGTCGCAGATATAGCAATGGCTTTGCTCAAGGTCTTTGTACGCCATATCCATCTTTTTTTTTTTTTTCTTCCCTATATTCCGAATATACAAATTACTTGGCTATTTGTCACTAATATGGTTTCTAAGAATGTGGGGCGTGCAAGAATTGAATTTTAGCTTAAGGATTAGACAAGACATAGAATCACCAGAGGCAGGAACCCATCTCTATGTTCTTAGGTACCATCTTCAAGTTTTGGTATTCACTATTCAGCAGTCGAAGCAATGCAGAACGCTAACAGATTCCACGGAGGATAAATTTTGCTTTTTTTTTTCTTCGAAGAAACCTAATTAGATGGCCAATTGCAAGCTGCGCGACTACTGCCCACAGAGTACAAACATCTTTGCCCATTGCTTAATCTGATTTCGTTTCAAAAGAATCGAAATTATTGAAAATTGTTGAAATTATAAAATTTAAGTAGGAAAAGGAATAAAGTATAATTAAAATTATATAATAGTATGTTATAGATATATTTGATGTATTTTAAAAGATAAAATATTAATCTCTATTTATATTTTAGTAACCCTAATCAAATAAAAAAATAAATTAGGAAATATAATCAAATTATAATATAACTCATAAATTGCTTCATAAATTAGAACACTAATTAATTTCATAATATATTCTAAAAATCTTCTAAAGATATTCTAAATATATTCTAACACTCCCCCTCAAGTTAAAGCTTACTAAGCTTTAAATTTGTTACAAATAAATACTTTAATTAAATAACATAAATATAAAGTGGACTATATGGTTGAAATATAACTCGATATGCTAGGGACGCCGGAGAAATGAACATTGTTGGAAAGATAACTCAATAAGGAATGATCATTAGCTTACTTAAGAAGAAAGGATTCCAGGATTCTATTTGACCATATGGCAGACCCAAAAGACTTGAGGATTATAGAGTTCTGCTTGACTAGACAGTAGAGCTAAACGACTTGAGAGATTTTAAGCATTTACTTAACCAGATGGCAGATCTAGACAATTTGAGTATAAACACCACTAGTATGATTCGTCAGTGGAAAAGAAGTCACCATTAAAATGATCGTCGATGGGAAGAAAATAACATCACAAACACAAGTATTGAAGATATGCCACCACTGATATGAATCACAAGTGAGAAAGAAGTTACCATCGAAATGATCGTCGATAGAATAAGAATAACATGACAAATATTAGTATTAAAGATATGTCATAACTAATATGACTCATCAGTGAGAAAACAGTCACTATCAGAATAATCGTCAATAGGAAGAGAACAACATCACGAACACTAGTATTGAAAAGTCATTATTGATATAACTCATCGGTAGAAAAGAGATTACCATCGGAATGATCATTGATGAGAATAAAATAACATGACAAACACTAACATTAAAGAAATGTCACAACTGATATGATTCATCAGTGAAAAAAAAATTAACGTTGAAATAATCATCGATGGAAAGATAACATAACGAACACTAGTATTAAAAAATTACCACTATCATTATCACTCTCCCTCAATGCTATGTTAGTATTAGAAAATAGTCAGACAGTAAAAAAACAGAGAAAATAAATGAGAGAATGTGTTGATAAAGTAATAAAAGAAAATTTATAAAAGAGTTATATATAACTTGACACAGTGGAAAGTATGAACACTCTCAAGGTGGATAGTACTGCTATGATACCATGTTGAAATTATAAGATTTTACGTAGGAAAAGAAAAAAAGTAGAATGAAGATTATACAATAGTATGTGATAGATGTGTTTTAAAAGACAAAGTATTAACCTCTATTTATATTATAGTAACCCTAATCAATAAGAAAATTATATTATAGTAACCCTAATCAATAAGAAAATAAATCAAGAAATAAAATAAAATTATGATATGACTCATAAATTGCTTTATCAATTAGAGTACTAATTGATTCTATAATATATTATAAAGATCTCCTAAATATATTTTAACAAAAATAATTTTAAAAATTTAATTAAAAGTGATTATTGGAGAGTGTGAGTGATAATTGATACCAATAGTCCCATTATAAATATAAATCTAAAATCACAGTTTAATCTTTAAAAAATTATATTGACATTATTTTGATCTTCTAAATAATGTTGATTTAAGGATTAAATTGATGTTAACATTCTTTAAACGACAAAAATAATGTCGATATAATATTTGATTTTTTATCTTCTCACCCACTAGGTGAAAAATTAATATCTAAGGATACAATTAGGCACCAAAGCGGAGATATCTTCCAAGGATATTTGCTTCACGTGGAATCGAACTTCTACCACTAAAGTTAATCTTTAAGATAATTTGAATCTCTTCCGCTTAGACCAATGTATGTTGATACAATATTTGAATAATCAAAATTTGGGATTCACTATAAGTATAATTATACATTTCATGTTCATATACAATTGAGCCCGAGTTGGTTTACTATATATTTAATTATTTATGGGTGTGGATATATTTATTTGAAGTAAGGGTAAGACTTATGCACTTATATCATTGAATGATTTTTTGTATAATGCAAATTTTAGTAATCTAATGGTTAAATTATGCGATATTTATCATAATAATTAGGTGTATCAAATTTAAAATCAAATTATATATTAATAAATATATAATTTAATATTTATTTTAAAGGTATATTATATCTTAAAATAAATTAATTTAATAAAGAATCAACTAATTTTTAAAATTTAATAAATTTTATAAGATAGATTTATATTATAAGAACTTTTAATTTAATAGTTGGATCAATCAAATTTAAAATTCATAAAATGTTATTCAATACTAGTGTCTCACGATTGTTCTTTTCAATTTATATTTTTTTGCTTATATAATTATTTTATAAAATAATTAGTTATAATTTTATTATAATAATAAATTAATGAGTTAAATAAAAATAATTTTGAAAAATAAAAAGATAAATCTTTATATTTTAAAGTAATTGTAAAAAAATATTTAAATTTACAATTTTGATTTTTTTTATTTATATTCTATTAGTTATTAATGATTTTTTGAAAAAACTAAAAATTTGAAAAAAAAAGGAATCCCCATTATAAAGTGTATCAAATATTACAACTTATTAAATGGATCGACACACCTTAAATTTATATATTTTTTTAGAAAAATGTACAAACATTTTTTTTTAACTTTATACTCTTTTGAAATAACTACACGAACATCTAATGCATATGAGAGACAATTAAAAGTTTTAAAAAAATACAAATAGACCATTTCATTAATGAGAAGAAATTATTCACTTTGAAAGTAGTAAACGTCCTAGATGTTATTATTGAATATTATATAAATAATTCGAAGAAACATTCAATTTTTATGACTTGTATCATATTTTAATTGAATTATTATCTTATTTTTAGAGTACGTAAGCATTTCTATTTCTCTAAACAGATTTTTGTTCATTAGTGACTTGTAGGATATTATTAATACGAATGACAATAGTTCATTTGTATATATTTTTTTTAAAAAAATTTGAAGAGAAACTTGTTTTATTTTAATTTTTTAAATATATTATGATAAATAAAAGGGTATTACATGTATTAATAAATGTTTATAAATTATGCGATAAATAATTTTTATTTAGCTCATATACATGAGAATCTATTAGCATATAACAAAAAATATAAATTCGCAAGTAATTGATCCTAATGGCTAATACTCTGCTATCCTAAGAGTCCATATAAAATTTGAATATTAAAATAGTTATTTGAAAAGAAAACTTTAACTATTATATTTTTAATTCAAAAGAATAAGAACTACATTCTATTATTATTTTTATATTAAAAAAATAAAAAAAATATAAAGATGTCTAACCCAAATTAAAAAATTTGTGGTATAAGTTTACTCATGTGTCTCTACACTTTTTTTTCGTTTTTTTCACGATAGATAAGAAAATGTGAAATTTTTATTCATGTTATCTACTTCAAAAATTGGATAAGTTTACCACATTTTTTCCATTTATTTTTCACCAAAGATCAGAAAATTTGTAATTTTTTTCCCATGCAATAACGTGATAGTCACACGCGCTTCCATGGGAGGGTCCATTGCTGTTGGGGTTACAGTGATGTCAATCACTGTAAAAGGAGCATCGCAGGCAAAACAATCGGAAGTAACAATCAAAGTGAAAGAGAAGGTGAAAGCCTTGGCCAGGTAAACGTAAACATACAACTCTTCCTTTTGTTTAATCTGTTATGCCCTATTTTTCCCCCAACTCCTTCCCTCCCTCCTTGGAACAATCAAACAATTTTCTCAATTCAAAAATGCTGCTAACCTCACTTTCCTGTGCAAAAATAATGTTTCCTTCGTGGAGGTTGCTGAGCACATTTTTCGTTTCTTTGGTTCTTCCAGGTCAAAGATCTTTCTTTTCCCTCTTTCTACTATGAAATGTGCGGTTTTTTCCCCCCCTTTTAGCTCTACTATTTATCACTAACGATTGAAGAACATTGACTTTCATTTTCTCAGTTTTTACTCGGTGAGCGAGTGTGCAGGTTTGTCTAACGATTATTCTGTTTTTCTGTGGTTTTTGCGTCACTTCCAGGTTTCGATTGTTGGACTTGATATTCGAGTCTCGGCTGGTAAGATCAGTGTCTAAAGTTGGAAACTTTCCATCGCATAGTGAGTTTTTGGTTTTCCTTGTGTAGTGGGTATGGCTGTGAGCATGTGTAAACTACAGAGTCTGTGGAAGTGCTTTTCCAAGCTTGACTCAATAAATTTCAGTGCATTTAGGCATATTTTGTGTTCCTCTGTTAATTGCTTAGTGGGTTCTTTCACTCAATTCATTCAGTGAATTTGCGTGTCTTATAATGGCAGTAAGCAAGAAGCAACGGCTGGCTACTCATTTTGAATTTCCACCAAAATGTTTTTACGCCTTTTCTCTTTTTCCCACATCATATTGCAGGAGCAGGAAGTTTCCCCTTTATGCATGCCATTCTTGTATGTTTCCCACTTCTCTTTGATTTGTTCATCCAACGATGGACATAGTACAAGAGGCATGTTGGCTGATATATAAAGTTGAAACACACACTATAAGTCTATAACCCATTGTTAAGTTGGGTGTTGTTGGCGTGGTGCACCAACTTCTGTGCTTGAGCACCAGACATCAGTTACTTTGGCAAATCCACCCCAGGTTTGCTTGATAGACTGGTCACGGTTTCAAGAGTAACACCTGTTTTAAACCATGGTGCACATGATTTCAAAATTTGACTGACATTTAGTTTTAGAGCTTTTCCCAAATGGAACATCGATAAAATAAGATCTTGTATCTATAAGACAAAATGCAAAGTTTTCTCTTCATTGAGTTTCTTTTTCTAAAGTCTGCTAGCTTTATTACTTGTAAATCATATATTGCATTTTTCCACTTCAGAAATCTTTGAAATTCATAGCGTTTTGTATTTGGGAGCCTGTAGTGGAAGTAACTGTTGGCTGATTATAAATGGCACCCAATCCAAAAGTGGTAGCGGCCTATCGTGCGATGGCAGATCTTGGGATTTCTGAATCAAAAGTGAAACCAGTATTAAAGAAACTCCTTAAATTGTATGATAAAAACTGGGAACTTATTGAAGAAGAGAGCTATAGAGCTCTGGCAGATGCTATATTTGAGGAGGATGAAAATAAGGTGTATTTTCCACTTTATTATCTATTTGTTTTTGTTTTTCCTCACTCTGGTCTCTTTTACATACTCTCATCCATTGTCTGATATTATTCAACAGGTGCCGGAACAGAAAAAGAAAAACAAGAAAGTTGATGTACATAACACTCGTCATTCTTTGTTGTCTGAGTTTATCTGCATTAATTTCTTCATCTTATGCCTGTAGTTGCTGAAATGTCTTCTGGTTTTTCAAACAATCAGGAAGGAGAGATAGAAGATGAAGAAGCTCAGATGCACGATGAGCCATCGCGACCTTTGAAGAGGTTGCGTTTAAGAGGCCAAGAGGGTCAACCTTCGCATGCTCTGACTAGCGGTGCCTCCAGCTCAGCTGCCTCTCCATTGAAAACACCTAAATTGGAAGACGACATGTTACCTGAAAGTTCTTCCAGAGCAGTGGCATCTGATGGAAATGCAAGGATTGAAGAGCGCCCAGTTCCACCAAGAGATGGCATTGTTGACAAGGGAAAGCAACCTCTATCACCTCAAGTTGCTCCCAGAGGGAGAAGATTTATATCTGAAAGAGTGCCCACAGCAGTACCATTGAAAGAACCAACAGTTGAACCTGGAACCTCTCTGTTGCCAAAAAAACAAAATGCCTCATTCTCATGCATTGATCAAGCCCAAGGAAGAGCCTATTGATGACTTGCCAGATTATGAGGTTCCCATTGCTGTGATTCCTCCTGGTATTCAACTGACTATTCCTTGATGAGAAGTCTCTTGCTTTGTCTGGTTTTGTTTTTAGTGGTATGACATCTTAGTGGTGACTTTTGCTTTGTGGTCAACTCTTGTTGAATCCAATAGTAAGTACTGTATTTTCTTGGTAATGTTGCAGACTAGATGGGAAAATTTTCTTAGGAAAAAAACTTTAATGCCAATGTACCTCAAAAGAAGAAAACAAGTCAATGTGCAAATTTTGGTTTATCTGTGAAACAAATTATAGTTGAATTGAACATGAGTAATTTTCCCCCCTTATATCTCAATCTTAAACCAAAGAAAATTTTACTGTTGTGCCATTTATTTTTCTTTTAGATAGTGTTGCCATTTTTCTTTTCTTTTAGATATTGTGTTGCCAACTCACATTCAATTTTGTATTGATGATTGTTTGATGAGTTTTATTTTGGATTTATTCTCCCTCAAAAGAACCATCAAGTGGAAGGGACTTTCCAATGAAGAATGGTGCAGCTAGAAAGCAAGATGGCCATGACACTGTGGCATCACAGTGCAGAGATGAAGAAGTTGGAGGTGAAGATATTCTTCCTTCCTCAAATGAAGAAGCAACTTCTAATGTAGAGATAGCCTCGTCAACTATGGGAGAGGTAAAAATTTCTCTGAGCTGCAGCTCACCTCTTGGGGGACCGGATTTTCGTTTGCCTAGTCGAGATCAACTTCTAAAAATGATGGAGGATAAATGTCTGCGATCATATAAAATCACTGACCCAAATTTTTCTGTCCTGAAACTGTTGAGAGATATGTGTGACTGCATGTTGGAATTTGGAACTGATTCAAATGATGACTCACAGGAAGGATCTGTAAAGATAACTCCAACTGTTGATGTGTTGAGGGAATCTGAGGCACATGGCGCTCTAAGTGTTGGAGGAAATAAAGATTTGGTCATGCCTTCTTGCACTTCAAATGGATCAATCAATCTTAAGTCTTCTGCTGCAATGGTTGCTCCCCAAATTCCCATTTCTCCACCCTGCCTGAGAGGTCTGAATGGTCCTGTACGAGTTTCCAACAAGGTTGGAATGAATGATTTCTCAGAAAGTGATGGCAGGAAGGAGCTGGAGGATCCTATATCTCCAAATTCACGTGGTTTAGTGGTTGTTCCACAGCATCAACTTACTACTGATGATATAAGGTCTTTTCATGATGTTAATGACCTGACAAAAGGAGAAGAAAATGTCAAAATTTCTTGGGTGAGCAAAACTACTAATGATTTCCCGCCATATTTTCACTACATACCCCAAAACCTTGTGTTCCAAGATGCTTATGTTAATATTACTCTATCTTGTATTGGGGATGAGGACTGTTGTTCAACTTGTATGGGCAATTGTGTCTTGTCGTCTACACCCTGTGCTTGTGCAATTAAAATTGGGGGTGAATTTGCATACACTGCACAAGGCCTACTGAAGGAAGAGTTCTTGGAAGAGTGCATTGCCATCAGCTGCAAACGTCAATATTACTTCTATTGCAAAGACTGCCCACTTGAAAGATCAAAGAATGATGATTGTTTAGAACCATGTAAAGGACACTTAAAGAGGAAGTTTATTAAAGAATGCTGGCGCAAATGTGGCTGTGGGAAACAATGTGGCAATCGGGTTGTCCAGCGAGGAATAACTTGCAACTTGCAGGTGGGTGTTTAAGTAATCTGTACTACTAGTAAACAAATACATTTTCTTCAATGTTGAGGTGACACTAATACATAATTTACATTCTTAAATGAATTTTTTTATTCTTGATAGGACAGTATTTAAATATTTTTTCTCTAATAATTATTTGCAATTCAGGTGTTTTTAACTTCAGAAGGAAAAGGGTGGGGTCTTCGTACCTTAGAGGACATTCCAAAAGGTGCATTTGTGTGCGAGTTTGTTGGAGAAATTTTAACTGTCAAAGAGTTGCATGAGAGGAACATGAAGTGCACCAAAAAATGGGAAATATACATACCCTATTCTACTGGATGCAGATTGGGATTCAGAAGTTGTGAAGGATAAAGAAGCTCTTTGCTTGGATGCAGCATCGTATGGAAATGCTGCTAGGTTTATTAATCACAGGTATTAAAATTCCTAATGCTTCATAAGGAGTCTTTTCCCTCTATATTTTTTTCTTGTTCTTTGAATTTCTCCTTTACTTTAAATTGTGAGAATTTGCTGTTCTTCTGTAGAATCTGTAATTATTTATAAAAAGTTCAATTCTAGAGATGATCTTGTACTTTTTCTATTTATGCGTTTAAGATAAATTTCTTAGCAACTTAGTCCTGGTGGTGTTGAGGGATGCGTCATTATTTATTGATTAATGACCCAAGAACCAGAAGAGCCAAGCAACGGGTTTTCCCGGTTAAATTAATCAACTCTATGAACAATCTCAAACAAGTGACTATTGAGTCAAATTTCAGTTTGAACAAGAGAAGCTGAGTATTTTTATAGAGTTGTAACAGTTTGAATACTAATTTCTTTCAAGTTTGGCTCCCTAAGGTTCAAGTATTGGGTAAGCAAGCAAATTACTTTTTGTGTCAATCTTGGGCTGCGAAACTCACCCTACAGCTGTAACTTCGGTTGACACTTTTTGAGCAAATAACTTCCCCTTTACCATTTCTCCAGTATGAATTGGTTTACAATTTCTGACAACTATTTTCTCATTTGCATACTTTGCTTGTGTGTGTTTTAGAGTGATGTTGGGAAGAAGTGAAGAAGACAAAAAAATGCATTTATGTAGTTTTGATTTTGAAATTAGATTCTTCATAGAGTAAACACAACCTTAATGTAAGAAGACAAAATATCAGGCAAGAAAAGTTTCAACTGAAACAATGTGAAGGAAACGAAAATCATTGATGGGAAAATGTCTTCAGTTTTGATATGTAATTATATAAACTAGATAAATAACGTTACGGCGGAAGTAGTTCACTATTCTAGTGTAGACCATTTTCATTTAATTTTGAACACGTGCTTCTAATTGTCCTAGGAGAAAAGGAAACTATTTCTATGTAATTGTTGTAATTGAGAAATATTGAACAATTAAGTTATGTGCAGATTAAGAAATTAATGACTGCATTTGAACAGACCAAGATTCTTTCCATCTGTATGCTGTAGATGGTATGATTGTGTTACGTATAACTATAAACTTCTTTGAAAGAGTGGCTAGGCAGAGAGACTCATTATTTGGAAATTGGAAATTAGAAGATTTTTAGTAATTTTATTTCGTTTTGCCAGATGTTTGGATGCAAACTTGGTTGAGATCCCAGTTGAAGTTGAGGGCCCAGATCATCACTACTATCATGTGAGAAGTTAGCAAATCCTTGAAGTACCATCTGCAGCTTTTAATTACCTTTTTTGGCAAGACAGACTCTCTGTAGAACATATTGCTTACCGATGCTTTTAATGTGCTCAAATGTTCAGCTTGCCTTCTTCACATCCAGAAAAATAGCAGCACAGGAAGAGCTCACTTGGGTGAGTAGGTTTGGGTCTGTAATATGGTGTTTGTTGAATGGTACTATATTACATAGATTGCTTCATTTTTTCTTATGATGCTTATTAATTGCTCTCTATTCTCAAGTAGGTCACAAATTACCAATGACAAACAATGTCAAGATAATTTACGTAAATCATGATTGCAATAAAGTTTTATGTTACTGGCTACTAAATTGACAAATGCTATTTATGATTAGTTGGCAGATCATTCGTTATGGTTATACTGAGCAGCTTCATAACTTCCCATTTTTTGTATTTCACTTTCTTCAAATTATTTAATTAATAATCTAGGAATCTATTTTCTCTCTAGAAAAGCTTATTTCTCTGGTGTTTCTGCAGGATTATGGCATCGACTTTGATGACCATGACCATCCTGTCAAGCTGTTCTGGTGCAGATGTGGCAGTAAATTCTGCAGGAATATAAAACGATCAAATAGTAAGTTCAATCTTCCACTTACGGGTAATGTGCATAAATTATTTTTCACTTTTCAACATTAAAAATGTGGCCCTTTACCTTCTGTAGTTTGTTTCAATATTTGTTTTTTTAAGCCACACTGGTAATTATAAAATATACTGCACCCAATTCTGAGTAGGTCTGGGATTCTATCTGATAGAAGTTATTCTTCCTTCAGCACTTATATATTTGATTGATGGTGTCATTTCATATGAAATCAGAATAATAATTTGTAAAATCTAGGAACTATTAAAAAAAGATAATTTGGATGTTGTGATTGTTAATTGAAGGTGATCCTTGATTGTCATAACATTATTCTGTAAACTACCTGTTGTACTCATTCTTTTGTTTGGTTGATAGTTGGAAAGGCTCTGGTCATACTGAAATAGAAGTTGTAAATATAATTTGCTTGCTTTTTTGTAGAAATCGTGAGGTAACTTGTTGGCTTTCTCGAGTTTGCACATAGCTTATACTCTGCTTGAGCTCATTTGATTGCTTAGCAAATTTGGCGTAATTCCAAGCATGAACATGTGGCTCAAGTAACAATTGAGGACTTGTGATATTCTGAACCAGTTCTATTAGAGGACTTGTGATCATGTTCATGCTTAGTTTGTTGGATTCTGTGCTCTTGTTGCAATGCTCTATAGTCAATCTCTGCTTGTCACAGTCCATGCTTTTGCCGAAGTCATCACAAAAAGTCACATAGGTGCTCTCTTCTGTAACTCTTAATTATTTACCAATTTGCATGTTACGCAAAAGTAAATAGTTTATTTTTTTTTTTGGGGGTGGGACATAAAGGGTGGGCTTAATTTTGGTAGTGTCCCTTTCTTTTTCTCTGTTTATCACTGGTGGTGGACTAATGTGTCTAGGCATAGAGTTGAGTTTGATTTGAGAAAGTATTAGTGACATTACGGGTAATTTATTGGGGTAACAAAGGATATATAATAATCATAATATTGGTTTCACTTCATGAGTTGGCTTTTCTCTATTTCCTTTTATGTAAGAGTTTTGGAGCATTACAAATTTTGGCCAGGCTGAGCAAAAGTGAGGATGCAGATGTTGAGAATAAATTTGACCTTTGGACCAAGCTAACAGTTGATGTTTGAGCTCAGCTTAGCGTGGTTGCAACACTAACAAGTTAATAAGTTGGGCTACTATCTTTAAAAGAGTACATCTGTCGCTGCTGAGTGCTCTCTATATACAATGGAAGACTATGAATTTGGCTTGCATATTGTATGTGCCTATCATGTTAGTTTGTCTTATATATGTGTCTCTGCATGTGGGTGCCTGTTTTCATAAGCTTTTTTTCCGTGTGTACGTGCGGAAAAAAAAGTGACTCTGAAAAAGCTAAAATTTCTAGTTCAGTGAAGATAGCTTAAGATTAAAAAAAAAGCAGCTGTTTTGAGGTTTTCTCTAAAAGTTGAAATATTTAACTTTTTCAAAACAAATTTCTTTCTATCAACATGACTTTTGAGGTTTGTGCCTTCTGCAAAAATTCTTACCTAAAGGGGCACCAAGTAATTATGGTGTTTGGTATATCTTAACGAAAATGTTGAATCCCTTGGATGCAAGTTATTGGTAGAAATTATCTTGCGATTTTAGTGAAACTCATTTAAGGACTACACAATTTCGTCTTTATCAAGTGTTTGATGTATTTTCTTTATTTTCTTTTTGACTGTTATAGCTACTGTGAAGTTACTAATTCATTTTTCCTGTCATGATGCAGGATCCATTAGATCTGCGTCAATTGCAAGATGATTGCCATTCTCTGTTAAACCAATTTTGCTGTCAGACCCTTGCCCTCAGATGGGTAGGAATGAGACCCAACCTACTGAATTATTATCTTTCAACTATTAGGCTGTCGTGGACTAAAAAATAAAATAACCGTTAGGCTGTAGTAAAGCTCAATCTTTGTTGAATGCCTATGGGTGATTCATAGTTGTGTTTGGAATTTTATGTTGTGCTAAATGTATGACAGACGAATTGGTAAGAAAATCTTTTTGGTATTTTCTGGTGATAGCGGAAAGAGTAATGCTATAAAATTAAAAAAAATAACTTAAATTTTTAATAGAATTCAGTTAAAATTAACAAAGATTGTTGAATGAAATTAAGTGATATGAATAATTTATTTATCTAAGAATTAATAAATATATTAAATTATTATATTAAAAATTTTAATAATAAAATTTTAACTATGTAGTATTTTTTTAGGAGAAAAAAATGGCAAGATAAAATCTCATCTCTCTAACAGTGTCATCATGTCAACATGTCTATCTATATAAGGTAATTTAAAATTATAAATTTATACATATTAATAAATTCAGTATATAGACATGTCTCTGGTGGTGAGCCTTAAGTCCGTTCTAACAAAAGAAATCAGAATGGCATGTGTCCCTTCTGAAAATAAAGTAATAAACGGACCAAAGTCACCAAACACAAACGTCAGCACAACGCTAGTGGCAACAAGGCCGGTACATTGAGAAAACAAACACGCTAATTTAAGGCCTGCTTGGATGAATTTATCAAATAATTTATTTAAATTTATCTATTATAATAAATATTTATAAAGAATAAATATTTTGTTTAAATAAGTTTGTTAAAACAGCTTACGAAATTTTAATAAGTTGTTTTTGATTTATTTTCATAAGTTAAAAATTAAAACTTATAAAAAAAATTTTTGCGAAAGCTAAAAACACTTTAAGTATTAGTTGTTTTTATAATAATTTATGATAAAATTAACCTTAAGCATTTATGAATATCTTTTTTAATAATTTTCATACTTATAAGTGTTTTTATATTTTTATATCTAAAGAGCTTATTTAATAAGTTCTATTCAAATAAATATTTATTTAAGCCGTTAACCTAAATGAAGTCTTAGTAGAAAGTTGAGTATGATAGTAAATGTCAGACATGTGGGTGTGTATATTGGGATAGAAAATATTAGCCAATCAGAATTAACTTGACCGAATAGAAGTCAAAATGACTTGATATTGTTATTAACCATTAAATATGTGTTTGAATTAATTAATTTAAAAATTAAAATTACTTATAATCAAAATCTTTTTAAAATAATTTTTTTAAAAAATAATTTTTTCTTTTAAAAAAGCTGTTATCAAACATATTATAAATGAATGATGGATTTTTATCATTTTGTTTTGTTCAACAATCACTTCTAAATTTGAGTAAATTAAAGTTAAATTTGTTAAATTTTTTTAGTTGTATAGCACTAATTTGTTGAAATACTAATGAAATGAAAAGACGGAAGCAACCTATGTGAAAGGGTTAAATAAAACTGACCAAAAAAACAAAAAGGTTACATAATGGGCTAGTCATAGAAAAAGGGTATTTGTGTCACTTGGGTATGAAACCGACCCGAATCAAAGTCTGCTAATAATGGGCTCAGTCTACAAAGTCGAAGCCCATAAAAACGGTGAGCGGGTGTTTGAGGCCCAGGCCCATGTATACCCTCTAATTCTTAAACCCTAGTTTGAGACACACAGGCGACAGCAGCGCCATATATATACAATACAAAGAGAAGAAAAGAGAGAGGGAGGGTTTGTGGTGTTGTTGTGTGATCAAGAAGCAACAATGTCGAAGAGAGGTATGGTTGATGGTCGTGTTGTCTTTTGTTTGTGGATGTGTAGTTAAGGTTAGCAAGATTCTGGTTTTCTAAGGATTTGGTTGATTTGGTCAGGTCGCGGTGGATCGGCCGGGAACAAGTTCCGGATGTCACTGGGTCTGCCGGTGGCGGCGACGGTGAACTGCGCCGACAACACTGGTGCCAAGAACCTGTACATCATTTCGGTGAAGGGGATCAAGGGCCGCCTCAACCGCTTGCCCTCGGCTTGCGTCGGGGACATGGTGATGGCCACCGTCAAGAAGGGGAAGCCCGATCTCAGGAAGAAGGTCTTGCCCGCCGTCATCGTCCGCCAGCGCAAGCCCTGGCGCCGAAAGGACGGTGTTTTCATGTACTTCGAAGGTCATATTCTTCCTTTTCCCTTCATGCTTTATTTTAGTGCTGCTAAATCTATCAATTTTCTTAGAAAATCTCTCTTACTTGTCTGCATTTATGAGTACCTGTCCGTCAGATTATGCTAACTTTTCGGACTATCTTCATATTCTGATCTAGTACAGCTTGCAAGTACTATGCCGGCCAGTTTTTGACTTTCTGAGTGAAGAAAAAAAAAAACCTTTTCTATGTTGCTTCTAGTAACGCTGGGTGCTCACACTTGGTATCGTAGAGTTATGAAAATCCCAGTTTCAAACATCATACATAATGTTCATTTTGTTCCATTGTGTTACCTGTCTCCTCATATCTTTCTCCCTTGTTCTGGATGGTATTTGGCTATTGTGAAGTCACTTATGCAGCCCCCTTTGTCTTTAATGGAGAGGGAAGTGAAATAGAAAATTACCAGGGATGTAAATTCATACTTGACAGCCTCTATAGAATGTGTCAGTGCCCAGTTTTACCCAAAAACTGATTGATTAGATCCCTGTATGGTCAAATTGTACAAGTAGGGTATTGAACTTTTTTATTTAGGTTGTCAAGAACACCTCTTTCCAATTGGATAAATGTCTCCAACCAATACCTTTCAGCTTAGATTTTTCACCGGACTTTTTTTTTATGTATTTCTCATTAGCAATGAGTCTAATTACTACTAATCTTTCCACTGGAATTGGTGATCTTTCTATTCAATTGTCTCTGTTTTCTAAATAATGTGTTAATGAATATGACGCAACATTTTTGTGCTGGTATATACGTATGCTCTTTGTTATCACCCTGTCATTGATCTTGGTTCTTCCTAAAAATATACCGTGTTGAATGATAATTCTTGCTCAAATTATTTGTTGCTTTTGTTTGACCTGGATCTTACTTCTTGTGCGCTCAAGTTATTTTTCCTTATTTTTGATTAGTTAATGTTAGTGAACAATTCTTGAATAGGTAATTTTGGCTTTTGCAGATAATGCTGGTGTCATAGTGAATCCCAAGGGTGAAATGAAAGGTAAATATCTTTTGTTAGTTCAACTTCTATTTGCATGGTAGTAAGGCAGTCATAGGCATACAGCCATGTAGGTATTTTATGTGTGTGTGTCTTTAACACTTTCAATTGGAATTTAATATTTTAATATTATTTTGTTATTATAATAATTTTTTTTAAGATGCTTCTTTGTTAAACTTACTGTACATCTGCTTCTGACATATCGGTTACAAGTTTTTTCAAAATTAAAAAAAAAAGGACGACAACACCCCTCCTCAAAATGTTACTTGTTGGTTATCTAGTATGCTGTTTGACCTCGTTGATTCATGGGTTGTTCTCTCTATTGTGCTGTGCTTTTGGTTCTGGTCTTAATTTGGATGCCACACATGTAATTGTAGGTTCTGCTATCACTGGTCCAATTGGCAAGGAGTGTGCTGATCTGTGGCCTAGGATTGCAAGTGCAGCCAACGCTATTGTTTGAGTGGGATTTCTAGTAATATGACATACTGTTTCTGCTATTTAAAGTTGTCTCTGATTTTGTTTAGCTTGAATTGTACTGGAAGTGTTAGTTTATGTTTCTGTAACTTCTCTGTGAGAAGCGTTTTGAAGAGATTAATGGTAGTTATAAGAGTTATTCCATTTTATTCTTGCATTCTAATTTCTTATGCAATCCTCTTTACTTGGTTTATTCGAATTCTTGTGAGTGCATGGATTTAACAATGGTTTGAATCATGTCAATGGACAACTGGTTTTGCCTAAGAATGCGTGGAGGGTTGATTGCTGTACTTACATTCTCGCAACATCGGTTTTGCCTTGGGGGATGGAGTTGGAAGAGTGAGGGAAGGGGTGTTCGTATATCTGCCCCAGAAATGTGTTCTGCTGCAGGATACCGTTTAACTTCAATTCTTGTTAAGAATCACCATTTTGCTTTGTACTTATTGTGGGAGTTATTTCGCAACCAGAGAACTTAAAAACTTTGTTTTGGCGTTCGGTAACATGCTTGTTAAAAGTTTGATAAAATAAATTTTATGTTTTTAGTGCTTTAATTTTTATTTATTGGAAGAATTCAAACGCACTGTAACTTTTTTTTTTTTATATATAAACAACAGATCAGGAATTCAGGATCCTTTAATTAGTGTAAATAGCCGTTGAACTTTCTAGGATTCAAATTCAATGAATATAGCGCATCCAAACGCACAACGGAGAATATTATTATTGAAGAGTCTCTTGCTCTGTAATTTGGGTTTAAACGGTTGAGACTGTAGCGCTATATCGATTAGCAACATTCTTATATGAAAGTTGATATGCGATGTAATTTTGCTTTTCTAATAAGATCAAGAAATATGTGCTCACGTTTTACTTTTCAGAAATGGAGAGATAATGCCAAGACATTTTGATGGCTGGAAAAATGAGAACGCCAAGTCTAATTTTCCTGGTCAATAGTCACAAGAATTTTTATATACTTTTTAAAGTATTACATAACAATTTTTATATACTCTTACAGCAGTATATAATAAAATTTAAATGAAATCGAGCCTAGTCTTTTGAGAGCAGATAAAAATTTGTCCAGTAATCAATACCTCGAACAACAAAATGATGAATCCAATCTTGCCTTCTTTCTGGATTTTACAGATAATTGGTTACTAGAGATTATATTATAGAAGGAACCAACTAAGAGATCATGTGACATTATTTTCTGGGACTCACGGCCATTACAGAAGAATGCCAGAGGATGTGCTGTGACTGCCCTTATACATCTTCGGAAGATCCGATCAAACGGCTAATGGGGTTTGTCCAAGTACTGATTTTGTTGTTTGGGTATCACTCTTCCAGTCGTATGGCCAACTGGGATGTTCTAAACATGGGAAAATCCTTACAGTGGGGCATCTTTTCTCGAAAGGTGAGTACCCATCCTCTTTACCTATGCTGCGTGGAATGCTGTCGTTTGTAGTTTGTAATCTCCCTCAGATTCCCCTTCCTCAGAAGTAATATGGAGAGTTTTCTATTTCTAATCAAGCTGTCTGTCTACATTGTAAAGCTCGTTCTCGTTTTACTGCGTCTGAAGTTTTAGTGGAAATGTGGCATTCCACATTACCGTTCATATTCTGTTAAAAAAAGAAGAGTAGGATATCCAACTATCGTATTTAACTTCTGATATGTCTTTGTGTTTCAAATGCAAAATGCAATGAGTTCATTTCATTTTCAGTATTGCGTCAGGGTGACTAAAAGCTCAGAGGTTAAAGGAATATTTTTTTATTGTCTGAATGTAACATTTGGCTTTTAAATCAGCAGTGTGAAGTAGTTGCTGGATTATATCCCTTAGAAGTTAGAACCACTAAAGTCTAGGAGTCTCTTCGTTTCCTGATCAGAGAACTGTAACATTGGTCAACGAAGCCAGCATGAAATTCTGTGTTTAGGATGCAATGTGTGAGAGAGAGAGGTTCAACGCTCCAAGCCTCCAACAGAAAGCAATGATGATGATATTTATGAGACAATCGTAAATATGGTTTAGTTTGGAAGTAAAACACAGTCTCATTTTTCTGTCGTCCTATGTAAAAGCTTTACCTCATTCACTGTTATCTCTCTCTCAACACCTGTCTATAAGCAGATTGTTTGGATGGGAGAAAGGAAAGGGAATGGAATGGAAAAAATAATGGAATGAACCATCTTCTCCCTTGATTGGATCCATTATAATAAAGGCATGATCATCAGTTTCCTTTCCATTCCATCCAAAAACTGTACATATTTGTATCATTATAGGAACAATACAAATCCTGGAAATGCACACCCTTCTGTGCATTTTTTAACATTTTGGGGGGGGGGGGTGGCGGGGTGGGGATTACATTACTTAATGAATGTCCTATGGCCAGCTATCAATCTTCTTCTGTTTGGTAAGAAGGAAAATAAAAGAAAACAACTAGCACCTACCAAAGACCAGACCCATAGAATCTGCAAGCAACAAGCTAGCCAAGCCCAGAGGAGGGGTGGACCAGACAAACAAGGAATCATCTGCTTGTGCCCCTTCCTTGGCCAAAAAATCTGCGTAGCTGTTGGCTTCTTGGAGGATATGCTCAAGATGAACCCCAATTAAGCTATAAAACACAATACTACCATATTGATGGAAAGGAGAGTAATCACTGGGAACCAATCTAACTGCGTCCAAAGAGTCACTCACAGCACTGCCAGAACACATGTTTGTAGCTTGAGTTCCAAGCAAAGTTGAAGGCCCTGAAGAGTAGCACACAGTTCTGCTTGAAGATTTGTGCAATAACCAATGTGACCTGAGAAACCAGTTATCCAAGATCCATCTTCACTCTACTTGCAATTAAAGATCTGGCCAACTATCAATCTGATTGCATTACTCTGCTAGTGAGTTATGACTGCCATAACTACTATAAAGTTCTGCATCACTGGTATAGTGCCTTATATTAACTTGGAGTCTTGGACACAATGACTGGAAAGAATAGTGAATTTTTATGATTTTTGAATATGAATGTACAACAATAATTTGTTTGCACAGTTCTACCTTGAATTCATGATATTTAGCATGCTTTATACCTGTATGGGATAAGGTGGTTAAATGGCAGAAGATTGATGACAACCAGAAATATGGAGTAACCTCTGTCATGTATGACTTGTGCCTGACATATATGTGTGATGTGCCTTTTGAATACTAAATGTGTATGGTGCAGTTGACTATTTATCCACACGTAAGTTGTTTCTCTGCTTTCTTCCATTCATTTTAAAAAAGGTTCTAATCCCAAATGTTAAAATAGGATTTAATTTGTGAATAAATATGGATCATGTAGCATTATCTTCTTCTTTTGTTTGGTAAATATATGCAGATTTTTCTTTTACCTTTTGATGTAAGCATGACATGATCTGTCACTCAAATGTTACTTTGAATTCATTTGGGACTTTATTTATTTATTTGGTTGGAGTTTGGGACTTCATTTTATTTATATGAAATGTGGTCATAAAACTTTCGGAGAAAAAGCTAGTGAATTCTGATCTGGTAGCTTTCATACATGTATGAATGACGTGTGCCTTTATGTCTGAGGAGTGAGGACCTCGAAGCATCCTGGGAAAGTTTGCCAAATCTTTGAGAAGAACAGAGGAGAAATCACAAATGATATAGAAGACTGTCTTCCAAAAGTGCTTGAACACCTCATTGATGTTACATCACTAGAGGGCAGTCTTCAATTCTTACTCCATGCTGGGACCATTGCTGCTGTGGAAAGGTAGCAAACAAAGTTTGATGCACTATTCATGATAATGTTTTTAATCTACCACAAATCAGAAACTGACATCTTATATTCGAAGGCTGCCTGTGCGCTGGACACTTGAAAACTCTTCATGCTTTTTGTCCAGTCCGATTCCTCATGATGCATTTATTGTAGCAATACAAGTTCTCACTTGACACCATACTGATCTGAAGCCCAGCAAGCATTGCAGCATGAAAATCTCACAGCTTTATAGCTCTCAAAGAACTCAGTTCTTGAAGCTTCAGAGGAAAACGAGAGTTAGCTCTTCAGTAACAATTGGTGATGTCCAAAGAAGGCTGCCACTTGGCTGTGGCCCTGCATCATGCGTTCTCAGGCAGCTAGTATGTAAATTGAAGAGTTGCTGGAAGCAAGCTCTGGAGTGGCAAAGGAGCAGTCCACAGTACAGCTATGATCTTCAGAGTTATTATCTTAACTTCAACGATGGTCCTTCAAATGTCCATATCCCGCCTCGTGTTGGCTGATGATCTTTTCTTTTGAACCTTCTCTTTTCTGAATTATGAATAAGTTGCTTTGCAGTTTGTTGTTATTCTATAGCCATATGATAAAAATCTTAGCAAATTGCATGGTTGTAAATTGACATCAGCTATTTGTCGTTCAGTCTTTCCTTACCTTGAGCATGGTTGAAACTTGGAATTGAGGCATATGTAATCTGACTTTCAACCTTATTTCAGTCTCTGGCACTGTGGAAGTTATGGAACTGTTTTCAGTGGCTTATGCAAGTTTACATCTTTTTCTTCTTTTTGGGGAAAAGCATAAAGCTCTTGTGCATTATTATCCATCCTGAATTCTTTTTACAATGGTAGGTACCTCGGTCCAAGGGATCACTTGGATGAGCTGCACATCCTCGTCCTATACATTCACAGGCTGTCTTTCTTGTTGCGATCCATTTTTCATTTCACATTCATAGCTACAATTTAGGCAAGGATGTGGAAACTAGTTGTGCAAACAAAACATTATCCAGGATTGTCAACAAAATAAAGGTAAAAAGCAGGCAAAAATGGCTCCCCCTAGCTGGCATATATATTCTCTAGCTTTCTTCCTTTTTTGGGTCCCCCACTATCAATTCTAGCAATCCTTCTGTCACCCGACTTGATTAGCAATTTCACAGATTATTGCCAAAATCTATGTATGTGTGTCTGAGAATCCAAAGGTTAAAGGTTGAAACATGGATATTTGATGGCAAATACTAACCAATCATCTGTTGAAACAGAATCTTGATTCATAGATTGTCACTGGCAATAATATCTACAGAAACTTAGAGATAGGTGATTATTTCATCCTTATGTAAAAATAATTACTCGATCAGATTGGTTGTTATTCGTAAGTTTTTCTAATATCTAAGAACAGCACCAAGCCTTCTGCCATAAAGTAATTGAATTGAAAAAAAAAATGGAACTCTTTGAAAAGACTACTTGAGATGGTGCCCTATCTTTTTTTTCTTTTGTTTTAAGAGTAAGATAGTTGCAATTTGCAAATAAAGCCAACCCTTATATACCTCACATAGTTGAGATTAACTAATTATTAAACCGACCTAATCACCTAGCCACATACAATTAATCACTTATTAAGGTGATGCGGGATAATTAATTAATCAACTATTAAACATATTTAATAATTTAACCATTAACTACAAATTTAAAAAAGGACCGTAAAGAGAAATTTATGATTTAAATAAATGGTTAATTATATTAATCTCAATTATGTGAGGGAGTTCGCCTTGATAATAATTATCATCACTGCTGTTTTTAAGGGATGAACTTATACATAAAGTGTAAGGGGAAAAGCTTATAGAAATCCATGTCACTCTTTCTTAGAATAAGGAGTCCGCGTTCTTGGGCACCGATGACGGGCCTAAATTCTGATTGGGAGGAATGATCATTAGCCCAGAGAAGTTTGTCTTCTAAAGTTCTAACCTGAAATGATTAACAAATAGATTATTATAATGATTGCTGTCAGATCAATAATTTCCTTCAGGCTTCATTCTTTCATTCATTACTAGGCTTTGGAATTGTGATGATCAATGCTGTTCTTTTTTTTTTGGGGGTCGAATTGAATATTAATAAAAAGACCAAGTTACATAAATTTCCTTGATATTTGATCAAATTAATCAAATACTGACCTTGTTTTATATATTACAAAGTAAAAAGTAAGTTTACTTTTGTTAAAAATATATTTGAATCATCTTTTATAATAGAATTATCTTATTAAGAAATAAATACAAATTATATTATGATAAGACTCTTATGATAGGTTATAAAATTTATTTTTTAAATTCAAAACATTTTATATATTTTTTAACAAGCTATTCTTTTGTCATTTTACTAATAAAAGAAAATTTTCATCCGTTAAAAATTGAGCAAAACGAAATAATAAGGCTTACATGTCATTTGATGAAGTGCTGTTTAAGTTACTGCCTTGTAATTATAACTCATTGCAACTGACCAATAATACGTATTCACATATGGGGGACATTCTGAGCTGTCAACAATATTCTACTCTCCCCTTTTGTCCAATTGCACATAGTACTTATGAACCCAAATGTTGAATTACAGGCCATATGATATAATAATATATTAGAGTAATGTTATTATCCACACACCAATCTTTTTACTCTTATTTTTTTACATTTTTTTATACTAAATTTGTCTCTAAATACATAGATAAAATCGTGTTAATATTTTCTTTTTACATTTCAATCCGATATGATGACTTCAAATTAGGTGTGGGTCACACATCTCCAAAAAAGAGTGTGAAGATAGACTTTTTCAATATACTATCTATAATCTTGATGTTTTCACATTATCTTTGTTGTGTAAATTTTTACAGCATTCTAAATTTCTAATCTCCGTGTATAATTGGTCAAATTCCTGCATACAAAATTCACCTATATAAGAAAGTAGAGTAAAAAGTGATATTAAAAAAAAAAGATGTGTGGAAAAATCATTTTCCTGTTACACCATGTGATTTTCAGTAGGAAAGTCATCACAGTATGTCCCCCACTGCATTTCACGCCTATATGTTTCCTCACCCAGCCTCCATTTTCACAGAGTTCTACCATCTCTCTCTCTCTCTCTCTCTCTCTCCGCTCTCTTTTGTGCAAATGGCCAAGTTTCTGGCACTCTCACTAATCATTTCAAGCCTCCTCGTTGGCTTAGTGGGTGCAGATTGGAACATAGTGAACCGAAGATGGGGAAAAGGAGGAGTGGGAGGCAACCTGAAGAACTACTGCGAGAGTTGGAGGATCAACGTTGAACTAAACAACATTAGGGGGTTCAGTGTTGTGCCTCAAGAATGCGTGGAGCATGTGAAGAAATACATGACTTCGTCTCAGTACAAGGCTGACTCCGAGAGAGCAGCGGATGAGGTTAGGCTCTATTTGAGTGGGTGCTGCACTTTGAAAGGTGATGGCAAAGATGCCTGGATTTTTGACATTGACGAGACCCTTTTGTCCACAATCCCTTATTATAAGAAGCATGGCTTTGGGTAAGTGCCAAAATGGTAAGCTTTTTGTTTAATTATAGAGCACATCTAACTAATTGCAACCATGATGGCTATGTCTAGGTGTCCGCCATGCGCTCAGGATCATGAATTCATCTCAGATTTTTAGTTTTGATTTGAAATTTCGTTGATCAAGTATTGATGAGAGAGGATAATTATTGTGGATCCAAGAATCATCTTGGTGCTTTTCACGCTATGAGAGAGTATATATGCTGTTGTTTGTTTGCTGATGTATCTTTATTTTCACATCTTAGGTCCACTTTTGCAAGAGATGTATATTGCCAAATATTTGGGCTATTTCTGTCGCACCCATTACTTGGACGTTGAGTAGATCAACTCATCAAGTGGGTTGCAACTTGGAGCCAGCTCGTGCAAATTGGTTCTTGTCTTTACCGGTTAACATGTGACGAAAACGATTTAATCCTTGTTTGGATGTCTTTTTTTTTTTTTAAATGTTTGGATGAAATTTTTTTAAAAAAAGTTAAAGTATGTGTTTTTCTTAAAAGTTAGATTTTTATACTTTAAAATTTTTTTTATAGCATAAAAAAATTGTTCGAACTTAAAAAAATTATTTTTCAAATGTTACATCCAAATATAAAATAACCTTTATTTTTTAAAAAAAGTCTTTTAAAAAAATTTAATGAAGTTTTTTTTATTAAAAAAAAACTCATCCAAATCGGCCGTTAATTTTGTAGTTTCAATGGGTTTATTTTATGCTCACTCTTTTTAGATTGGAACTCCAATGTGGCAATAAGTGGCGTGTGTAATTTTTACTCTGCCCCTTATTGCCATTGATGTGATTTGACTCTTTATCTTTTATTTCCATCGATGAAATTTCTCAAAGTTGTTTCAAGAATTTGAGCCAAAATCACGTCTTCATGATAGCTACAGGACTAAAGTTTAGAACTTAGGCCAAAATCCCGTCTTCATGCTGGCTTATGTGGCTTGATACTTTAAAAGATAGAGATTCTAAATAGGAAAAAGGAGTTACCTACTCTGATGTAACCTGTAGACCCAATGAACTTAATTACATTAGATTCGAGAAGAACAATTATCTTAATTACAACATTGTAATTACACACATTACATATGATTGTGTCTACTCCAAAGTACCACCCGCAAGAAACTCTGTCAAATTAAGGACTATATTGAACCTGATTATATTTTAGTATTTAATTTTGAAATACATGATTATTAAAATTTAAAATCATCTTCACTATTATTATTAAAAATACACTATTGAACTTGATATTTTTATTGGACTAGGGGAGAAAAGATGAATGCAACCTCTCTGGAAGCATGGATGAAGGAAAGCAAGGCACCGGCTCTAGATCACACACTCGGGCTATTCCATGAAATCAAGAACAGAGGGCTCAAAATCTTTCTCATTTCTTCAAGAAGGGAAACCCTTAGATCTTCAACTGTAGACAACCTTGTGCATGTTGGGTACCATGGATGGACTGGCCTTACATTGAGGTAATTAATTTATTGAAAAATTTTATATAAGTATTTTTTCTTTTTTTTATATTAAATAATAAGAAAAAGTTCTCACTCTTTTAAACTAAAAACACAACGATTAAAATCCTCTATCAAGTGACAACTTTAAGATTTCAAATTTATCTATGCTCTTAGGATCATGGTGGATTAACACCTACGACTAAATACTTGTGAGTTTTTAGATGAACACTTACTTCATAATAAAGACACACATATTTATGTACATTATACACAATTAAATTCCTTGTGAGACTCGTGACTGAGAGTGTGCTTACTCTTATTTACCTAACTCTCCACTCACACTCGATGAATCACCTTTTTATACATATATAATATGAAAGCAAGAGATCTTGTATTAAAAGAACAGTCTGTGTGAACTGTGGTGGCAGGGGTTTTGATGATGAATTAATGGAAGTGAGAAAATACCATTCCAAGATGAGGCAACAATTAATTGATGAAGGTTACCGCATATGGGGCATTGTGGGAGATCAATGGAGCAGCTTTGAGGGGCTTCCATTTGCAAAGAGAACGTTCAAACTACCAAATTCCATTTACTACATAGCATAAATTTTCTCTCTGTTTACCTATTATATATGAACATAATTTTAAATTTATTAGCATGAGCAGAGCTATTGTCTCTTTTTTTCTTGGGGTGCTACTGCTAACCCTTCATCTATGTCAAAGGTTTATGAATATGGAGCCTATGTGATTATATGACTCTCTTGCGTTGGAAAAGAAAAACAACGGCTATTTAAAAGGATCAAGGTGATGGCTTTCTTTCTGTGCTATCACAAACCCACATTTATTTTCTTCTTTTTTTTTCATTGGAAAAGATGTGCTGTAAAATATGCTCTAGTGTTCTATAAAAGCCACTTTCAAGCGTCACATGGTTGCTGACATGTTTTTCAATAACGGCTATTGGTATCGTAAAAGAATAACACAAATTCCATCGAATCGTAAAACAATTATAAAATACTACTCAATGAGAAAATACTGAGAGTCCGTACCCCAGTTTTTTCTCACCCATGCTAAGAGCCAAATTGTCAATTGTCCTCTTTTTTAATAGGCTAAATGCACAAAACTCACCAAATATTAATGTAATAAAAATGTATTATGTTTTTAAATATAAAAATTATGATTTAATTTTAAAAGTAATATTTTATAAGGAGAGTTATACTATTATCACTTTTAAAATAAGAAGATTAATTTTATGAAAACAGTTTAAATAAGTTGTTTTATAAGAATGTTTCTAATTCAAAAAAAAAATAAAAATAAAATGCTTAAGATATACTCTCTCTCAATGTCCAAACAAAATTTATCGAAAAAGAAAAGGTTCTAAGGGGAGGTGGGGGAGAGTCTTAATAATGACAACATAGATATCAATGTCAATTTGATATACGTAAGTGTTATAATACATATGTATACCATACAAAAGAAAGTGACTTTGAGGCGCGCTCTCAAGTAGACACACACAATGCAAAGATGTATGCTGTGAGACTAGGTGGGTTCCGCCAATGTGCAAAGATGCTGTGAGGTGCTTGAGTCCTGGGCACTAGCACCAAGTTTGGTTTGAGAAATTTTCTCCTGTTTGAATAAAAAAATACAAAGTGAAATAAAACTTTAGAATGTATAAATTCAATTTTTTTCAATTTTTTTTCATTTTAAATTTTAATTTTTTTTCTCTTATAAAATACATCAACACTTTCCTTAAACAATTAACACTTCATCAAGTAAAATGGGCCACATTCTTTGAGATAGAAAAAAAATTAGAAGAGAATTTTATGGAATACACATTTGATTTATTTATTTTTCTAATATAATGATGGCACGAATTTATGATCTCCTATAATTTACTTAAATCTCTTAATACTAGTTTAAAATTTCTTTTTATTTAATTAATAATGTCTACCTCTATAAAATCAGGTAAAAAATTACAAGAAAATTCATTTGAGCCTGGCATTTGAATGAATTTTATGTGATAGATAAGGAATCTAAAATCAACCCAATTTCAAAAATCAGATTTTCTCCCTCTTACTAATTAGGGCTTTTGTTTTGTTTCCCTATGAAGATAGTCATAGTAAAGTTTACTAGTTTTGTGTTGAACCCTATTTGGCTTTTTGAGCAAATGAAAGAACATGTCCCTAATCGCATGGTGCAGAGCAAACCAAGCGTCACGTGCACACCGTTGGATATTTTGCGTGCGCGCCAATCACAAACCTCCCCAGTTGAGTTGCACATTACATGGGGAATGGGATGCACCACAATCCCCTCCACGTAAGCGGGAGGGCGTTCCACGCGCTCCAGTTGCGCGTGGGATGGCAGCTCGCTGTTTCTCCAAAATCAAAGGGCCAAGAGGGCAAAGCGCATTCCTTCGTCACCGTTCACTTCCTGCCTTGGCTTTGCCGGTGACGGAATTTAAAAACGCCCGCCCGTGTCTCCGGAATTGCCTCCATCGCTCGCTCTGCGACCAAATTCGTGGTTTCGGTTCGATTCCGAGCCCTTTCGGTTCGAATTCCCTGAGCTTCCTGTGAATCTTTTTGGGTAAGAATTTGATACACCGTTTTCCTAGTTTGCAGGGAAATTTCAGGGTATCTTAGCTGTTATTGCGAAAATACCATTTGTTTCTATTTCGCGTTTTTCATTGTGTGTTGGGTCCAAATCGCATTGGGTCACTTCTCTTCCCTCATATTTTATGGATGTTTGTTGTTGATTTCCCTCGTTGGTAGGAAGTCTGCTGCTAAGTCACAAGAAAAAAAAGATTTTTTTTTTTGCTAGTTTGTTGTTAATTCAATTGATTTTGATGCACGTACGTCGTTTGTATTATGGTATCAGTTTGCGCTCCCGTTGCTATGCGAGGGTCACTGATGGCTGTTACTATGCGCATGACGTGAAGGTTTGATGGTCGAGGATGAATTGATTTCGGATGGGTATATTTTATTGATGGGTTATGAGCTAAGGAAAAGTATTTGATCATCAGTTTATGCATTGCTTTTTGATGTACTGGGATGACCCATGTTTTTCTGAAAGATGGGAGGAAGTCAATAAATTATGCTTCCATGTGTGTTGGGACTTGCAGCCTGGCGGTTGGGTAAATAAGCATTACAAAGTGAGCACCCGTGTGCTTTTATAAATTATAAATGCTTTGTATTCTGCTTCTTAAGCAAGTAAGCAACCCTCCCAACTACATGAAAACAATGGGGAAGAAACTGAACATGGGTATAAGTAAAATACTGAAACCGAAAACATTTCTATTATTACTCTTTTCTGTCAGTTAGGCCTGATATATAATATTGAAAATCAATATTTACCATTTCCTTGGGAGAGAAAAGATGTTTTCTCATGGGTCTTGTGCAACACTTGAAACTGTTTTTGCATCTCTGCCGAAGATTGCCATTCTTATTTCTTAATCTCACGTTTGGTTTGTAAACTAAACCTGTAGTGAGCAATATCAATAGTGAAATGGATTTTGAACCATGACATTCTTATATGCGCGCTTCCATGGGATGTGTAATTGTCAGACTTTGGTTCATATTGTACGATGATCATAATGAAGCCTTTTCTTTAATGACAAGAGAAAGTCCTTTTTTCTTTTAAACTCTTGCTTCATCATCCATTCATCAGGCTAGTCTCTTATCATATTTGAAGGATCTTTAAGCATGCTCCTAACCATTTCATTCGTCCCCCTTCTTTTTCGTTTCATGTTGTGGTACTTAGAAGGCAATGCATTGACTTTTTCTTTGTTACTGGTTGCTGTAACATTCCATATACTCCTGGTTTTTATTGCATCATTTATCAATTGTCAGAAGTATTGGAGCTTATTGTGCCAACTGTAAGTGTACTGATGAAGACTCTGTAGTCTGTAGTTTAAACAGTTGTATCTCCCAAAAAAATGTATATTAAAAACTTACCAATGCATGGATGCTGAAATGTGCTCCTCCATACACAGTACTGACATTTTTTTCTACGATATGCAAGTGTGGCTTAATGCATACCACTCATTGGCTTATTGATTTGATGCATACTACTGTTTTTAATGATAAACTGCATAATTGTAAACCTTATGATATTTCTCACATCTCCTATTATGTTTACTACTTGATGAGGTGTTTATATTTTTTCTTTTTTTTTTTTTAATAATCTCTTGTGAATGTATTCTGTGAAACCTTCCCAATTGTCTGTCATCTATATGGATAATTTTATATTGGAAGCATATTAGCCTTCTTTCCTGGAAGCTTATCCTTGAGTATCAATTTCATATTATACGATACCTATATCAGACCCAATCAAATGATAGGATCCATATGGAAGGTTTCAATTTCTTTCAATTTACAATTCATCTAGCTGACCTCGAATATTTTGGGTTAAGACTTTTTGTCTTTGATGGTATCGCTTCCTGTCTGCAGCTGATGCTTGTTTCCTTTTGTGGAAACTGAAGAAATGCGTGTCTTGGTTATAATATATATTATATAGGATTCAGATGCTCTATAGTGTGTAGTGTGCATTTTAGAGAATAAAGTGCAAGTGGTAATAACTCATGAGAAAATCAAGGGAATGAGTTCTAACAAATCCATAATTTGTTATCCATGTGCTTGTATTTTACCAAATCCAAACTGTTGATTTTTTTAATTAGCGGTTATTCACACTGCACTTTATTCTCTAAAGAGCACCATGCACTTTAGAAGATCTTGATCCATATATATAGTTATAAACAATTTTCAAGCACATGTAGTCCTACCCTGGAGAGTTAAGCTCCATACTTGTTAGGCAAATACAGGAAGGAAAAGTGTATTGTTTTAGGTGAATTGATGTGTGTTAGAAGGAAATATGATTATGAATATGAGCAAGGTTTACCGGTTCTCTGCTTGAGCTTATGAGAAACTTGTGTCACCAATCATGTATAGAGTGCATAAAGGCAAGATTGGGAGTTGGGATTGAGAATTTGATAGACCCCGAATCTCACGAGTGTATTCTAGGAAGAGGCACAGAAAACCACCTCACCATGCGGTATAGGCCATTCTGTTATGCATGTTGAGCTGGCAATTCTGTTATGGATGCCGAGCTCTCCCATGTTGTGTAGCTGAAGAGGCCATTCTGTTATGCATGCTGAGCGGGCAAGTGGTTACGTAGTCTGTTAGAGGTAATGGTAGTGGGTAGCAGATTGTAAAGGGAGATGAGAGGTTAAATAGGGGGAGGAAAGGAGAAGTAGGCAGGCAATTGGTTAGGATTCAGATTGGGAGAGACCAGCCCTCTCGAAAGGCCTGGACTATTTTCGTTTCTATTCTATTTTCATTTCCTGTTCGTTTTTCATTTTCTGGATGTATTCAGTAGCTGTATCATCCTGATATCAGCTTGAATCAATACAATCTTTCATTCCAGTTTCAATTTCCGTCTCATATTCTGTTGAAACTATCAAATGGTATTAGAGCTCCCGATCCGGGAGCCCTGAATGGTTACAACCAGAAGCATGGAAGCCCGATTTGATGCTATGGAGGAGAGGCTCCGAGGAACGGAAGAAAGGTTCCTTCGGACAGAAGAGACGATGGCCGAAATCGTGAGGAGCAATGCTAAGATTACCAGGCTGTTACAAAACAGAGAACGACGTAACTCCAGGAGCAGGTCGGACTGGAGGCGGACGTTGAGGGAGAACTCAATCTCCGACGAATCTGATGAAGGTTATAAGGACGAACGCAGCGCAATGACATCCATGGGCTCAGGTTAGAACTACCCCTGTTTTCAGGCGAGAACACTCATGGCTGGCTCAACCGTGTCGAGCGTTACTTCAGGGTGAACGGCATTACCAATGCCGAAAAAGTTCAGACAATCATGCTGGTGCTGGAGGGTGAGGCACTTAGCTGGTTCCAATGGTGGGAACGGCATAACCCACGAGCAACTTGGGCAGAATTCCGGAGAGAGGTGATTCAGCGATTCCAGCCAGAGCTGGAAGACAACCCATATGATGAATTACTCAGTCTGAAGCAGACAGATTCGGTGGATGCTTACCGACAGGAATTTGAGAACGTTATTGGTACACTTCGTTATTAGGACGATGAAATGCTGAGAGGAAATTTGGCTTAATGGCCTGCGTGAGGATATCCGATACGAGCTGTTGATGTATTGGCACCTAACGCTGGTTGACATGATGAACATGTTCAAGAAAAGATTCGAACGGAAGAACAACAGTGCGCCGCTGCTGGGAGGAAGAAAAGGAAGTGGGGCCTGACCGCACAAGTGGGTCGCTGAGTGGGGGCCAAAGTGAAAACCACGGGTCGGGTTATTACAATTCACGTGGAGCATACTCAAAGTATGCAGGAAAAACTGATTTGAAGGAGACTAAAAATACTGAGGGGTCTCGAGGTTTCTCACAACCGAAATCCACCCCGAATCTGAGTTCTAATGTCACCTCTACAACACTTGTAACAGAGAGCCAAGGGAGCAATTCAGCGAAGGGAGGAACAAGGCGGTTGACTCAGGCAGAGTTACAAGACAAATCACGTCGAGGACTTTGTTTTAATTGTGATGATAAGTGGCACCCTGGCCATAAGTGTAAGGTACGAAGTCTGCAAATCATGGTGGTTGTGGAGGAAGACGAAATCGAAGTTGATCTTGAAGGCGATGGGGAACACAACGAAGAAAAGGTGGAGGAGGGAGAAACTCCAGCAGTTCACCTGTCCATCCAAAGTTTGATGGGACTCACATCTTCACAAACGATGAAGCTTTGGGGAAGGTGGGGAGAACGAAATGTGGTAGTTTTGATCGATTGTGGAGCTTCACACAATTTCATTGGGATTGAAGTGGCAAAGGATCTGCGGTTAACAGTAACCGACACCCCCAAATATCAGGTTGAGGTTGGGAATGGGTACCGGATCACGTGTTCGGGAGTATGCAAAGGAGTCACCATGATTTTGCAAGGGCTGGAAATCCAACAAGACCTCTTTCTTTTTGAAGTAGGAGGAGGCGCTGATGTGGTGTTAGGCTTGGATTGGCTGTGTAGCTTGGGGGAGATAAAGGCAAATTTCAAGGAACTCACCTTGAAATTTAACACTTGGGGTAAGGAAATTCGGCTTAAAGGGGAACCTTCACTCTCTCGATCATTGGCTTCCTATAAGTCAATAAGGAAGACGTTGCAAGGAGGAGGCTGTGGGTATTATATAGAATCTTCAGAGAAATCTCTTCCTACCAGTAACCGTGGTGAAGGATGGATAGAATTAGAGGAGATTCTGAAGGAGTATGAAGGAGTTTTTCAAATCCCCAGTGGCTTACCTCTACCGAGACAACAGGATCATGCAATCACCCTCAAGGAAGGTAGCAACATACCAAACATACGCCCTTATAGGTACCCTCATTCTCATAAAACTGAGATTGAGAAAATTGTGAATGAGATTCTGGACTCTGGTATAATTCTGCATAGTATCAGTTCTTATTCAAGTCCGGTTATTCTGGTTAAAAAGAAAGATGGAGGGTGGAGGTATGTGTGGACTATAGAGCTCTGAACAAAATGACAATTCCAAACAAATTTCCTATACCCCGCAATTGATGAGCTATTGGACGAGTTGGGGGGATCTACAATCTTTTCTAAACTTGATCTCAAGTCAGGCTATCACCAAATTAGAATGAGGGAAGAAGACATACCTAAAACTGCCTTTAGGACGCATGAGGGTCATTAACTTAGTCATGCCATTTGGGCTAACGAATGCACCATCATCATTTCAAGCACTGATGAACGAAGTGCTAAAACCTTTTCTCAGAAAATTTGTACTTGTATTTTTTGATGACATTCTCATTTTCAGCAAAGATCGGGACACTCATTTGTCACACTTGAAGTCGGTATTTAAAGTACTTCAACAGGAACAACTTTATGCAAATAAGAAGAAATGTTGCTTTGGGCAGAGGCAAGTGGAGTATCTTGGCCATTTGATCTTTGCAGAGGGCGTCCAGGCAGACCCCAAACAGCTTTCAGCCATGGCAGATTGGCCAACTCCAAAGGATGTGAAGAGTCTTCGAGGATTCTTGGGTCTGACAGGTTATTACCGAAGGTTCATTAAAGATTATGGCAAAATAGCACAACCCCTCACCAACTTGCTGAAGAAAGACAGTTTCATATGGGGGACTGAACCACAAAAGGCTTTTGAAGCTCTAAAGCAGGCTATGATAACAGTCCCAGTCTTAGCATTGCCTGACTTTAACAAGACGTTTACTGTCACCACAGATGCTTCGAGGAAGGGAATTGGTGCAGTGCTCATGCAGGACAATCGGCTAATTGCCTATATTAGCCAAAGCTTCTCACCTAGATCTTTAGCAAAGTCTGTTTACGAGAAGGAGCTTATGGCAATTGTACTTGCTGTGCAGAAATGGAGACACTACTTGATGGGTAGGCATTTTATTGTAAAGACTAACTAGAAAAGTTTGAAGTTTCTAACGGATCAAAGAATTTTGGGGGAAGAACAACAAAAATGGACATCCAAGCTCCTAGGATTTGACTTTGAAGTGCAATATCAACCTGGGAAGGAGAACAAAGTTGCAGACGCCCTTTCTAGACAAATGCAGTTTTCTGCTTTTACCAATGTGGAGTTTCCTAGCCTAATAATTATTGAAGATGAGCACAAAACGATCCTAAACTGCGAGCAATAATGCAGGACTTGCTGTTAGACCCTCAATCACACCAGAATTTCACCCTACACGGTGGAAGGCTCTTCTACAAGGGGCGGATGGTTGTCTCCAAACAAGCCAGTTTAATTCCACAAATCCTCTACGAATTTCATGATTCACAGGTTGGAGGACATTCTGGTTTTTTTCGGACACTCAAAAGAATTTCAGGGTTAATGTACTGGGAAGGGATGAGGAAAACTATCCAGGATTATGTAGCTGAGTGTGCTGTGTGTCAGCAAAGCAAAAAACTCAAACATTGTCTCCAGCAGGACTTTTGCAACCCCTACCGATACCTACTCAGGTCTGGACTGATATATCTATGGATTTTGTGGGTGGATTGCCTAAAGCTTTTGGAGTAGATACAATATTGGTGGTGGTAGATAGATTGACCAAGTATGCTCACTTTATCCCTCTCTGCCATCCTTATACTGCAAAGGAAGTGGCCGAGTCCTTCATCAAGGAGATTGTCAAACTCCATGGATTCCCTCTCTCAATTGTTTCTGACAGAGATAGAGTCTTCTTGAGCACATTCTGGTTTGAACTTTTTAAGAGCTCGGGTACTAAGGTTAAAATATAGTTCTGCTTATCACCTTCAGTCAAATGGTCAAACCGAAGTGGTTAATAGGTGCTTAGAAACCTATTTAAGATGTTTTTGCAGTCCTAAACCAAAGCAATGGCCCAAATGGCTTCATTGGACTGAGTATTGGTATAATACCACCAATAAAAGCTCAACGGGCATGACTCCCTTTAAAGCCTTGTATGGCTGTGAATCCACCCACTCTTTTTAAAGCAAATCAGTCATCTCCGGTAGATGCAGTAGACAAATTGCTGAGGGAAAGGGATTCCATCATTCAGGAGCTTCAGAGTCACTTAATCCAAGCTCAGAATCAAATGAAAGTACAAGCAGACCAGCATCGAAGAGATCTTACTTTTGACCCTGGTGAATGGGTGTATTTAAAGCTGCGGCCTTATAGATTGAGAGATCACTGGCTAAACGATTCAATGAGAAGCTAAGCCCCAGGTTTTATGGGCCCTACAAAGTCCTGGAACGTATTGGAGAGACTGCCTACAAGCTGGAGTTACCTGATTCCAACAAAATTCATCCTGTTTTTCATGTGTCTCTCCTCAAAAAGGCAGTAGCAGCCTCAAGCACGCCCCAACCTTTACCGCCCATGTTGAGTGACGAATTTGAACTGCAAGTAGAACCGGAAGAAGTCATTCAGTGGAGGAAATCATCTACAGGACAGACTGAAGTGTTGATCAAGTGGAAGAATTTGCCATCCTTTGAAAACACTTGGGAGTTTGTCCTCGTCATTCAGCAGCAATTTTCCTATTTTCACCTTGAGGACAAGGTGGTTGCTTTGGGGGGGAGTATTGATAGACCCCCAATCTCACGAGTGTATTCTAAGAAAAGGTACAGAAAACCACCTCACCATGCGGTATAGGCCATTCTGTTATGCATGCTGAGCTGGCAATTCTGTTATGGATGCCGAGCTCTCCCATGCTGTGTAGCTGAAGAGGCCAGGCCATTCTGTTATGCATGTTGAGCTGGCAAGTGGTTACATAGTCTGTTAGAGGTAATGGTAGTGGGTAGCAGATTGTAAAGGGAGATGAGAGGTTAAATAGGGGGAGGAAAGGAGAAGAAGGCAGGCAATTGGTTAGGATTCAGATTGGGAGAGACCAGCCCTCTCGAAAGGCCTGGACTATTTTCGTTTCTATTCTGTTTTCATTTCCTGTTCGTTTTCCATTTTCTGGATGTATTCAGTAGCTGTATCATCCTGATATCAACTTGAATCAATACAATCTTTCATTCCAATTTCAATTTCCGTCTCATATTCTGTTGAAACTATCAGAATTTCACTTCAGGAATAAAGACTTTTAGCTAGCAAACTACTAAGTTTTCTAGATCTTATTGTTGTTACTTGGCAGTGTAATTTAGGACAAATGCAAAAAAAAAAAAAAAAAAAAAAAAATATATATATATATATATATATATATATATATATATATATATATATATATATATAATCAAACCCAAATATTCCCCTTTAAAATCCTTTTATTTCTTTCTTGGAATCTTTTAATCCAATCAGAGGATGACCTTAATGCAAAGGATTAACAACTAGCAACAAGGAAATTTGAGGTTTCTATTTCTTGTCTACAATGAGACTCTCATGTGTCATTTGAAGACTAGATGTTGCGTACTTCAAGAAAAGGGGGTAACAGTGCTATGACACATTTCACAAATTGTAAAAGAGTAGTTTTATCTCCTAGTAATGATTTCAAGAGGTGGTTGCTTATAGTGGTCCACAAGTTTATCTTCTGGCATTTGCGGCTAGAAACCCTTCGCCCTTCGCATTTGCTGTTTCATTATTATAACTGGACAAAACAATATAAGGTGAGGCTGCTGAGTTTCTTGCTACTGCAAATGAAATAAACACTTGACTAACTTATTGATCACACAAGAATGAGTCTGTCTGGAAGTGAGAGAGAGAGGGGTTGTGACTTATTTCTGGACCTAAACCACAACGAAGTATAAAGTATTATCAGGCACTGAATATTTATCTTACATGCAAATTTGAGGTTTGTGATCAACAGCTATGATGGTTTAAGGTTTTTATGCTGTTAGTATGTTCCTGCTATCAAGCTTAGACTTGTTTTTAGGCTTGAGCATGCTCTTTATTTTAGTCTTGCTTTCATGATTGGGTTTTATAATCTTCAGAAACAATATTCTCACTGGTGAGTTACTTTCTTTAGGTTAACTTTTGATACTAAAGACTAAAGAGTACCTTTTTTTTTCACAAGTGTGAAGATTGATGACAACTTGTCTGCTTTGGGCATCAAGATCAAAAGGCAATTTGTGTAGTATCTTTCTGGTAAGCATTACCATCTGAGGGAAAATTTAAAGCCTAAGCTTTTTTAGTTGACTGAATGACAGATACTTTATCTTTTCAATTAACAATTTAGGAAAATAATGGAAGCACGGCCTGCTTTCTCCATTGAAAGATCTGGTGCAAAGCAACTCAATAACATGGGGATGTCTGGAGCACTTTCTTCACCGTTGCCTGTCCTTCCAACGCCGCTAGAAGAGACATATCCCAAATTTCCTGATTCGCAGCCAGCTTTTGTGGAAAAAGAGCTTAGGGCAAGACCTCTTACTCATTCAAGTCATCTAAGCGGAGCGGTTGGGCATATGTTTTCATCTTCCCCTGGATATTCAACTCATCTTCATCACTCATCCCTTTCACCTCATGAGAAACACGCTAGAAATTCTCATTTTATTTCACAGTCATTGAGTAACATGGCTTCATTGCCATTATCTTATTCTTCA
Organism: Castanospermum australe; assembly: GCA_019955255.1. NCBI lineage: Eukaryota > Viridiplantae > Streptophyta > Magnoliopsida > Fabales > Fabaceae > Castanospermum > Castanospermum australe. The sequence continues at coordinate 389,223 of NSJW01000637.1, forward strand.
AATGGTGGACCGCTACCTTCTACAACATCAAGCCATTATTCCAAAGGAAACAGTGCTTCCTGGCATACAGATTCCCTTCCTAGCTTTCTTGATTTTCCTGCAAATGCCTCCATTGAGAATAGTCAAGTAGAAAGCAGTGCCTGCACTATCATGGCATCTGAGGAGTATTCTAAGCGAAATGATTGGCAGGAGTGGGCTGACCAGCTAATTAGTGATGATGACACTTTGACTTCTAATTGGAGTGATCTTCTTGCTGACAACGTTCGAGATCTTGAACCAAAGGTTAAGCTTTTCATAGCTCAAATAAATATTAGCTTGCTGAGTAACTGATTAGTAATTTATTCAAGGAATGTGTTAGGATCTCATTTTGTTTCTTTAGGTGGCATGCCAGGCCTCAAAATCTTCACAATTTCCAGCAGGACACCAATCCCAAGGCCTTCAGCAACTTCCTGCTTCGTCTGGAGAAAATTGTGTTGGTGCTGCCCCGTCTTCCTCAGCAAATTCTGCTTCTGCCAAGCCACGAATGCGTTGGACACCTGAGCTTCATGAGGCCTTTGTGGAGGCTGTCAACCAACTTGGTGGCAGTGAAAGTATGTTCATCTCTCTTTCTCTTGTTGCAAAGTAAGGCCTTAGTTTGTTAAACTTCTGCATTATTGTCTTTTCCTGTTTCTTTTTTACAGGAGCTACCCCTAAGGGTGTGCTAAAGCTCATGAAAGTTGAAGGACTAACTATATATCATGTTAAAAGCCACTTGCAGGTATGTGCAATTTGCTTTAACTCCCTAGGTTTGTTTGCTGGCATGCTTTTGCTGAAACAGCTATTGCTCCATGAAATGCAGAAATACAGGACAGCTAGATATAGACCAGAGTCATCTGAAGGTACATAAGATATGCATTGTATTATATACCTATATGCATAAATACATGTTTTGTATGTTGGTTAGGACCCACTTACACTACATTATTGAATGACTTTTTGCAAAATTAGTGTGTGTTTGGATTAGCTTATTTTGTGGTCAAAACAGCTTATAATCAAAATTTTCCCTAAAAATTAATCAAAACCAAACATGCACATAACAGTAAGATTAAAACCTCTTATCATGTAGATGATTCTTGTCGAATTTTATGTTAATTGGAAACTAGTTTGTTTATTATCGAAAAATTTGAGACTAATGTAAAATATGCTTTTCAAACATAAGAAAATATCACCTTATTTAAGAAGTTATTGAATGTCGCAAGTGTGTAAAGTCTAACATCGGTGTTAGTGGGTCTTAACCCTTTGTATACAATATTTTGATTATATGTTCTCTGCTTCTCCTTTTGTTCATGACTTCATGGTGACAGACTTTTTTTCTTTGTGCTGCTGTATGAGGAAACATTTAAGATGCAAGTTCCCATGGATTCTTTTTCTGTATAGTACATAAATTTACCGTGAAGTTACTTGATGTAACATGTTTTAGAAGCTATGTCGCACATATACAGATATACAGATACAAGTATTGTATCTGGTAAAGTAAGACAAGGGGATATGGCAATTTTGTGAAAAATCTAGGCTACAGGTGCGATATATATGGACGTACATACAAATATCTTGGCATGCAGTTGCATGTGCCTATATCCACTTTTTTGTTATATTTTTTTTATATGAAAACCAAAGAGAATCAAGGAGTTTTAATATCCTATATTTTAAATTAAGATTTGTTTATTGGAAAGATTATCAGACCAAACTCTATGAAATCTGTTATTGACCTGGTGTTCTGCATTTGATGTCTGGAAGTAGTGTGTCTTAAGTTCCTTCCTTGAAATCTAGAGCCATTCTCCTCCTCTATGTAGTCAGATAATGTGCCAGTTTGTTGTCTACTTTTGGCAGGAGCCATGGAGAAAAAACTAAGTCCCATTGAAGAGATGTCATCTCTAGATTTGAAAACGTAAGTAAACTATTTACTGCTATTTTAAGTAACTTCTGTTACATAGCATTACTGTGACTATTAATACATCAAATTGTTAGACAGCATTTTATTCTTAATGTGAGGTTGCTAATACAAATGTTACATTCTCCATAGATTTTATAGCCTAAGCTTTTACCGCAATGTCTAAATCAACCTAAAGCTATAAGAGAATGTGGCTCTTGAAGTTTGAAATGTGGGCATAAGTTTTCCACCTATAATTGATGTTAGTTTGTCATTTGTTTTGTTTGGTGGGAAAAGTTGTATGTACAATTATGCTAGCTAGTAATTGCATTCCAGAGATTGACACTACTCACTAGCACTCACAGCACTGGCATGTAACTTAAATGGGATTGTAGGCTTATTTCTTCTGCTCGATGTAGTTATCCATATCTTACTGTTGCATTGTTGACAGTGGTATTGAGATCACTGAAGCTCTGCGACTGCAGATGGAGGTTCAGAAGCGGTTGCATGAACAGCTTGAGGTATGAGCTTTGTTCTTTCAGGAATTTCCTTCTGATATGTTCAATGAATTGCTAAAAGACTAGAAATGTGGTTCAAAGGCTTTTTGCAAGCTCTATTTCTGTTGCAATTGCTGCAATTATGGAAATTAATCATATATAGGTTAGTGGCATTGGTGAGAATATACTTCTTTTACAACTTTAGGATTGGTATTGAAATGAATTACAGGTGATGTTTGTGAGCTCTGTGAAAGGAATTGAAGGGATGTAACTTGCCACTGAAGAAAGGAATTAATATTGTTTACTATTCCTCTCATTCTCTGTATTTTAATTTCCTTTTTTTTTTTGAAGTGCAGAGTTGTCTGATTAGAGTGTGTCTTAGTGGAAAAATTGTAGTTTTCAATAGATTATCAGTTTAACATGCATTAAAAAATATGAAAAGCTCTCAATGGTAATTTGACTAGTTTCATATATCATTGTAGCTACTTGATGGTACATTTTTTTTTCATTTTTTTTCTTTATAAAAGAAGAATTCATTAAGAAAGGAAAGAGTATAAAACAGGAGGATCATGAATCCTCCAAAAGCTACAAAAAAAAAAAACAGAGCAAAGAGAAAGAGGGAAGAAAATACATCAACTCAAAAAAGTAACCCAGTCCCTTTGCAACTCCAGCAAAAAGATCACACTGATAAAGCACTTTTTTGTCCTTTCCACTCCCAAAACCTTTATAATCTCTAAATAGGCAGACATATCCAGCAATCTTCCAACAGCCCAGACAGCTTACACCAAAGCTGTGAAGCTACCTCACAAAGCAAAAGGGGTTGGCTATTTGTTTCAGAACTTTTGAAACACATGACCCAAACATTGTGAGAAATGGCCTCATGAAGTCATCATATTTGTAACAAGTAACTAATGGTACATCTTTTATGTTAGGGCAGTGGTTCCTCTGTGGAATTATTTCTCATTTAAACCGAACAAGAACATCATATATCTCATATGATGAAAATTTTTAAATAAAAGACAGAGAGTATCATTTATACATATAGGCTGATGCATGTTATTTAAGTGTATTAAACTTTTATACCTCGTTTTTATCATGTAAGTTTGTCAGATGTACTTGCGATTGTGACATTTTAAATATATTGCTTTTACAAAATCACATTCCTAGTTGTCATGATGGAATTTTTGTTGAACTATGGTAATTTTTCTTCTTGTATTTTTCTTTTAGTTTCCCAAGCCTAGAGTTTGGAGTTTCACTTTTTATAAGGCATATATCAGTTAGTGAGTTACAAAATTCCATCATCACAACTGGGAATATGATTACTACATTTAGTCATGTTGACTATGCGTACATTTGGCTACACTGATGAGAACTTTTGGTTCTTCTATGGAGCATAGAACTAATTTGTGTAATATTGTTTTGCATATAGGTTATGCCTATAGAATTTAGGGGTAGGGTGCTTTTGTTACATCACATGCATTAATATTAAGGGACTTGGATTTCAAATTGCAAAAATGAATTGTCCAAGGCATTACACTTGTTTCTCTTGAGGTGGTCATGTCTTTTTCAGTAGTCTGATACAGTTCTCCCCCCTTATTTTTTGTGTTAGATTCAAAGAAATCTACAGTTGCGAATAGAAGAACAAGGAAAGTACCTGCAGATGATGTTTGAGAAGCAATGCAAATCTGGCATTGAAACATTTAAGGCTTCATCATCTGCCATTGAGAATGTATCTGGAGTGTCTTCTGATGCTATTAAAGATTCTCCTGCCAAAAGTGAATTGGAAGCCTCCCAAGTGGACCGCTGCAAGTCAGGACCTGAGCAAGCTAGTGGCAGTACCACAGTTGAGGAAAGCACAGTGGAAGTGAGTGGGAAGCATGATGCTCCTGAAAGTCAAGCTTCTGAGATTCCTAAGCAACATGTTAGTGAAGATAGTGCTCAAGCCCCAAAGCGTCAAAGGATAGACGAGTAAGCCATATGATCTGCGGAATCAGCTTTGAACTGACAAGATGATTCTGATTCATGAAAGATTTTATTTTAGTAAGACAGACTTGGGGGATTGATGGGTAGAGAGCTCCATAACTTATGAGTTCCTCCTGTCCTATTGTGTTCAAGGAGGACTTGCATGTGTACTTTTCATTTAGTAAAAAATGATGAGTCAAAGTTTTGATCATGACATTCTTCTTCAACACCTGAAAATGGTATCCTAGTTGTGTGAGGACGAGATTCTAGTGTACAGATAATGGCTACACCTCAGATCATCGGTGAGGGATCAGGAAAATATCTTACCAACGTCCTACAATCCAAATTTCTAGGTTGGCATGTTCCACATCTCTAGTATGAACTGATTCATTTAATTGTACCGAAGAAAAGAGGGTGCGCTTTTAGTTCTCAGTTCATACGAATCATAGTACTGGAGGACATATTTACTGGTAGCCATCACATCTCTCTTTCCAATTCCACAAGATGGGGGTTGCTTTTCACTTTACAATTTTTGTATTTGGCCATTTGTTTCACTCGGCATAGAGCCATACCTCTCGACTGTAACATGTAGGCGAAGCATGAGTACCATGAAAATATTGTAAAGAAATTCATAGAAACTATCAAATGAAATCGCAAGATCTGGTTCATTTGCTTATGGAAAAAGCAACAAGAAAAATAAAGTTCAGTTACATATTACAAGCCGAAATAACATTTTTAACAGGCTGATTTTTTAATCATCTAGTCTGCAGCGATCTGGATTTATTTGGAATATTTTCATGCTAAAAATTTTAATTTTTAGTGTTAAACTAAGTTATAGCTATAATTTATAGCTGCCTGTCAATCAATTTATTGGTAAAATTATAAATTTCATCAAATAAAAGATGAAAGAAAAATCAGAATATGAAGGGAAAATTTTGAGAGAAAAGAAAACACACGTCAGTAGATTTGTTCACCTTCTTTTGTTGTCTTAAAAGAAGTAAAGATAAAAATATGTGAAAATTTTAATGTGCCAACTTAAAATTGACATTTATAAGCCAGCCATTTCATGCAACAGGTGCAAATACAGAGAATTTGTCAGCAAAAGGATGCTTGTCCTTTATATTGCATATCTCCTGTATAAAACAGTTGGAGAGTAAAGTTTCCTTCAAGAAATGAGCCAATACCAAACTAGGAAACAGCAGATTATGAACATATGCTATCCACTTCCCAAAATAATCAAGAACTTAGAACTCTTTGAATGACAAAATGTGTGTGTCTGTCTGTAGTGTAAAAAGGACCATTTTTGGCACAGGGAAAAGCCTGCACTCAGTGTGCGCCGCAACCAAGTTCCAAGTGGTGTGGCCAACATTTCATTCTCAAGTAAGATATTTCGGTTTGTGTTTCGTTTTTGAATCATTCATGTTGTGAACCATAGACATGGAGTTCCGTTTGTGTGGCCAACAAGGCGAGAGAGATCGAGAGACACTGAGCCATGGAGTTCGATGTTGCCGACTGGGGAAGGGTGGGGGTGTGACATCATAAACTGCTTGTTTATTTTCATTTTGTTGATGTATTTGGAACCAGAAAAGACCCCTTCAGTCGAGTTCTGGCTGGTTGTGCCCATATGCATGCATATGCAGAACTAGCACTGCACAATGCACAGCACAGCACAGCCCTCCCACCTATCCCTCCCCTGACATCTTCGACTCAAGCCCACGACTTCTCAACTCTCACTGTTTGATTTGATGGATACTCTAATTACACTCAAGCACTTAATCATCCTTTGTGATCACTCTCAGCCCGCCATTTCTTGTAATATTAATACCCTCTCCCCCTGCTTTGAATCTTCCACACTTTCACTTCTTGCTTGCTGTGGCCTCAAACGCCATGGCTGCAGGCTTAGTCACTGGTTCTCGATCCCGAAAAGGACTCCGTTTCTCGCATTGTGACTCGGACGAGGTATTGGGCTTGCTACCTTGCTTCTTCTCCTCAATTTGCCGGTCCAAATAAGATTGTTCTGTTACTTTGATGCAACTTTTTGAAGTTTTAACTATAACAAAAAGCATTTGTTTATTTTCCTGCTGGTTTCTCATATGTATATTCCGGCAGCATTGGCGTCCTAACCATCAATCTGCAACGAAGGCATGTCAGGTTGGTGGGAATGAGACTGGATATAGAGAAGATGGCGAGCTGTTCGTGGCTTGTCTTGTGTGTGGTTTTCCTGTTTGTCGACCCTATTATGAGTATAAAAGGAGTGAAAGTGTTATTTGTTTTATTTTTTGTTATTTTCATTTTTCTGTTTGAATTAGTAAAAGAAGATTTTAAATATTGACGAGGTGGCTAGTATCACCCATTATATAAAGTAAGAACGATGAATGCACAAGCAGCATATATGAAATCAATCAAAATTTCTCCCTATATCCTCTCGTCTTTTATATGCATTTGATGCATCTTAATTTTTAATCACCGGATATAGTTCTATAATCTCTCTCTCCCTGATTAATTGCATTGAATACTCTCGGCTTCACAGCAATCCCTGAGAATTCTATCTATCGTCCATTTTTTCCTGTATCGGTTGGTATCAGAACTCACTTTCCTGCGACCTCACGCCATGAACGACTCAACCAGAGCTCAAATTCTTGCTAAAGTGGATCAGGTAGCTGGTTGTCTTTCTGAGTTTAATCAACTGCTTCAGGCTCAAACTCAACAAATAGGAAACTCGATTGGTTCTTTGATTAAGAATATTACCGTGTGTGACTCAGTTAATGGGACAGAATCTGTGTTAAAATTTGTGGAAGAATTTGTCAAAGATGACGATCTGATTCTAGAAAGCCAAAAAACGAAGTCGCAGTTTCTTTCTTGCTCTGAAATGATATTACCCACGGATGAGAAGCCAAAGCACAAAATTGCAGAGCTGCTTCTTGATGAATCGAACCATTGGGAATTACAGAAGGAAAAGCCGATCCCTACTTTTGAATTTGATTCTCAACGAGATCTCATACAAGTTACAGCAATTGGCTCAAAAACCCAGACCAAGAAAATGGGTCAGTCTGGAATTTATGGTTCGCGACCTTGTCCGCTATCTATGGCCGTTCGTCCACCAACTCTGGAACCTCTAGCTTCGCGCCAAGGCCTGAAAACTTTCGCAGGTGATGTGAAGAATATTCTACCCAAATTGGAGCCATCATAAACGAGGCCAATGCCAATTCCTGAAATCGTCGAATGTAGACTCGCCAGAGTTTCAGAAGATGAAATGGCTTGATGTTTCCGGATTGCTAAATGGTTTGTGGGTCATGGTGGTAACTGGTAAGATGGTTGAAGGAAGAAGGAACTTCCGCTGGGAGTAGTGCGTGGCTTGATTATTCTGCAACTTTCTTTATGGTAAGAGATAAAAATGTCTTGATTTTTGATCCTGGTGGTGTTCTGTTTTTTAGAGCTATCTTAAAAAGAGCTGTGGATCATATATTGCTCTGACTACTCATAAGATGAATTATAGTCTTGTTGAAAGTAAGCAAATGGTTGGCATTTTTGCATGTGTCTGGATGAAGAAGGAGCTTATTCAGTATGTAGGCCATGTGAGACTATGTTACACTAGTCGTGGGATCATGGGTTGCTTCAGAAACAAGAGTTGTATATCTGCGAGCATGTCATTATATCAGACAAATATTTGATTTTGTGTCTTGTAGCATTACTGTTTATCAATACCATGCTAGTGGAATGGAAGAGGAATCTTGAAGTTGGTATTCTTGCCCTTGTTGAGGATGAAATCAATTTGCTTGCTTATGTTGAGAAATTTGATCTCATCTGCAGCTGGTTTGGTAATTCAAGATGGCTTCATGCCATGGAATGGTCTGACCGAAACAAATTTGTAGCTTGCACCTGATGTTCCTTTCGTTGCTAATGGATCAAAAGCCACATTATTAAAGAGTTACGAACTTTTAAGTTTATCAATGGCAGACATTGTAAGCATGGGTAGACCTTCTCAAGATGCTGGTTCACATTGCTATTCCTAATACCTCAAGAGTTTCTGCATCTCAAAAGTTAGAGTCCAGTTTAAGCCTACACTGTGAAAATCATTCTGCCCAACAAGATTTTCATAATGAATGGCTTGTAATTGAAGCAGCCTCTTACTGGCGATTCACAAGAATTAAACATGTCAGCTTCATCAAATGCCAATGGGCCATCTGAGAATCCTAGTTTGCATGTTACTGCAGTTAGTTTGCGCAGGAATTTTGCATTAGATGCAGTCCAAGTTTCATGGGAAGATATTACTAGTAATATTGTCCTTTCTAAAAACTCGAATCTGCTTCTATATCTAGCAAAGATACTATTATGGGCATTACTAGTCTAGATTCTCGTGATATCCTTGCAGTGTTTTACATGTTTTGGATTTCAGCTGCTCTCCATTTTATGTCGCTCCCCCATTTTGAAGGACAGTTGGGGTAGGAAGTTGACTGGAAGTTCTCTTCTGCTACTTGGGAACCCTTCTATGATATTAGACCCTTGAGGACAAGGGATCTTTCGAGGGGAAGGATTTGTTATAGGAAAATATGATGTAGTTATTGTTATGCTTATTTTTATTTTTCGGTTATTTCCATTTTTCTGTTTGAGTCAGTAAAAGAAGATTCTAAATACTGATGAGGTGGCTAGTATCACCCATTATATAGGGTGAAAATGATGAATGCACAAGCATATATGAAATCAATCAAAATTTCTCCCTATATCCTCTATTCTCTTTTATATGCATTTGATGCATCTTAGCTTTTAATCTCCGGAGATAGTTCTATAATCTCTTTCTCCCTGATTAATTGCATTGAATACTCTCGGATTCACTGCAATCCCTGAGAATTCTATTTATCATCCATTTTTATAGTAGTTAGTTGATTACCCTGTTGAGAAGGTCAGCTGCTATGTCTCAGATGACAGTGTGTCTATGCTTCTCTTTGATACGCTGTCGGAAACTGCAGAGTTTGCAAGAATATGGGTCCCTTTTTGCAACAAGTATTGCGTTGACCCAAGGGCCCCGGAGTTCTATTTCTCTCAGAAAATTGATTACTTGAAAGATAAGGTGCACCCCACGTTTGTAAAGGAGCACAGGGCCATGAAGGTGGTAACATTGATAGGACATGAAAGCTGCTTTTAGTGATTTTTCCTTCTCTCTCTCTCTCTCTCTTTTTTTGGTTCCTTTTGGATTTGTGTTATTGTCCTAGTATCCATGTGAGACTTAAGGCAAAAATTTTTTTTTTTGTAAATTTTGTTCTAGAGAGAGTATGAAGAGTTCAAAGTGAAAATTAATGCATTGGTTGCAAAGGCTCAGAAAAAACCAGAAGAGGGGTGGGTGATGCAGGATGGTACCCCATGGCCTGGGAACAACTCTCACGATCATCCAGGAATGATTCAGTTTTGGCAATTGCATCCTCGCAGTTATTTCTTATTTGATTTGCATTTCAATTTTTTGTCATTCAAGAAATGAAAAGAGAAGGAACTCTCACTGGCATTTCAATGAATATGAAATTGTGAATATTTATTGACTTGGATCCTCTTGGATCTCCAAAAAAAATAAAATAAAAACACTAGGGGGGTTATACTATGTCTCAAAAACTGCAACCTTTCTTTAAAACTCATGGTATATCAATAAACTAGAAAACTAAGTAATACAATGACTTGCCTTTGCAGGTCTATCTGGGAAGTGCTGGTGCACTGGACAAGGAAGGCAAGGAACTGCCACGGCTTGTGTATGTTTCACGGGAAAAATGTCCCTGCTATCAGCACCACAGGAAAGCTGGTGCCATGAGTGCTCTGGTAAGTAGCTCAAACGTAAGACTGTATTGGTCAGTTCCAGTAAGATCAGGATATTGGAAAAACAGTTTATAACTCTTACAGTGCTGTATTTCCTCAAAAGGTTCGAGTTTCTGCTGCGCTTACAAATGCACCTTTCGTGTTGAATCTGGATTGTGACCACTACATCAATAACAGCAAGGCTATAAGCGATGCTATGTGCTTTTTAATGGACCCCCGGCTTGGGCAGAAGCTCTGTTATGTCCAATTTCCACTGAGCTTTGTTGGTGTTGATCACCATGATAGATATTCTAATCACAATACTGTATTCTTTGTTGTAAGGGACATTCTTCTAAACCCAAACTTATCAAATATTAAAATATTGCAATTTGATTAACTGACCGTCAACTTCTGCCTTGAATGTTGCTTTGGTCATAGATCAACATGAAATGCCTTGATGGGATTTAAGGTCCGGTGTATGTTGGCACTGGATGTGTGTTCAACAGGCAAGCATTATATGGCTATGAGCCACCAATATCTGAGAAAAGGCCAAAGATGAGCTGTTTTCACTGGCCTTCTAGTTGTTCTTGTGGTGACTCTCAGTCCTCATTTGATGTTGAAGAGATTGATGAACTTGAAGGCTATGATGAGCAAGATGAATCATCCTTCATGTCCCAGAAAAATTTTGAAAAACAATTTGGTCAGTCACCAGTTTTCATTGCTTCCACTTTGATGGAAGACAGTGGACTTCCAAAAGGCACCCATAACTGATTACTGATTACGGAGGCCATTCATGTTATAAGCTGTGGCTATGAAGAGAAAACTGAATGGGGCAAAGAGGTAGTTCCATTAATTACAGTGAGCACCTTCCTTTATGGATTGTGTACATGAAATCCTTGAAATGGAAACGCATTCAGGATTTGTTGATAGTGGACTTTGCTATAGTATACACATCAAGAATGCATTCAGTTTTAATTAATCATTTATTTCCTACATGAAAGCTGTTACTTTGAGTTCCATGATTGGTAAGTTGGTAACCAATCAAGTCCTCTTGATAAATTTATTCTCTCTGCAGATTGGGTTGATTTATGGCTCAGTCACAGAAGATATCTTAACTGGGTTTAAGATGCATTGCAGAGGATGGAAATCAGTGTACTGCATGCCAAAGAGAGCAGCTTTTAAGGGATCTGCTCCAATAAATCTATCAGACCGATTGCACCAAGTTCTGAGATGGGCTCTTGGTTCGGTTGAGATTTTCCTTAGTGGCCATTGCCCATTGAGGTATGGCTATACTGGAAAACTGACGTGGCTACAGAGGCTGGCTTACACTAATACCATCGTTTACCCATTCACTTCCATCCCTTTGCTGGTATACTGTACAATTCCAGCTGTCTGTCTTCTGACTGGAAAGTTCATCATCCCCATTGTAGGTGCACAATTATAAATTTTATTTAAAGTTTGACTAACTTGAATACAGTATGATTTTGGCTGCCCCAGCAACTATATATACAATGCACTTATTGATCATTTCTGTCAGGTTCCCATTCTCACATTGAGAATATAAGGGAAGCTACAAGATATTTCTAAAGACTTTTTATTGAATTCTTGTATGTCGGCCAATGAGAGCAATCGGGGAATTGAAGTTGGCCTCTATTTGCAGGAAGTTTGACCAGAAACCAATCAAAATTTCTTGTCTGCTAGGATAACTCATTTTCTTTAGGCTCTGATTCACGATTACTTTTAAAAAAGAAAAAAAGGCAAAACAGTTATTTTGCGATTAGATTCATGTCTTCTGACCAAAGTTTTCTTCTGTGCAGCTGACAAACCTTGCTAGCATTTGGCTAATGGCTCTATTTATCTCCATCATTTTAGCTTGTGTGCTAGAGCTTCGATGGAGTGGGGTTAGCATTCAGGACTGGTGGCACAATGAGCAATTCTGGGTCATTGGAGGTGTTTCTGCGCACCTTTTTGCTGTATTTCAAGGTCTCCTTAAAGTTCTTGCTGGAGTAGACACTAATTTCACCGTGAGAGCAAAAGCAGTAGATGACACTGTATTTGGAGAGCTCTATCTCTTCAAGTGGACTACTCTACTTATCCCTCCAACCAATCTTATAATTTTGAATATGGTGGGAATTGTGGCCGGAATCTCTGATGCCATTAACAATGGCTATGGCTCATGGGGACCTTTATTTGGGAAGCTATTTTTTTCCTTCTGGGTCATTGTGCACTTGTATCCTTTCCTCAAAGGTCTAATGGGAAGGCAAAACAGGACTCCTACCATAGTATTCCTCTGGTCAATACTTAAAGCATTAATTTTCTCAATGATTTGGGTCCGGATTGATGTTTTCTTGCCCAAGCAAACAGGTCCAGAACTCAAACAATGTGGGGTAGAATGCTAAGGAGGTGGAGACGAGGGGGAGTTTGTGTTCTCCCATTTCATCTGATCCAGGTTCTTTTATTTGAGTATATACCTTTTTGAGAAGAGTCCACAGTAAAAAAAACATTGCTGGTTATCATTGAAATAAACCACCACAGGAGACTAGTACATCTAAAGAGACAACTAAATCTTACAGCCAATGTTGGGCAAAACTCAATCCTTGAGTTTTAGGAAGACTAGACAATTTCTCATCTCAATTACTTCAAGCATATTCCTTAATTGCCTGATATGCAATGTGAGATTTCCTTTGATTAATAATGGATATCAAGCTATTTTTTTGTGAAACTTGATCCCTGAGAGGTATGACACTCAACTTTTCCACCTTGATGCACTCTACACCATGTCAAAGTCAACTCTTAATTAGCGTTTTAATTATAGTCCAAAGAAGCTTCTAAGCAAAAATTGTAGTTCATAGGAAAACTCATTAACCAATATACCATATTTAAGAGTCAGGGCTGCATATGCACCCAGATTATACATGGCAAATTCCAGTTTTTTGTGGCAGATCGTACAGGCAACTATAAGATTACGTAGTCTGAAGAATTATAGCCCAAAAATATAAATGTAGTCTCAAGAATAATAGCCCAAAAATATAAAATATATAAAAGGGAAGGCTCTATGTAAACTGTAAAGTACTCCTGTATCCAGAGTAAGTATCGTACTTTTACACCATTGAACACATTTTTGCAACTGTGGCTTATCTAATCATTAAATTATGTGATATTATTATAATAATTATTTATATTAAATTTAAGATAGATTAAACATTTATAGATATCTAATCTAATAATTAAATGAAATATCAATTTATTTTAAAATTTTATAAAAATTTATGAACTTAATATATTTTATAATAACTTTTATTTTAACAGTTAGAACAATATTTATAGAAACATTTATAAAAAATTATAAAATAGAGTAAATGTGATAAATTTACTCTTGAGTAGATGGATATTATACTATACGCATGGGTATAAAAACAAATTTGCTATAGGTATGACTACGGCAAAACCCCACACACCTACATGGTTCTATTTCTGAAACCCACTAAGCTTGCTTATGGTTATCATGCCAAATGGCTCGGAAAGACAAGCCTGAGTAGTAGCCGATAGTTCTTGTGCCACAGAACGCATCGTGGGTCTGGACTCTGGAGCCGCACGCGTGCACGCCAAAGCTATGGTCACTATGAACACTACTGCTTCAGCTAAATGGCCCGTTGGGGGTGGAAGCCGTTGGTCTAGCACATCCTTCAAAAGCACCTGTGGATCCTCCATTGATGACAGAGACTTAATTGAAGACAGGGTATCCAAGAGATCTCCAGGGTGCTTTCCCATCATTATCTCTAATACCACCACTCCAAAACTGTAGACGTCGCACTTATCAGTGACCCTCATAGTTTGTGCTAGCTCTGCAAATTTCAAATTTTGTTAGTGACCCTTTAATGTATATGCCAAGAGTATGATTGGGTTACACTGGAATTGAAATTGGTTGGAGTATGTACCTGGAGCCATGTAGCCATAGGAACCAGCGACCGAGGTCCAGCTTGAAGAATTAGAGCTTAGCAGCTTTGCTGTGCCAAAATCTGCTAGACGGGGTTCAAATTCTGAGTCCAGTAATATGTTATTCAACGTTACATCTCGGTGCACAACTGGTGGGGAGCAGTCACTGTGCAGGTAGGCAATTGCATGTGCTATTCCCTGCACAATTTTCACCCTTGCATGCCAGCTTAGCTCCAATTTTCCTTCCTCTCCATACAGAACTTTTCCCAAACTACCTCTATCTACATATTCATAAACCAAGTACATTCGTCCCCTTCTGGAACAGAAGCCATAAAGCTTTATTATATTGCGGTGCTTCACTCCTGTAAGTGTTCTTATCTCATTCTCAAAACTCCGGCGATTCACTGCTGGAATGTCATCAGAGTCTGAGATACTGAGCCTTTTAACAGCAACAACCTGACCAGTAGACATTTCTGCTCTGTAAACACTTCCAAATCCTCCTTTTCCAATGCAGTACTTGTCATTGAAGTCATCGGTGGCCTTAACAATTTCACCAAATGTGAATGTCCCATCTCTTCCCCATACCATGCAAATAGATTGATCATTCTTTTGAATGCTTTTAGACTCTTCGTCAGGGATTTTGGTTTTTCTTCGGAATATCAGGATTGCAACACCAGTCATCCCAATGAATAGTACCCCACAAACTGGCATAATAACACCAATAAGAACCTTTTTGCTAACCCCTCCAGAGTTGTCTGGGGAAGATACTGTGAAGCAAGGAGTTAGTCCTTTTGCGTCACCACACAAACCTGAGTTCCCAACAAAAGCTTCAGCAGTCGCTATTTGGAAAATACCTCCAGTTGGGATTTTACCAGTCAAGTTGTTGTAAGAAAAATCGACAGCTTGAAGGCTGCGCATGGTTGAAAAGGATTGTGGGATTGTCCCCGACAGATGGTTGTGTGAGACATTGAGAATCTCCAATTTTGCAAGCTTTTCAAGGTTTTGAGGAATTGCCCCAGAAAAGGAGTTGCTGCTCAGGTCCAAGAGGTACTGGAGCGAGAACAGATTGCCAAGTTCTGATGGTATCTCCCCAGATAGATTGTTATGGCTTAAATTCAAGCTTAGTAATCCATTGCAATTACTGAGCTCTTTTGGTATGCTTCCACTGAAGTTGTTATCTGATAAATCAAGATAATCAAGCTGAGCCAATCTGCCAATACTCTGGGGGATTTCTCCTGTCAAATGGTTCTTGCTCAAGTTGAACATGTAGAGTTGGTTTAGATTTCCCATTTCAGGTGGGATCTTGCCAGTGAATTCATTGGAGTGTAGGCTTAGATATTGTAATCGAGTCAACTTACTTAGCTCAGATGGAATTTTCCCAGAAAGTTTATTTCTATCAAATTCCATCCTGGTTAAGTTGACACATTCACCCCACTCTGGGGAGAGCTCACCAACAAGCTGATTTCCACTAAGTGAGATGACAGCAAGATTTGGGTGAACCCCAAATGCTTCTGTGATATTTCCAGTGAATTGATTTCCATCCAGCCGAACTCTAGTTAGTGCTGAACAATTTCTCAAGCACTTTGGCAATGGCCCGGAAAAGCTATTGTTATTCACTGTCAAGAGTTCAAGCATGAAACCGCTGCACAGATCAGACGGCAGTTCTCCTGAGAAGCTGTTGTTTGAAAAGCTGACATGAGTCAAATAAGGACTATACTTTCCAAAATCTCTGGGAATGCTGCCCGAAAAGTTATTTGTGAACACAGATAATGATTGTAAAACAGTTAGTTCAGTAATGTTCTCTGGCAACTCTCCATGCAAATTATTATTGTTGACATCAAAAATTTCCAGCGAGGTTAACTTTCCAATATCCATGGGAATGGTTCCAGAGAGCTCATTGAAGAAAAGATTTATGGTTGTAATGTTTGTAAGACTCCAAATGGTTGGAGGAATTGGACCAGAGAAATGGTTTCCTGAGAGGTCTAATTGTATCATTTCCTTCAGGTTTCCAATCTCCGCAGGAATGGGGCCAGAGAACAGATTATTGTACAGAAAGAGTAAATTGATTTTTGTCAACAGGCCAATTTCAGGAGGAACCTTTCCTGTGAATTTATTGTTTTGAAGTTGCAGAGAGATCAACTCAGTCCAAGTAGAAATCAACGAAGCAGAAATTTGACCAGAAAAGGAATTTTCTGATAATCCCAATTCTGATATTTTGGCCAGATTAGATAATGACAAAGGCAAGGGACCAGTCAGATTATTCACAGCTAAACTCAGGAAGGTTAGGTTAGTGCAGAGCCCAAGCTCAGAAGGGATTGTAGAGTTCAAAAAATTGTCACGGAGATCAATTCTCCTTAGCCCCCTGAGTTGACCTAGGGAGGAAGGAATTTCCCCATGGAAAGAAACGTTATTCAGTTCAAGAACTTGTAGTCCAGATATCAATCCTATGTCTGTGGGAATAGGACCGGTAAACTTGTTATTACCCATACGAAGTTCTTTGAGATGAGGAAGCTTGGACAAGTTGGATGACAATGGTCCTTCTAGCCCACAGTTGGTCAAGTTGAGGTATTCAAGCTTGCCCAAATTGGTATACATCGATTCTGGTATTGTGGTGTTCAAATAATTCTGAGAGAGGTCAAGGTATGTCAAGTTCTGGCACTCTAGTAGGAAACTTGGGAATTCAGAGGTGAGTACATTGAGTTCCAAACCAAGGTGAGTTAAGGAAGACATGCCTGAATATTGGGACCAGTCAGGAGGGGATACAAAGTAGTTTGATCCAAGTTCCAGGTACCATACCTTCGGGAGAATTGTGAGCTGATAGGGAATGGTACCGTTGAAACTGTTGTTGTATAATCCAAGATATTGAAGCTCCTTTAGCTGGCCTAGCTCAGAAGGCAGTGTGCCTTCAAATAAGTTGTTTCCCAAGTCCAAGAAAGTGAGCTTGGAGAGGTTGCCAATTGCAGATGGCATTGACCCACTAAAACTGTTGCCATTGAGGTTGATGCGGGTCAGGTTGGGGAGGGAAGCAAAGCCCATGCCAGTGAGGGTCCCAGTGAGGGTCCCAGTGAGATTGGCACCAGATAAATTTATCTCTGAGACAGTTGAATTAGTGTTGTCACAAACAATGGCATCCCAGCTGCAAAGGTTGCCAAGGTTGGTGAGGGACCATGAGTTGAGAGAAGGAGGAAGAGGAGGAGATAGACTGTTTTTCCATTTGACAAGGGCTTCTGCTTCAGTTCTCAGTGATGCTGTGATTTTCAATGGAAGCAGAGATATGAGGAGCATATGAAAGAGGAGGGCAGGTGCCTTTTGAAAGGTTGTCATGTCTCCCCCAGGATATGGCCTCTGTATTAAATTCTTTGCATTCGAAATGACGATTTCCTCTCTTATATATAATGAATCGATTTTTCTCTGCTAAGAGTTGTCAAACATATTCTGACATTAGAATCCTAGTAGAAATTAGTTAAGTCAGCTTCTGTTCATAAAAGTCGTAGATGTTAATGTAAAGAGTAAAGACGAGGAAAGCAAAGCTATGTGGTTGGTCCACGTTTGTGATTGTGATGTGACTATAATTGTGCAAAGCTGGATTGAATAGTCCTACTAGCAGTTCATTTCTTTGGTTGACTTTGTCGTTTTAGTGTTATTTAAACAAGCACAATGTGAGCTTTTTTTTTTGAAAAATTTCACCCATAATCCAAATAATGTAGTCAGTATCTTTGTCGTATTTCATTCCATAATTAATGGTAGTATTCGCTGCACTTGCAATGAAGCTTCTACCCTTTTTTTTTCTTTGTTCAACCAATGAAGCTTGTGCCTTTTTTTGGTCTACAATGAAGCTTCTACCTGTATTGACCATTTGGAACTCACTAAAATTCTAAATAGTTAGTTGGTCCAAGTCCAGCTCATATTAACTTCATGCCTGCCTTTGATTTTCATGTTTCAAGGCTCATTACGTACTTGGGCTCTTCTTTGTAAAACTGATTAATTTTACATGTTCATTGTTCAATGAGAAAGATAACAAATATTTGTACTAATATGTTATGATAAGATCTTCATTAAAAAAATTTAATCTTTATTTCTGTTTGTAATTTCGGTGAAATATTTTTTTAATGGTTTGAGTCATGAATATAAGTTAATGCACCGAATAAAAAAGTATGCAAGGCAAGAAAATAATCTAGACAGTAATATATTTGTTTGACAATTTTTTTTAATAAATACTCATTTTAATTTCTCAAAAATATAAGTGGATATTAATTTAATTATTTAAAAAAGATAAATATTAAGTTAGTCCTTTAATCATAGAAATAAATATTAAAATAATTTTTATGTTACAAATTATATGAATAAGGTTAATAGGATTTTTTATTGAGAAATCAAATTAATGTAACTTTTAATGATTGAGAGATTAAATTGATATCACTTTCTATAATTAAGAGACTAAATAGATATTTACTTTTTTAAAAGACTAAATTAATGTCACTTTTTATTATTTAGAGATTAAATTTATATTAATTTAAAAAAAACAAATTGATGTCACATAATTTTTTTGAAAAATAAAATAAGTGTTTACTAAAAAAAATTTGGTATGTTTTGCGTACAACTAATCAAATTTAAAATGACTAATGATGTTGAGTCAGTGGCCACGTGATTTTTTTTTTTTAGGGTAAAAGTAGCCACATGAATTTTGATTCAGCGGTAGCCTGCCAAAACTGTGGGACGCAAGCTCAATTTCTGTAGCCAAAATTTAAAAAAAAAACAAAAAAGACTATATAACAGGCAAAAAGTTAGTCTAGAGCCAATTTTTTGTTATCAGAAATGCTATATCTTGTATTATATAATTAGAAAATATAATTACGAAATTAGAATTAAGAAATAGAATATAGAAGATAAGCTAAATTAAACTATGTCGATGTGATACAAGGATACACAATACAATTTTTAAGATAACTTGTCAATGTAATACAAGGATACACAATACGCATTTGACAAAGGGTCAAAGTCTTTTGAAATAAATATTTTTTTAAAAAATAAAACTTACATCATCTATTATATAATTATAAAATATAATCAAAACGTTGAAAAATGACAATATTAGATAAGTCCAAGTACACCACGTTAGCATATTTAATGACTTCATTTGACTGTTGAATAGGCAAACACTTGGAAAATGGTAGTTCCTACAAGGTTCTGAAAATTGAACCGGTCATTAAACCGGTCGAGGTATTGATTCAAGGTTTAATAGTCGAACCGTAGTCGAACCGTGGTCGAACCGAAGTATAATTAAATATATATTATTATATTTATATATAAATATATATATATATATAATTATTTATATAGTACTAAAATAAATAAAAATTATATAAATATAATATAAATCAATAATAAAATTATTTGAAACATAAAAAAAATAATGTCATAGATCAAAAAAATGTTACATTTATATAAGTAACACAATAAAAAAAAATGTCATAAAGTAAAAAAATATTACATTCATATAAACAACATAAGTTCAACAATGTTCCATCAAAAGTAATCATAATAAAAAAATTCACAAATTATACAGGATCATCATAATCAGCATTAAGTTGTTGAATATTTTCATTAAAAATATCTTCTTGTTCATATCCACCATCATGATCATCATCAAATGAAGGTTGCATTGTTGCTTGACTTGTTTCAGCCATACCAAACTCAGTATCAATATCTCCGCCTTCTAAAAAAATAAAAGACTTAGTTAGTTAATAGTAATATTATAATACATAATATCAATACTTTTATATAGAACTATAAGAATAAAACTTACCAGCATGATAAGAAGGAATAGCATGGTAAGCTGGAAAGTTTTCTTGCATATAATTCAACACAAATTACATGGGATCATACGTTGAACTTGAATGGCCCAATTATTCCAAGAATCTAATAAGCAAAATCGAGGCTACAGTTGTGGTTTGTTGTTAAGGCAAACCATATTTGCACAGGTTCTATAATGCCATCAATCTTATACACTATAAAGTGATATAAAAGTTATATCTTTTTAAATTCTTATATAATGATGAATTGGTTCAATCTTTACACAATAAGTTTTTGTACATTAAAAAATTGTCTTAGACATAAGATTAAAGATTTATGAGAGATTAGAGAATAATTTTTTTTAAATTGACTATTTATATTTATTGTATGATCTTATCATATATGTAGAGTTTTATGCAATGAATATACAGCTAGCCTTCTTGCTGCCAAAGTTTTTTTTCCCCTTTCTTCTTCTAGGAATATATCATTTTGAGACTCTTGGTATATAAAAGTGTACTCAGGTATCTCTATTTGTGTACTGCATAGTATACAACTATACATGACTGCTGAGTACATGATGAGCATTGGGATCTCACTACTAGCAAGAACTAGCATTTCAACCTTGCAAATCCAGAAATCCTCGAGAGAGAAGATCTAGAAGATCTAGAACAGCTACTTACTAAAATTTCACATTATAAGAACTTCAGCACAATGCAGTCCCTTAAGTTTCTTCAAACTCATTTAAGAATAGCAAAAACCCTTAGCTAACGCTGAAATTAAAAAAAAAAATGATTCGCTGCCAGCAGCCCAGCACGCAGAGCAGCCGGCAGCGTCACACACGAACAACACGCAGAGCAGCCGGCAGCGTCACACACGAACAACACGCAGAGGCAGCAGAGCGGTCACAGTGTCACACACAAATAAATAAAATTACAGCAGTAACAGCACGCAGAGCATATCCAGACGGCACAAACAGAATCAAAACCATCTACAAGATCAAATCAGGCAGAAAATCTTCTCCATTCTCGGCATCCAGATACAAAAACGGAAAAATCTCAGAAAATAAAAATAAAAACTATATGCAGAGGTGTATACCTTGAGGATCTCCGATCTCCGATGGCGATAAGTCACCAAACTCACTCTTTCTCTGCCGTGGGTCACCGGGTGTCAGGATCTGCCTTTCTCTCCTTCGAGTTTCGCTTCCGCAGCTAAGCTTCGTTTTCGGACGGGTAACAGACGCGGGCGAGACGCGAGACGCGGGCGAGAAGACGAGCAGCGACGAGGGTTTCGGTTTTTATTCAAACCGAAATGACGTCGTCTGATTTTTTTTTTTTTAAAAAATATATGTTAAAACGACGTCGTTTTAACATCAAATGTTCAACAAAAAAAAAAAAGATAAAAACTGGAAAACCGTGAGAACCGGCGCCGGTTTTACCGGTTTGACCGGTTTGATACCGGTTCACCGACTTTTGACCGATTTTTGACCACCCCGGTTCCGGGAGATAACCCGAACCGGGGAGGGAACCGGTTCCCAGTCGAACCGGCCGGTCCGGTCTGGTTTTCAGAACACTACTTCCACTTGAGAAATTTGGAATTCTAAAATTCTACTATCTTTTAAAATATTTAAACTAGCATTATCTTCCAATAAGTTCTATGCTCGTGTTATTAGAGCCTATATATTAGCGTTTAGAGAGTCCCTTTTTTTTAAGTTTTTGGGTCAAATCAAAAAGTGTTCAATACCTTTGATTTTGTTGTGTAAGATTATATTTTTTATAAAAGTAAAATATAATTTAAATCTTTAAAGTTTATTTTAATATTTAATTATTTTTTAAAATTTTTTATTTCATTAAATATTTTTAAAATTTAGTTTAATTTAAAAATATTAATTTTACAGTTAAATAAAATAAATATTATTCTTATGTGCACATTATGTGACTTAAGTACACATCACGCTTATGAAATAAAATATAATTTATATTTTTAAAGTTTATTTTTGTATCAAATTATACTTTTAAATTTTTTTTATTTAACTAAATCTCTTGAAATTTACTATAATTTAAAATTATATGCTAATTTTCGTTTAATTTAATAAAAAATTAATATTTTTTAAATTAAATCAAAATTTAAAAAAATTAAAAAAATAATTTAATATTAAAATAAATTTAAAAAATATAAATTATATTTTACTTTTTCCACAACTATATTTTGGTAAAAGTCCTTTCGATTTTTGGTCGCAAGTCAAGACATGCAATAAATTCAAAAGTCAAAGTTTGGAAAATGCCAATGGCGTTTTTCAAATTTTTATATTCCAAAAGTCCTAACGAACACCACAACACGTCAAAATGTCTCAAAGATTCATGCATTTTCCTGCTGAAACGCATGCTATGGTTTGTTCAAACTTCGCAGTCTCTCTTGCTGTGCAATTGTTCATTGTTCTTCTTAGTACTCTTTCACATGTGACTCAATTTTCGCTGCCATTCCCTCACTTCTGTCGACCCAACTAAATTTCAAATGAGATACTATTGTGCAAATATGGTGCACAATTAATTTATCTACTAAGTGGATAAAAGTGAACAATTATTTTAATAAATATTGCATCTAAATAATTTTGCAATTTGCCGTTAAGATTTGGAGACTATGCAAGTCCTGGGGATTGTGGTTGTTATTGTAAATTTATTCTAATTAATAATATAATTTCTCATAAAAGAAGCTGATAAATAATTTTTTTACACAATTAAAAATTCTTGTCAACACTTATTGTCTACTGATTTTTTGTTTTGAAAAATATTTGCCCAAATTTAAAAATATTAAATTAATTCTTAATTATAGTTTTAATTTAGTGTGTGTATATATATATAATGTGTACATAAAAAGAATTCACTTTAGAGGTTCCTTAATCTAGCATATGAAAACTCAAATAATCTTAAGAATAATGCTATATAAATAAACTTTTACACATATACAATTTGCACTTATTTTTATTTTATATTTATTATTTTACAATGTTAAATTGAATTTTTTTAAAAACAAGTCTTATATATAATTTAATTACTATATACTCTAATTATATTTTTTTATTTATTTAAGAGTAGTGCATTTAATATTTTTCATAAGCATAAATGGTCATTGATGCAAGGTTGGACAAACATATGCATACTTTCTTTTTTTTTTATTTTCATGATACCCTTAGATAGTGATATCCCTCATCAATAATATATTATTTATCTTTGAGTTTTTCATCAAAGATTACTGCATAAACTAGACAACACAACTTATGAATATTAAACTATTTGTGATGTCAAGAAAATTAAATTTAAAACTGACAAAAGTTTTTAGTTTCATTTTTGTTGGGATCACTTATTGGTGGGCAGTTTGTAATTATTATTGTAAACTTTCATTGAGACTTACGACATATTTTGATTTTAGAATGAGATAATTTTCGTTTTTCATAATTTTTTTAATAAAAAAATGATAAAACAAAGTTATATGTAAATAATGTACATTTTATATGAATTTTAAGTCTTTAGTTTTGTATCTAAATACTATTGTCCTACAAATATTTTTATATCAAATTTATATTCAAACCATCAAAGGTGATAATTTATAATTAGTTAAGTTTTTATATATATATTTTATACAAACATACAAGAATACTACCATGTACTACTAACTAGAGCCTTAGAGGTAGGATCTTTTTCTAATGTAAACACGTGACAAGTTCACAATATTCCTTTCCAACTTATGTTCAAAATCAGAACGGATCATTAATTGCGGGTAGAATTTTGGAAACGTTGGTTCTATATCAACCCGAGATGATTCGAATGAATAGGAATAGATTGGTGGAATGATAAGGACAACATTAGAAATTGTTATATTTCCATGAATGAAAAACCAGCCGTCAACTTTGACTGGAGCACAATGAAAACAAGGAAAAGGGATGTGATTATGTGATCCAATAAGAATAGGAAGGGCAAATGTCAAGGCCAACGGGTCATGGGGACAATGGGTTTTTGATAGAGCCAAATTTTAGAAAAAAAAGCCCAGGCCTCGAACATGCTTGGGCTTTAGCTTGCATCGAATACGACAAAAAGCCCATGACTCATGTCCCAAATTCTTTTCCAACTTATCTTTTATTCAAAATTGATCTTGCTACTAGTGGGCCAAAATACTTGGGCTTATAACTCAAGTTAAGGTCATGATGCCAATCCCGAAACTATCATGAGACTTGGCATCTAAGACCAAAAGTTAAACAAGTTTGGGCTCAATATATTGTTATTTACCATCTTTGTGGAGTTAATATTCCGACGATTTGCCACTAAGTATTTTATCTTAGTCCCTCTAAAAAAATTTATTTTAAACATTTCAAAAATTATACTTGGAGAGCGTCGTGAAATTGGAGTTAAGTTTTGTTCAAGCAGATAATTTAGACAAATAATTTTAGAATCCGCCACCAAAGATAGAAAAAAATTGACCAATAAATAAAAATATTTCTAAAATACTATGATATAATTATAACTAGTATTTTGATAAGTATTTTGCATTTTTTAATTTTTACTTATGTAATTATTTTATTTATTAATTAATTATAATAATATATTCATATATATTTAAAGTCAGATATAATATTATATATAGAAAAAAGAAAGATAACTCAATGTATTTTAAAGTAATTATATTTATAAAATGTAATTATCAACAAAATATTTATATTTATAATTTTATTTTTTTATATTTATATTCAATTAATTATTAATAATTTTTAAAAAAAGTAAAAATTGAGAGTTAAAGAATAATTTTTTTATAATAATATAGATTTATTCTCTTAATATGTTTATAATTAGATGATAATATAAAAAAAATTTATAATTAAACTTAATATAATTATTTTGTGAAATTTATATTATAAAAATTCCTCAATTTATAGTATAATATAAATTGTCTCCAATTTTTTATACTATAAATAAGGGAATTCATGTCAGATTTAGTGAAAAAAATTCGTAGCGTTTATCATTTCTAAAAAAAATTATATATCTTAAATTCACAACAAGTTACTAATTAAAATTAATTTAAATGAAAATTAAAAAAAATCAAAAGCATTGTTATTTTTTTCTTTTAAAAACGTGAAATCATCAAATATTAATTTAAAAATGAAGCATTACACAAAAAGCACACAGTAAATCCTAACACTGGGCGCCAATGAGTCACAACTCAAATGGCACCTGGTGTTGCTTTGTGTGCGAGAATGACTTCGATTATCTCTAATGTCGCTCCCTTCCCTCTTTACCCCTCCACCTTCCTTCCATGTATAGCTTTTGCTTGAATATTTTATTACGAATGAAATGAGATAGAATATAACATAATGGAATGATATACAATGAAATAAAACATAATAAAATAAAATAAGATTTTTTTTATAATTGTTTAGATATTTAACATTAAAATGATTCTATCTCTCAACCTTAATTTGAGAAGAAAGAAAAATAAAAGTATAAAGTAAAATAGAACAAAATAAAATTCACTTAATTCTATTTTATTTTATATTATTTTTAAAAATTCAAATAATAACATTCTTATCGTCCTATTTTATTTATCTCTTTTTCATCTTCTACTACCTAGCATCCTCAAGTGAAGCATCCCTAGGTCCCATACAACGTAAACCCATGGATCTAGTTGAAAAAAAAAAAAACAGAGTATTAAAATTTATCTTATCTTGTAACTTCTTTGAATTTTAGCCATTTCGTCGGTCTTTGATGGTCCAAAGTAGTTAGCAACACTTCAGCAACTGCTTTTTTTTTAATTATTTTTAAACTGCCTGGTTTAATGGTTATTAATGGATCTCATGTCTCATGTTCATATTTAATCCGTGAAGGATAGAAATTGGAAAATTAATAGCCACATATAATATATATACATGGAATTTTTCAATAAGTTTTGGGGATAGTCTATAATAATCCATCACTGCTCTTATTTTAAGAAAAAGTTGATTTTGATTGGTAAAAATATTAAATCGATTATACTTTTACTGTAAAAAAATGGGTATTCAAAGTTCAAACTCCATACTTAAGTTTAATTATTGAGGATTTTATCTCTCTTTCCACTTTGTGCAAAACTTTTTGAATTTTACACGTTAAGAAGAAGAACAAGAAGAAGAATGGAAACAGACTAGACTGTCCCATCAACTTGTCCAGTTAGATTTCTCTGGCCCAAGTCTTATATGGGTTCAAGAAGCATCCAATACAATTTGTAATCTTGCTCTGTTGGACTTTTTGTCCCGTTGAGTGTTGATAAAAAAAAGTGTTGTATAAATTTGGCCACCATTTTTCAAAAAAAAAAAAAGCATTCAATAGAACACTTGAAAAATTATATTTAAACTAATGCATACAATTTTAATAAAATACTTTAAATTTTCTGACCTAACTCGTCAGCCAAAATGAAGGGCTTGAGTTTTTTTTTTTTTTCCTATGAAACTAACTGCGTTACTGGAAAGCATGTTATTAAATACTATTGAAGAAAATATTTAAGTATAGAATATTTAAATCCTTAAAAACTCTAACTAAGCATACAATCATCCTTAGAGACCATATTAATATTAATATGTAATATATACATTAAAGTATTTAATTTCAATCTATTATTAATATAAAATTATTTTATATTATCATCTAATTATGTTACATTATATTATTAAATAAGTTTAATTTTTAAAATAACTATTATTTTAATTAATTTTTTTAAAAAATATATTAAAATATGAATTGAGGATAGTATAAAATTTTACTATCAAAAGGAAAAATAATAATTTAAAAAGTGCATGCATATAATCTACCAATCAATTTGAAGGATCAAATTTCCAGCTTCCTTTGCCTCGTCAACGCTGAATAAATCAACTATGAAACTCCGAGCCTTAATATCTATTCGTCATTCTATTGGCGTCGTCTGAATAATTAACTGAAAAACCGAGACTTATTCAAAGCTCGTAGTCTCAATCATGCCAACTTGGTTCTTTTTGTTTTTTTGGGTCATAATTTCTAAGGAAAGAAGAAAGCACGTTCAGTCGTTCACACCTGCAAAGCAACGAAATGAACTCGAAAATGTTCAGCATTTACAGTCATGGCTTCCTTAAACTTTGATCCAAAAGGGTCTTTTGTAGCATGTAGAAGTTACCGCTTTCAGGAAATCCTCCAGTGTGTGTATTTCTAATTCAGGTTTTAATTCACAAGTCTGCCTATGTTCACGCCCTTTTTTCTTTTTTATTTTTTTCATTATCTATCATTTTTTTTTTTAGAAATAAGAGTATCACATGATTCAACTTATTTAAACTGTCTTATAAGTTTAATATTTTCGAACGAAGAGTAACAATAATATATCTGTTCTCAAGTGGCTTGTTTGAAACTCCTCTTTATAAATATGTGGCAATGTAAGCCGGCTAAAGATCCCCACGGTTGAAACTTTCAAAGTCAATATTGTACGAGGCGAGTTCTCTTTCACATGTGATTATCAGTATATTCTGTGAGTCCAAACCATGTCACTCTCATTTAGCAGTTAACAGTTAACACTTTCAGTTTCATTTGAAGATAGTCCATGATGTGTTCAATACATTGCATACCCACATAAATATACACAAGCACATATTAACAGTATAATTTACACACACAGTTGTCTGCAGAGATGACTGATAAAAACTTGCTGAACTTATTTGAATGTAACCTTGCAATGAGCTAACTATTTTATCAGAGTCTAGAATAGTGAATTACAAATATATACAGAAACACATTATAAATTACAATTTGCAGATACCATTTGAAACTTTCTTCATACTACGTTGTCATCAAATCAGCAAGGAATTAAACTTACAGACAACACATACAAGATCATATCTACCGGTCAAATTTTTCTCATCATAATTTCATATAATAAGAGAATGAATCATGACACAACGATAAGGTTATTTTGTCTTAACCTGATGATCACAGTTCTAGTCGAGAAAATATCTACTCGCGAGGGTAAACTCCAAACGTCTTAAACAACAAAATCACTTAAAATAGGCTCACGTGGCATGGATTCAAATCTTCTCTTACTTTTCTTGTCCTAACTCTATCTTATTAATTAAGTACGGATAAATCAGTAATAAATACTTATATTTTTTAAAAATTAATATTAATTAAAAAAATATTTTTTTTTACTAATTTATTAATATTTGATTGGGAGACACAGTTTCTTACTAATTTATTATTATTTGATTGGGGGACACAGTTGGGGAGAGAGGACTTGAATCCAGCATGGCATAGCATTTGTAGATAATGCCGGGATCATGTAGTTCTCCGAAAGATATAATTTTTATGATATTTAATTCAATAATAAAGTCAAAGAAAGAGGGAGTCATAGTAAAAAAAAAAAAGACACGTCTCCTGACACATACAAACTTCCATATATATGATGTCGTGTTAGCTCCAAATTTTGGTATGAAAAATTATTCACTTCATTGAACTACTAAATTTGGCAGCATGAAGATAATTTTTCAGCTGACAATTTTCTCTCTGGTTTTGTCTTGTATGCTTGCAGAGATTTCAGCACAGAAAGAAGTAGAATCTCTGATTACCTGGATGAACAGTTTGAACTCTCCCTTTCTGCCTTCATGGAATCTCACAAACAACAGCAGGAGTCCATGCAACTGGAGTGGCATTACGTGTGATAAAGTTCGCAGTGTTGTTGAGATAAAGCTTTCCAATGCAGGCTTAGATGGAACCCTCACCAGGTTTGACTTCTCTGCCCTTCCTAATCTCAGTACCTTGAATCTCAGCTTGAACAACCTGGTTGGAGAGATCCCGGCTGGGATTGGAAATGCAACAAAGCTGAAAATGCTTGATTTGGGTAGCAACAATTTCACAAATCCAATCCCCCCAGAAATGGGAAATCTCTTACAGCTAAAAGTTCTTCGTCTCTCTAACAATTCACTCTTAAACCAGATACCATCTCAACTTAGCAATTTGCAGAATTTATGGCTTCTTGATCTTGGGGGAAATTATTTAAAGAATCCTGACCCAGCTCAATTTAAGGGCATGGCATCCATAACAGAACTTAATCTCAACCATAACTACCTCACAGAGGTTCCCCCATTTGTTTCTGAATGTCCAAAGCTGATATCTCTTGATCTATCACTCAACACCATTGCTGGGCAGATTCCAATACACTTACTAGCCAGTCCTAGGAACCTGACAATCCTAAACCTGACAAACAACAACTTAGAGGGGCCAATTCCAGCAGAAATCAAGAACCTTTCGAACCTCAAACACCTAAAGCTTGGTCAAAACAAGCTGAATGGTACTATACCAGAGGAGATAGGTCTCTTGTCATACCTTGAGGTGCTTGAATTGCATGAAAATCTCTTCCAAGGCCCAATACCATCCTCAATTGGAAATCTTAGTATGCTTCAGAGATTGGATCTTCACAAATCAGGGCTGAATTCCAGCATCCCAGATGAGATAGGCTTCTGCACCAACCTTACTTTTATTGATATGTCAGGAAATAGCCTGAAAAGCTCCTTGCCTCTTTCCATGACTTCTTTGACAAGGATAAGAGAGTTGGGAATTTCTGATAGCCATTTATCCGGAGAACTTCATCCATCTCTTCTTTCCAGTTGGCCAGAACTCATTTCTTTGCAACTCCACTCGAATGACCTGTCTGGAAGACTTCCTCCTGAGATTGGTTCACTTCACAATCTAACTCTCCTATACCTATATCACAACCAGTTTTCTGGACCGATACCTCCTGAAATTGGAAACTTGTCAAACTTAGAAAATCTTCAACTGTCAATTAACTGTTTTAATGGTTCCATCCCGTCAACCATTGGAAAGTTACACAAGCTCGCCACATTAACTCTGGCCTCAAACCAAGTAAGTGGAGCCCTTCCTCCAGAAATAGGTGATTTGGAAAGCTTACAATTGCTGGACTTAAGTGAAAACATGCTTGCAGGACCTTTGCCGTCATCAATAATTAGTTTGAAAAACATCAATCTCCTATATCTTTTTTCCAACAATTTCTCAGGAAGTATTCCTGAAGATTTTGGGCCAACCTTCTTAACAAATGTGAGCTTTTCCAACAATAGTTTTTCTGGAAAGCTCCCTTCAGGAATATGCAAAGGAGGAAATCTTATCTACTTGGCAGCCAATATAAATAATCTAGTGGGTCCAATTCCAGAAAGTCTGAGAAACTGCATTGGACTAAACAGAGTACTGCTTGGAAATAATTTTCTCGGTGGAGACATCACCGATGCATTTGGTATATACCCAGAACTGGACTTCATTGATTTAGGACATAACAAGCTTTCTGGTTTGTTATCAAGTAACTGGGGAGAGTGCAAAAACCTCTCAAGTTTTAGCATATCTGCCAACAAGGTACGGGGGAATATCCCTCCGGAGCTTGGAAAATTGCCAAAGTTGCAAAATCTCGACCTCTCTGACAACAACCTTTCAGCAAATATCCCAGTGGAGCTTTTTAGTTCAACTTCCATTCTACTTAAACTAGATTTGAGCAACAATCATCTCTCGGGTCAGATACCAGCAGAGATAGGAGAACTTTCAAAGCTGCAGTATCTGGATTTGTCAGCAAACTATCTGAGTGGGTCAATTCCAAAAGAACTAGGAAACTGCTGGAAACTCATATTCTTGAAACTGAGTATGAACAAATTAGATGGGCATATGCCGAATGAGCTTGGGAATTTGGTCAACTTGCAGCCTCTGTTAGATCTCAGTCATAACTCCCTAAGCGGAGAGATAATCACACAGCTGGACAATTTGATATCCCTGGAGATTTTGAATCTTTCTCATAATCAGCTTTCTGGGACAATACCTTCTGGCCTTAAAGGACTGGTAAGCCTTCAGTCAGTTGATATATCCTACAACAAACTTGAAGGTCCCCTCCCAGATCAGGAAGCTTTTCATAAAGCTCCAGCAGAAGCACTGGTGGGTAATGCCGGTCTGTGTGACGGCAATGCAAATTTGAGTCTTTGTGGTGGAAACAAAAGCAATAAACGTAAGCTGATCATGGTTGTAGTCATTCCACTTGCTGCTTTAATCATTCTATTGGTTTCCCTTGGAATCTTCATCTTCCATCGTTATTACGGAGTAGATCAAGATGAAAAGGACGAGAGTTCAGAGGGAAAGAACTCATTCTTGATATGGAATTATAGGAACGAGATAGAGTTTAAGGATATACGTACTGCAACAGAGGATTTCAGTGACAAGTATTTCATAGGAATAGGAGGGCAGGGCAGTGTCTACAAGGCAGTGCTTCCAACAGGTGACATCTTTGCAGTAAAGCGTCTTCACCAATACGAGGAAATGAACTTCTCTGGATATCAGACAAAGAACTTCATGTCTGAAATTCATGCATTAACTGATGTTCGTCATCGGAATATTGTAAAAATGTGTGGGTTCAGTTACTTGGACGGGTCCATGTTTTTCATATACGAGTATGTAGAAAGAGGCTCGCTAGGGAAGGTATTGCAGGACGAACAGGAGGCAAAGGCCTTGACCTGGGACATCAGGTTGAATATGATAAAAGGACTGGCAAATGCATTGTCTTACTTGCACCATGACTGCACACCCAGCATTGTTCACCGAGACATATCCGGAGACAATATTCTGTTGGACTCAGAGTTTGAGCCTAAGATCACTGACTTTGGGACAGCAAGGTTGCTAAAAGATGGAGAATCAAACTGGACAGCTCCAGTTGGATCTTATGGCTATATAGCACCAGGTTTGTCTCAAACTTCTAAGTCCATAACTTTCATTTGCTAGTTTGACTTGCTTGCAATTTGTGACCTGAAACAACTAGAAAATTTCTTGCTGTCACATGACTTAAGGAAACATTATCACAACTATTAAAAATTTATACTCATATTTCTCTTATTTTCTTTGTTTTTTTTTTTTTGGCCCTTTTATGGTTTGCAGAGCTTGCTCTTACAATGAAGGTGACAGAAAAATGTGACGTATACAGTTTTGGAATTGTTGCATTAGAAATTCTGGTGGGGAGGTACCCTCATGAGCTCCTTCTGTGTCTAGAGTCTGGGGGATCTGATCAACACCTTGCAGATGTCTTAGATAAGAGGATAGCTCCTCCAGCTGGTCCTGCCGTCCAACTCCTAATATTGGTTGCGAGCCTGGTTCTAAAATGTATTGATAATGATCCATTGTCTCGACCCACCATGCATCAAGTGTCCCGAGAACTTTTATCATCTGCTTCTAGGTCACTCTCTGCCCCTTTCAGCATGATCACATTGCAGGATTTACTGGACATGTAGATGAATAGGCTCTGGGATTGAGATGAAGTGCATTTTGCTTCAACATCAATCTTTGTAGATGTAATAGCTCCTGCAATCACTTATACACATAGTTCGATTTTCTTTTCCCTGATTGGAAGTTTCTAAGAAACACACTTACTGTGCGTATTTCCAACCCTTCATCTCAAAGCCTGGCCAAAGAAAATTAAAAAACGAAAACGAAAAAAGCATTGATTTCAAGAGTGAGATGCGGTGATAATCCATTCACATAAATTATTTGATTCAAATGTCATCCATGAGAACAAAGAGCATTTCGACTAACACAGAAACTAGGAAATGAAAGACTAACTAGAGAGAGTTAAGGGAAAAAAAAAAACAAGAATGGTTGAACTAAAAAGGAAGTTCAGCTGAGATACTGTCACGGTAGGAAGGTACAGGAAATTGTGAATTGGAAGATACCATTGTAAGACAACAGATAAAACATGCTCATAGGAATGGATTAGCAATTGCTCCTTTACTATATAATAGTAGTAGTGCTATATGGAAATTATTGAGTGTGTGCTTAAAGATGACTATGGTGCAACAAACATTCCCGGATTCCCAGCAAGAATATCATAGGTTGTAAATATAGTACACATACAATTGTTATCAGCTGCACTTGCAGTTAGCACAGGTGGATAATTATTCAAGGGATGCATCATAATTTAAACTTTAAAGGCCTGCAAAGATAGTTCAAAGTCACATACTTCAGAGAACCATGGATCATCTTATAATGTGCTGCAAGAGTTGCATAAGTTTGCAAGTAGTATCAGTTCGGAAGGCAATATCTGAAATTAATTAGACGGACACTAGATTGACCCGAACTTTACTGGACCCATTTAAATCTTTTTTTTTTTTTTTGGTACTGCTCAAGTTTTCGGCACACCAACTGGTGGAGACACGCCAGCAGTGTGCTAAAAGCCCTTTTCTACTCAAAAACAGCACAAATAGGTTACGCACAACCTAGTAGAGTTGTTAGCTCGCAATAAAAAACCGAAAGAAAACAAAGAAGGTGGTCCAATATAAGGAAGGCTAACTGAATCTAGTAGTTTCTTATCAGATTTCACACACACCGTACGAAGTTGCAAGGAAAGTTTCAGTTCGTAATAATTATTTTCTTTTATTTTTATAATGTTAGTATAAAAAAAGTTATACTATTGTTACTTTTAAAAGATTAAATTTATAAAATATTTTAAATTAAACTATACAAAAATACTCTTAATTTATACAAAATAAGATGATGAGTTATGTATTAACAACACAAACACCATGCGGTAGTTTATTAGTGGGATCCTTTTTATCTGCATGAAGCTCCAAGACCGAATATTAGTTCCATGAATGTAGAGGTTATTATTAGGCAAGGGGATTTGACTAAAATTCATCATGGCAGAACAAACGGAGTCACAGTATAGAGAAAAACTACATGATCCTATTAACCAACGACATATTACAACAGAAAAGCAAACATCACACTTTATCACATTCACAAAAGAATTAAAAAATGCATTCACAATTTACCCAAAAACAAACAAACAAACAAACAAACAACTGCATTCCTAACACAGTACACTCCCCAGAACCACATCCTCGCAAGCTTGTCTAAAATACATGGGCCACATAGGAGGAAGCAGCTGCAGCAGCATCTCCATTCAAAGCTTGAGTTCCAATGGGGTTGAGTTCCAATTCACTTTCTTATCCTGAACAACCAGTAAAATCCAAACAAGAATTTACACTCAACCAATGCATAATTTCCCGCAAATTTCACTTCAGCTGTACCTCTCTGTACTTGCTTCTTGTGTTAGGAATTCCTTTAAAGGAAGTTGCTGAGCCAGAATCCTCAGAATTCCAGTAGGTTCCAACAGTGCCTATAATGGGCATCTCATCCGGACTCCGACTTGGTGACTTCCTTGGTGAAGAAGAAGCTGAAAACTGTTTGAGCTCTTCAACTGTTAATGCACCTAAAATGGGCCTATCCTCATGGCTTATCACCGAATTTGAGCCTTGTGAGGTGCTCCTGTCGGGGGTACCTGCATACAAAGAGACGGAGCTAGCCTTATTAACCGGTGTAGTTTCTGATGAAACCAACCAATTTGAAAGGCTAGCATCAACCGCTATTTCCTGGTTCAATTTCTTTGATGGGTCAATTTCTGATTTCAAGCTGAAAGATATTTCCTTAAAACTTGGTTCTGCACTAAATGCAATCCGAGGCTCTTGGCTCGAAATGTAATTCTCTTTCTGAGACCTCAACGGTGGTGTTCTTTTAGCCTTAACTGCTTTCCATTGAGTGAGGTTCTCTACTGGGTTCAGCACAGGATGAACATAAACACTTCTATCTCGAGCATTGGGGTTCAACCCAACAGACCTCACGTCCCTATCACAAGTTGGGGTTGGAGTCTCCACCCCCTCAGCAACCACTTGATTAGCAGCAGCTCTTGCCCTTGAGTATACTATTCCATCTTCGAAGTCCTCACCCAACTCATTATATTCTTCTCCCATGTCACTATCGCCATCTTCATCATCCTCATCACTAAGATCACTATCCCCGTAATCCAATTCTCCATCTTCATCATCACTGTCTCGGCAATTCTGGTACCTGTGGTTTGAAGGGTAAGACCCCGTTGAAGTCACCGAACTATCTTCAGAGGAAGACTTCGATTGGCTTGGTTTTACCAAAGCTTCCTCCTCTCCACCTTCTACACTCTTCTCCGGTGGGAAATCCGCAACTGCATCCGGCAAAACAGGCTCGTATGTTTTCACATTGGAATCAAAAGTTACTTTCTTTCTCGTACTGGCGTTCAATTGCTCCTCAGGTTTAGCCCTACATCCAAATCCCATTTATCTGTATCATAAACTTCAAAGCGAAAATTAACAAAGAGAAACCTGAACAAAAATAGAAACTTGAAACCCATTTGCTTACTGGACTTCTGATGCAGGGCTAAGAACGGTTTCGGAGTAATCCTCAACCGAAGAGACACTAGGTTGCTCTGGCCTGCTACTAGCATTTCGCTGCAACAGTGTTCGGGATTCAATTACGTTAGAGAAAAGCTTATGTACTTAGCTTTTGTTTGGCTGCTGAGAAAACCAGAGGCAAGAAATTGGAGGGTGCAAATGTAAAGCTTTAAAGTGAAATGGAGAACAAACATGAAATAATAAAAACAGCAGAAGTCTGATTCTCCTATCCCAACACCTTAAAAATAAAAGTTTTTTTATCTGAAACAGGAAAGAAAAGAAAGAAATTGCTTGCTATTCTGGGATGGGTTTTTCCACCCAGTTTCTTAGAAGCCAAACAAAAAGGGTCAGAGAAATCCAAAAGCAAATCGAAGCTCGGAGGGTCGTACTTGGTCTCGAGGCAGAACCCTGCGCCTCTGTTTTCTACGTTTGGCATCTTTGGAGGAACCAAAACAACCAAGAAAGCAACCCATCAGTGCGTAAGAGCAAGCCTCAACTTGAGCGCAAGAAGGTTTGGCTAATGGGTTTCTTCTTCAATTTTCATGCCATCAAATACATCTCCGAGAGAAAGACACGCAGAGGCAGAGGAAGAGAGAGCGTCGAAGTCGAAGTCGCAGTCGCAGTGAAGAAGGCCCTTTTGTCGTTGTTTTTTTTTTCTTTATTTTTTCAATTTTCTGCATAGTAATTATTTTATTTTATTTAAAAAAAAAGTGGGAAGTGACCGTTACAAAAGCATGATCGTGATGACAGCCTGTAAATCGGAAATTTCGTTGTTTCTTTCAAAATTTTCTCACAATTGGAAGTGATCGTGTGCTTCGAGGAGCGGTGTCTGTCAGTGGAAAGACATCTGAACCGTTGGAATGGAGAGCGCCCCGCTTATCCCTTGCTGTCTGATTCAGTCTCCAACATAACGAATAGTCAATAGTCCAACCTCGAAGTGGCATCAATTTTTGCTAATCAGCATTACTATCACTCAAAATAATCTCTTCCTAATCAACTAGTGATTAAACAAATTTGAATTTCCCTACTTACATACAAGTTGATCTCTTAAAAAAAAATAATGATAATAATATAAAAATTAATATGCATACAATTTAAATTTAATGTGCTAACAATGTCAAAAAATTCTATGATATCATTTAAATCATGCATCATCAATTTGGTATATTATTAAAAAATTTAATTGTGATAATAATTATTAAAGAAGTTAGTTTTGGTAATAATATGAAATACACATTTATGGATTGATAATGTCAAAAAAAAATAAAATTAATCGATTACGATTAAATTTATATGCACAAGGTAGCTAAACTCAAATAGAGGAAAATGTAGAGTAGGAGAGAGAATTAGAAGCGAGGGAAAGAATTGCTGCGCATCATCCGAAAGAGTTATCACGGGGCCCGTTGAGAAGGCAAGGTTTGGTTGGCAGGGGAAAGAGAAACAAAAGTTAGCCAAAAAAGTCTGTGCATCTATTACACCTTTGTGCATCTATTACCACATTTCAGCTACGTTGGAGAATAGAAGAGTGCGAACATTTTCAATAAGGTGATTTGTCATTTTTTTTTATTTTTTATTTTTAAATGAATAATTTTAAATTTAATTCTTTAAAGTGAAGAGTTTATTTTAAAAATAAAATAAAAAATATTAATTATTAATAAAAAATTAATAATTAAAATAATATATATATATATATAATGAATTTAAAAATTATTAAAATTTATTTTTTAAATTTTTTATTAATAATTAATATTATTTATTTTATTTTTTAAAAAGAATTCTTTATCTTAAAAGAGATAAATCTAATAATTTTATATCTTCTTAATATATTTTTTTCTTAATAATTTTTTTAATTATTAAATAAAGTAAGTATTAAATATTTTTTATGTTCTTAAAATATTAAATATTTTATTTTAACATTTAATACTTATTTTATTAAGTATTAAAAAATTATTAAAAATATTTTAAAAAGATGTAACATTATTTTTTAAAAATAGATGAATAGTTTTTATAACTTGAATTTAAATCTAACTAAATTTTATTCTGATTATTTTTTCTTCATTACTCATGCCATAAATATGATAAATAGATTACAACTCCACTCTAATGAACTAGCCGAAGAGTTTCAAACGGATCTAATTCCACACAAACCAATCTGTAGCTCCAATTCCAAGCCAATATATTAAAACGGTTCTAAAAGCACAAAGTTCAGTTATGCGTGTTTGTGTGACCCAGTTCAAGGCAACATGAAAATCATGAAGCCAACGTCCAAAATGGTCCCTGACTAAACTACCATAATCAGCTTTACTAGGATTCTCAAAGGAGGTTAGGTTTGTTGATATAGAGGTAATGAGTTAGAATTTTTTTTTAATAGTATCCTATTTTTTTTCGGTGAGCTAATTAGTGTCTTTATTTGGTTAAATTTTGAGATACCTATCTTTACTACTATATTTTTTCACCCAAAAAAACAATTGAGACCTTTGTTGCTACATGACATTAGTGGTAATTTAATTTGATTTACATGGTAAAATTAATATTTACAATATTTATTAAAGTATATTTAAAGGCATTCATTAATAATTACAATAAATTTATAATATATTTTTTAAAAGAATTAAATAAAATATTTCCTTCATTTTTACTGTTTAACAAGTAAGGTGTGTGCCTCTATTTAGCATTAATTAAGGATATATTTGTTTTAGAATTTAATTTTAATTTATTGTTAATAGAAAATTATTTTATACTATCATTTAATAATATATTATCATAATTAAATTAATTGATAATAAATTAAAATTAAATCATAAATTTTATATTTAAAATAATTATTGGATAGATGAACTCAGTCTATCTCATTTTGTTTCAAACCGTTATGTTTGAATAATGTGAGGAACAATTTTTTCATGGCTCACCATTATTTAAAAAACGAAAAGAAAAATGGAATGGGGTGAGAGAGGCTCGAACTCTCGACCTCAGGATAACTCAGTAGCTATGAGACCTACGCGCTAGCCAACTGCGCCACCACCCCGGTTACGAGACAAAGGCCGTAAAATTTAACAAATATTGGTAAAAAATGAATCCCGGTTCTTCCCTTCCCTCGTTCTGAACTCTTGAATCCCAATTTAGAGTAAGGAAAAATGAAGCTTTTTCTTTAAAGACGGAGAAAGAGAGGAGAAGTAATTGTGATAAACTGGACTGAACAATCCGAAATATGGTACATGCTCAAGCCTCAAGGCTCCCTCTACATTTTTTTCAGTAGGCTATATGTCAACCACTTTCTTGGTCAATTTATTACTTTCCTTTACAATAAATATATTTGTCTACTAGGTATTAGCCAATCAATCTATGTTCTCACCAACCATATCCTATAATTACTCTTAGCAAATTTATCTATATTTTGTAGGATCAAGAATTAGGATTTGATGATCCCGTTTAATATTATAGGATTAATGAAAGCTAGCACATATTTCTTCTTTTTTTTTTACCATAAAATGCTGAAACTCGCATTATCCTCTGCAGATTGACTAAACAACCTTTTCACTATGGGTGCCCATTATTTTTCTACTGATTGATTAAAAAAACCTTATCGCTATGGGTGCCCATTAACCTCTACTGATTCACTAATGATAATTATTACACAAACCTAATGACATATTGGTTTTTAATCCCCATCTTCCTCATTTGAAGATAATATTTCACAACTATTTCACATCATCAGGATAAAATTATATGCAGTTATACATGTCATGCCAGCCCATCTGCAGATACCCTTTTATATACTGTTAATTTTATTTAATTAATAGTAACTATAAACGAATCATCTTTGTTTGACGCTATGTATTTGATGTATTCACATGTAATAAATGCTGTCGGCAAATTATAATTTTCTTATTTCAGTTTCAAATCAAAGTCTTAAATTTATATAATAGGAAGGGCCCTACCATAGCTAAGAATGAAAAGCATGAGACGCATAGCAGTACAAGTGACTAGAGACTAAAAAAGGGAACGAGCCATACAAATATATTCAGTGAAAGCCATTTGAATCAACGGAAACTCATTCTGTTCCCTTAATATAGCTTATGACTTTTTGTGGAATGTCAATTTCACATCAACTTCTATTAGCTGGGACGATAATTTAAAGGTACACATCATCAAATAAACAAGGAAAGAAAGAGACGGAAAATGTGTTAGTAAATAACAAGAAGTACGAAACAGAATGCAGCTGATTCCTCTGTGTGTGTGTGTGTGTGTGTGTGTGTGTGTGTTGTGTTTTTATTTTTTTTTATTTTTTTGCTTAGATTTTCTTGTTAGTTAGCTCATCCAAATGGACAATGTATGACTTTATAGGTTGAGAAAGCTAAGCTTCCAAAATCAGAGTCCTCGTCTTAACTATATAAAAACCCCCATGAAAAGATACAATCCTCACAAGATTCCCCACAAGATCCCAAGTCATTGTTGTTCTCCAGCATCATGGCAGTGGTAGGAGAAAATGGCCCTGCAATCGAGAGAGAGGATTACACTGAAGATGGAACAGTGGACCTAAAAGGTAGACCCGTTTTAAGATCAAAGACAGGAGGATGGAAAGCTTGTTCCTTCATAGTAGGTAAGTGCAACCTTTTTTGTTCTCAATGGCATTCTGAAACTTGCTTTGATTTGAACCTTTTTGGATACCCCCAATCCTTTCTTTCTTCCTTCATATCGTTTTGCACATACAATACAATGACTGGTTGTTACTTTTGAATATGGGACTTGCTTGTATGTGTTTACAGGGTATGAAGTGTTTGAGAGGATGGCATACTATGGGATAGCATCAAACCTGGTGCTGTATCTAACCACGAAGCTCCATGAGGGCACTGTGAAATCTTCAAACAACGTTACCAACTGGGTGGGTTCAGTGTGGATGATGCCAGTTGTAGGGGCTTACATAGCCGACGCCTATCTTGGCCGATATTGGACCTTTGTAATATCATCAGGCATTTATTTTTTGGTATGAAATGTGAGATTTATTTTCACCCTTTGAACATTACTTCGAGTGCAACACCGTGTTTTTTTTTTATATATATAAACTAATTTATTGTTCAATATATTGAACTCAATTAGAATGTGTATGTTCCTATCTTTTATAACCATAAACGGGACACGCCTTTGTTTCCTTTGGCCACAGGGAATGTGTTTGTTGACTTTAGCAGTTTCATTACCAGCACTAAGGCCACCACCATGTGCTCAAGGTGTCGGAGACGAGAATTGCCAACCAGCGTCACCATTGCAAGTGGGTATTTTCTTCTGTGCCTTGTACATCATTGCAGCAGGCACGGGGGGAACCAAGCCCAACATTTCTACCATGGGAGCAGACCAATTTGATGAGTTTGAGCCCAAAGAGGGATCCCAAAAGCTTTCCTTTTTTAATTGGTGGATGTTTGGTATTTTCTTTGGTACCCTTTTCTCGAACACTTTCTTAGTTTATATACAAGACTACGTGGGTTGGACCATTGGATATGGACTCCCAACCATTGGGCTTGCTATTTCAGTGTTGGTTTTTCTGGTAGGCACTCCACTTTACAGGCACAAATTGCCCTCTGGCAGCCCTTTAACCAAGATGCTTCAAGTCTTTGTGGCTGTAGTGAGGAAGTGGAAAGTACATGTCTCAGACGATCCAAAAGAGCTACATGAGCTGAGCATGGAAGAATATGCAAGTAAAGGGAGATGCAGAATTTATCACACCTCTTCATTAAGGTTAATTGTCTAATTACTTGTTACCACTTCAAATTTCACTATATTTGTTTTTCCTAGTCACAAAATTGTGATATGAATCATTTGCACATATCTACCCTTCTCTGGATGAATAGATTGCTTTTGCTAAACAATACAACAATCACATAATCTTGATGAATGCTTGTAGTTTCCTTGACAAAGCTGCAACGAAGACCGGCCAGACTTCACCATGGATGCTTTGTACAGTGACCCAAGTTGAGGAAACCAAGCAAATGGTGAAAATGATTCCAATTTTGGTTACAACATTTGTTCCAAGCACTATGATAGCTCAGGTGAGCACACTTTTTGTCAAACAAGGCACCACACTAGACAGAAGCATGGGACCCCATTTTGAGATCCCTCCTGCATGTCTTACAGCATTTGTAACTATCTTCATGTTGATAAGCATTGTAATCTATGACCGTGTTCTTGTTCCTACGATTCGGCACTACACCAAAAACCCCAGAGGGATCACATTGCTGCAGAGACTTGGAATTGGCCTTGTGTTGCACATCATTATAATGGTCATTGCATGCTTAGCTGAAAGAGAGAGACTCAGTGTTGCAAGAAAAAAACCACATCTTTGGCAAGTATGATACAATTCCTCTTACTATTTTCATCCTCCTCCCTCAGTTTGCTTTGACGGGGGTTGCTGATGCCTTCGTGGAAGTAGCAAAGATAGAGTTCTTTTATGATCAAGCACCAGAAGCCATGAAAAGTCTAGGAACATCGTATTTCACAACTAGCTTGGGCATTGGAAGTTTTCTCAGTAGTTTTTTTCTATCGACCATTGCCGATCTCACCAAGAGACATGGTCACAAGGGTTGGATTTTGGATAATCTAAATGTCTCCCATTTAGATTATTATTATGCATTCTTGGCCATACTGAGCTCTCTCAACTTCCTTTGCTTTTTGGTTGCTGCCAAGTTCTTTGTCTATAATGTTGATGTAACACAAACCAAAATGGACTTAGAGATGAACACTGTTACATCTCAAGACAAGACTGGAATAAGCAAAAACTCCCCACAACTATATCCCAAGTCCTAGGGCTAGAGCAAACCAAGAGAATTTCCTACTGTAAGCCTTTTGAGAATGTAGTTTCAGATCTGTCCTGCTGTGATTCTTTTTCTTCGCTTAGCATGCCCTTGTTGCTAACCACTTAAAACTCAAAGTAGTGTTCTTTCCTTGCTTAAAAAATCAACAAAACTAATTAGTAATATATCCATCATCCATGATTAAGCATATCTACCTTCTTATACTTCCACCGATATCTTCTCTTGCATACAAACATAAGTAAATTAATGCGGTCTTCTTATCGGTTACTTTTAAGTACTTCTGAAAACCCTTAAACCATTACATATCAAAAGGCCAGCATTTAAACCTTAACTATCTTCCCCATACCCTAAAATTCAATTACTTGAGTATGGCAAAAAGCAAAGAATATAAGAAAAGCCAATCACCAAGAACATAGCCACACAATATACTGCAAACTAAGTCAATTTTTATAAAATGTCAATTTTACATCAACTGCTATTAGCCAAGTCAATAATTTAAAGGCAAACATCATCAAATAACAAAGAAAGAAAGAGACGGAAAATGTGTAAGTAATTAACAAGAATTGAAGTATAAAACAAAATGCAGCTGATTCCTTTCTTTTTGCCTTAGATTTCCTTGTTTGTTAGCTCTAAGGGTGGCAAATTGATGGATTTTGGATTGGATCATTAATGAATAAATAAAAAAATAAACTGATAATTCATTTAAGAACTACTAAAAATTGTTAAAACTATCAAATTCATTCATAGCCTATTTTAATAGATAGATTGGATATTTATCCATTTTCAACTAGATGTATATAGACTCTTCTTATATTCAAATACATTATATTATTCAATACACACACACACACACATATTGGATTTAATAAATATTTTAGTTAATTCATTAATTATCTATTAAGTAAAATTAACCCAATCAATTCAAATCAATTAAATCTATTATTACCAGCATCCAAAGCAGCACTATTGTGCCTCTTAATCCAAATTTTTTTTATTTTTTTTCCTTGTATAATTATTTTATAAATTAATTAATCATAATTTTATCATAATTAAAAATTAAATAGTAAAACAAAAAAATAATTTTGTAAAAAAGAAAACAGATAACTCTTTGTATTTAAAAGTAGTTGTAACTATAAAATGTAATTAAAAAAATGTTTGTATTTATAATTTTACCCATTTTCTATTTATGTTTAATTAGTTATTAATAATTTTTTGAAAATTGAAAATTTGATATCAAAAAGGAGAATTTCCTTTATAATAGTAATAAATAATTGAAAGAATTAGATTAGATTTAGATATTGATGGATCAAATGAATCATGTATTCATGAATCCAATTACCACCTCAGTTAGCTCATCCTAGGTGTGGCAAATGGATGGATTTAATGAATTTATATTGGATCATTAATGAATAAAAAATAAATAAATAATCCATTTATGACATGTTTGGGATGGGGTAAAAATGAGGGATAATACAAATCTCATTCATGAAAATTTATCCCTCATTTTACTCTCATACCAAACATATACTTATAATCTATTAAAAAATTATTAAAATCATCCAATTCTTCCATAACTTAATTTAATAGATAAATATCAAACCATCTATTAATTTATTTTAATGGATGTATATCTAATTCATTAATCTTCAACTAAATGCATCTAAACTCTTTTTATATCTAAATACATTATATTTTTCAAATCATATATATTATCCATTGGATCTAATAAATATTTTAATTAATTCATTAGCCATCTATTAACTAACACTAATCAAATCCATTAAATCTATAATTATAATTGAAAGGATTTGATAAGATTTAAATATTGTTGATTGAATGAGCCACAGATTTATGAATCCAATTGCCACTCACTAGTTAGCTCATCCTAGGTGTGACAAATGAATGGATTTGATGGATTTTAGATTGGATTATTAATGGATGGATAGAAAAATTAATAATTTATTTATGATCCATTAAAAAACTATTATAACTATCCAATCAATCTATGACTTATATTTTAATAGATAAATATCCAACCATCCATTAATCCATTTTAATGGATGAATATCCAATTCATCCATCCTCAACTAGATGCATCTAAACTCCTCTTATATCTAAATACATTATATTCTTCAAATCATGTATATATATCCATTGAATTTAATAAATATTTTGATTGGTTCATTAACTATCAATTAAGTAAAATTAATCTAATTCATTACATATATTATTATAATTGGAAAGATTAAATTGGATTTAAATATGATTGGATT
Organism: Castanospermum australe; assembly: GCA_019955255.1. NCBI lineage: Eukaryota > Viridiplantae > Streptophyta > Magnoliopsida > Fabales > Fabaceae > Castanospermum > Castanospermum australe. Next base: position 433,442 of record NSJW01000637.1, read on the forward strand.
GGATGGGTCATGGATTCATGGATTTAATTGCCACTCTTAGCTCATCTAAATGGACAATGGATGAATTTAGGTTGAGAAAGCTAAGCTACTAAAATTAGAGTCCCCATCTTAACTATATAAAATGTTCATGAAAAGCTGGAAACCTCACATGATTCCCCACAAAAGCCCAAGTCGTTGTTGTTCACTAGTATCATGGCATTGGTAGAAGAAACAGGTCCTGCAAACAAGAGAGAGATTTACACTGAAGATGGAACAGTGGACCTCAAAGGTAGATCCATTTTAAGATCAAAGACTGGAAGATGGAGAGCTTGTTCCTTCATAGTAGGTAAATGCAACCCTTTTATCCTTAATGACATTCTGAAACTTGCTTTAAGTTGAACCTTTTTGGAAACCCCTAATCATTTCTTTCTTCTTTCTTTATTGTTTTCTCATAATATAATACAATGACTGATTGTCACTTTTGAATATGGGATATGCATACATGTGTTTATAGGGTATGAACTGTTTGAGAGGATGGCATACTATGGGATTGTATCAAACCTAGTGTTGTATCTAACAACGAAGCTTCATGAGGGCACTGTGAAATCTGCAAACAACGTTACCAACTGGGTGGGTGCAGTATGGATTATGCCAGTTGCAGGGGCTTACATAGCTGACGCCTATCTTGGCCGATATTGGACCTTTGTAATATCATCAGGCATTTATTTTTTGGTATGAAACGTGACATTTATTTTCACCATTTGAACATTACTTTGAGTGTTACATAGAAAGAAAAAATAGTTTACAGAATTCAATTAAATTTAAGGATAGTTGTTAAATGCAATAAAATGATAAAGATCATTATTTGAGAAATAATAAATATACCAAATAATTCTGATAAAAATTTTAATAAATTTTTTTTTGGCTATATACAAAATATTGGATGAAAGAACATTGTCTTCTTTTTTCATATATAAATTACTTTGTTGTTCAATATATTCAACTCGACTAGAATGTGTATGTTCCTATCTTTTATAACCATAAAAGGGACATGCCCTTGCTTTCTTTGGCCACAGGGAATGTGTCTGTTGACTCTAGTAGTGTCATTACCAACACTGAGGCCACCACCATGTGCTCAAGGTGTCGCAAATGAGAATTGCCAACGAGCATCACCATTGCAAGTGGGTATTTTCTTCTGTGCCTTGTACATCATTGCAGTAGGCACGGGGGGGAACCAAGCCTAACGTTATTACCATGGGAGCAGACCAATTTGATGACTTTGAGCCCAAAGAAAAATTCCAAAAGCTTTCCTTCTTCAATTGGTGGATGTTTGGTATTTACTTTGGTACCCTTTTCTCGAACACTTTCTTGGTTTACATACAAGATAACGTGGGTTGGACTCTTGGATATGGGCTTCCAACCGTTGGGCTCGCCGTTTCAATATTAGTGTTTCTGGTAGGCACTCCATTTTATAGGCACAAATTGCCCTCAGGCAGCCCTTTAACCAAGATGCTTCAGGTCTTTGTGGCAGCTATGAGGAAGTGGAATGTACATGTCTCAAACGATCCAAAAGAGTTACATGAGCTGGGCATGGAAGAATATGCAAGTAACGGGAGATGCAGAATTTATCACACCTCTTCATTATGGTTAAGTGTCTAATTACTTCTTGCTGCTTCAAGTTTCACTATATTTGTTTTTCGATGTTACAGATATTTGATATGAATCATTTGCACGTCATAGAAATTTGATATGAATCAATTATATACATCTACCTTTCTCTGGTTGAATAGATTTCTTCTACTAAACAATACAACAATCCCATAATCTTGATGAATTCTTGCAGTTTCCTTGACAAAGCTGCAATGAAGACCGGCCAAACTTCACCATGGATGCTTTGTACAGTGACCCAAGTTGAGGAAACCAAGCAAATGGTGAAAATGATTCCTATTTTGATTGCAACATTTATTCCAAGCATTGTGGTAGCTCAAGTGAGCACACTCTTCATTAGACAAGGCACCACACTAGATAGGAGCATGGGACCCCATTTTGAGTTCCCTCCTGCATGTCTTGCAGCATTTATAACTATCTTCATACTGATAACCATTGTATTCTATGACCGTGTTTTTGTTCCTGTAATCCGGCACTACACAAAGAACCCCAGAGGGATCACATTGCTACAAAGACTTGGAATTGGCCTTGTGTTGCACATCATTATAATGGTCATTGCATGCTTAGCTGAAAGAAAAAGGCTCAGTGTTGCAAGAAAAAACCGCCTCTTTGGCAAGCATGATACAATTCCTCTTACTATTTTCATCCTCCTCCCTCAGTTTGCTTTGACAGGGGTTGCTGATACCCTCGTGGAAGTAGCAAAGATGGAGTTCTTCTATGATCAAGCACCAGAAGGCATGAAAAGTTTGGGAGCTTCGTATTTCACAACCAGCTTTGGCATTGGAAACTTCCTCAGCAGTTTTCTTCTATCGATAGTTGCTAATCTCACCGAGAAACATGGTCACAAGGGTTGGATTTTGGATAATCTCAATGTCTCCCATTTAGATTATTATTATGCATTCTTAGCTATATTGACGTCTCTCAACTTCATTTGCTTTTTGGTTGTTGCCAAGTTCTTTGTCTATAATGTTGATGTAACACAAACCAAAACGGACTTGGAGATGAACAGCACTACCTCTTAAGATGAGACAGGAATAAGCAAAAACTCCCCGCAACCATATGCCAAGTCCTAGGCCTAGGGCAAACCAAGAGAATTTCCTACTATAAGCCTTTTGAGAATGTAGTGTAAATAAAGCTTCAAATTTATCATGCTATGATTTGCTTCAGGAAAAATATACTTATGGCCATTAAAATTATGTTATTTTATTTTCAGCTTTGGTTTGTAGAACTTTCTAGCTTTTGCTTAGTTGGCAATTTTGTTATACTTTTATTGTTCCTTTTTAGTATTTTTCTATTTTACATGACAGATTATATATAAGGAGAATGTATCAAAACAAATTCAATCATTACTAATATCAAAATACATTTTCTCTCTATTCTCCTCTCTATTATTTGCATACTTTCATGCATTCTACGTTAATCATCAGAATGACTCTTCATTAATAGCTCATTCCCTAATTAATTGCTATTGAAGCTCTCGGGTTCTTAGCATCCCAAGTTTCAATTTATCCTGTACATGATCCCTTTGCTTCACTTAGCATGCTCTTGCTACTTGCCAATTAAACCTCAAAGCAATGTTCTTTTCTTACTTAAAACATCAACAAAATTAATCAATAATATATCCATCATCCATGATTAAGCATCTCTACCTTTGTATACTTCCACGATAATGCATGCTTCTTACCAGTTGCTTTTAAGTGCTTCTGAAAACCCTTAAACCATTGCTTATCAAAAGGCCAGCATTTTAAACTCAACTATCTTCTTTGTATCCTAAAATTCAGTTACTTAAGTATGGCTAAAAGCATAGAATATGAGAAAAGTCAATCACCAAGAACATGGCCACAGCATAGATTGCAAACCGAGTTTAAGCTGACTTCATGAAGTTAGGCAAGGCATCAATCAAATAGGGTTTAACATTTACTCACTGTACTAGGCCTCTCATCTCAAAATGTTAGGACCAGTTAATTCAAAACATTAACAAGCAAGATTGCTGATAGGGACTAAAAATCACTATATATTATTTATCCAACAAAAGGAGCAAAACTCGTTACAAAAGAGGAAACTCTCTCTGGAAAACACAAGAAAACAGTAGAAAACAGAAATATTCAGAGGCTGCAATGAGCAGTCCTCAACCCAGGCCAATGGCCACCCCAAACCTTGCCTAAAGTTATTCTTTGATCCTTCCCCATCTGCTCTCCTGCCTATATATTCTCCCCTTCCAGCCTCCTTCTCTCTTTGCTACATCAGCATGAGCATTATTGATGTTTCCTATCTTGTCCCCATTGCACGTGCATGAGGTTAACAATTCTCTCCCTGAAAAGATTCACCTTGTCCTCAAGGTGAATGTATGGTGAGGATTCCAATAAAATCTCCCATTGGGGTCTCATTGCTTGAAGCCTACGAAACCTTCTTTTACATTGCTAACAACAGCTTGTTCAAGAAGTGACAAGTGAATAATTGCTACAGTCAAGCCTCCAAAAACAATGTGCGCTCCACCAAGGGATAAGAAGCTGTTAAAGTCATATGGTTTTCCGCATTGGATTTAACAACTGCTGCTTTCAAACCTTGGCTTCCTGCAAGTCTCTCAAGTTCTAACTGTTGGTCATGGTCTTTCATTGAATTCAGCCCCAAAATCATACAGAGGAGTGTCACTCAATGCTGAAACTCAACATCTTCATACAAAGGACCATCCTGAACTACAACATATGCTACCCGAACACCATCAACTTCAGATTTGGACACAAGTTTCTCATGATTGTGTAATAGCTATCTAACAACTAAAGGGGCATTCATTGGGTTCGTCATCTGAACATAGCCTTCAATGTAGCGGAGCATGTTGTGTGCGCATAGATAGTGTGTTAGATCTAGCACAACTTCTAACCCATCAAGTCCACTAATTAGAGGTCGTGCACTTGAAAGCTTAGTTTCCATTAAAAAGTTCTTTGTTTTTTCAGAATTATAGAGACCTGAGTCTCTAGCCACATGTTCAACCTCTTTGATTTGTCTAATCTTTGAATTGCATGCTGCAAAAAAACTCACCTCAGCCTTGGGAGTTTGTAGGTGATTTAGGATTTCTACAAAAAGATTGTTCTCCCCTTATTCTGTCCCCTGGTCATCTCTCTGTAGATTTGGCTGCTCTATATTTGCTGCCATGGATGACGCACCATTTTTTTTTTTGGGTCATCGATGAAGCACCATCTACAGTTTTAATATTTTCTGCATTCCACTGCCCATCAGCTTCACTAAAACTAGGTTTGTCAATTTTTAGATTGGGCTATGGCCCAAGGTCTCTTGCGATGGGTTCAATGGGCTAGTTAATTCTCCCAATTGGTTCACCCTTAACACCTAAACCTTGTCTCTCTTTTTCATTAACCTATTTAATTTCTTCATGGACTTGGGCCTGGCCCGTTAGGTTAGAATTGGGTTCAAGTTCTAGCCTTTGTAATTTTCCGTCCTTCTCTCTAATCTGGTCTCCATTTTTTGAGCTCCCCATACCTTTCTTTACAGCCCATTCATTTTCAATAATCATTTGGGCTTGGCCTATTAGGTCAAAAAAATGACTTAATTTGTGTGATTCCCATTCTGCCCTGCTTCCTTCCTCCTCCCTGGTTACAGTCTCCTTGCAGGGGCTCTTCAACTGCGCAGCCCAGTAGATTCCCATCCGATGGCTCTGGCGGTGATGGGTGGTTGGCCGGGCCAAGCAAGACGCATTGCTCTGTGGCCATAACAGGCCACTTCTCCTGTTTCTCCTTCATCGCGTGACCCATAAACCAAAACTCCTTCTCTGTTTCGATCTTCATGGTTGCTAGAACCTCCAATCTTATGCCTCCTCTGTGGTTTCCGGCAACCTCCCTTGTTATCGTCAACTCCTTCCCTTTCTCCTTGCCACCTAATCGTAGTTCATTTGAGTGATGGAGCCTTGCTTCTGCCTCGATTTCATCCATCTCAGCTTCTGGACAACTCCTACATTTGCTCTGCCCCAATCTCCATTTCATTCTGAAGCTCCGATTGCAGCTGCAATGGCGGTCCATAATCAACTTCAGTCCTCTCATCCGACTCCTTCACCGCTGCCTTTCGTTTACAGTGGTCTGTTTCCTTTGCTGGCTCCCTAGATGCTAGTTCTTCGCTTTCATACTATGATGCCAATGGTTTTGATTCTAGTTCTAATTTCTCATCCTGAACCCAGACTAGCTGGTCCAGATCATATTCCGACTGAAATCTCTTGATCAAGGCCTTCATGAAGGCTATCCAAGTGGCACTCGGGTTGCGTCACTCCCACCACAAGTACCAAATGAAAGCACAACCCTCGAGCTCCACTGCCACCTAAAGCTTCTCTTCTAATATTCCTTTCTCACCAAAGTACCCTTTCACTTGAATCAGCCACCAATACGCCTCCTCTCCTTTAAACACCGATATCCCCATCTCTAGCGTGATGTACGACAACTTCTAGATCAAAGTTCTAATACCAATTTGATAAGGACTAAAAATCACGGTATATTATTTATCCAACAAAAAAGAGCAAAACTCCTTACAAAAGAGTAAACTCTCTAAAAAAACACAAGAAACAGTAGAAAACAAAAACATCCAAACGCTGCAGTGAGCAGTCCTCAGCCCAGGCCAATAGCCACCCCAAACCTTGCCTAAAATTCTTCTCTGATCCCTCCCCATCTACTCTCCTACCTATATATTCTCCCCTTCCAGCCTCCTCTCTCTGCCACATTAGCATGAGCATTATTAATATTTCCCATCTCGTCCCCATTGCACATGTATGAGGTCTAACAATTGCCTTCACATTTCCATGCCAAGTCAGTAAGAAATCACACGAAAGCAGACAGACCCAAGTCACTTCATAATTAATTTATCTTACACAAACAAAATATCTTAACTGTCAAAAGTTGTGTATAAATTCAAGTGAAACGCTGTACACGATTGATAAAATATTTTGAAGAATGGACACCCTATCAAAAGACTGGCTGCATGCAGAACTATTACAAAGCAGTATGTAGCAATCCATACTCCACTGGCAGCATTGAAGGGGGCGTACTTGGCTGGTTAATGTTCGTATTCTATACCAAGAATATCAACTGCCCAATGCATTTTAGCTAACAAAAGGCTGCAACTTACATGCAGCAATTGACTCCAGAATCCACGTGTGACCAATGACTTGGTAACCAGTGTTAGCAGCTAAGTCTTCTGCCTCGTTCAGTCTCTGCCAAAGAATTGAAACTTCCTCCCCCAACTTACAACCTTGTGGGGGATCAAGATTATAAACAACCAGCAACTTTGAAGGAGCCACTTTGCATTCATGTCTTCTTGCTTCCAATTCTTCCTTACTTCCCAAAACAGTACCTCCTCCCACTACAACTAAGTCTTCAAGATCTCCCTTATAAGCAGACGTGTAATCACCAGAAAAATAAAACTTTAAGCCGCTAAATAGCTTTGGCTCCTGTAATCATAACGATTAGAATTTTAGAACTCACAACAGAGATTTACCAAGTAATTTAACACTGAATGTTAACCCCCATCACCCCTGGCTCAAAACGAAATGAAAATAAAAGAATGTTAAGGCAATAGTGAGCTAAAAATTAACAATGAAAATAATATACAAACTACAGACACAAGAAATTATTGAGTTGCAAGACAGGGAAAATAAAAGGCATTCATCAAGATGCTTGATATTATAATCTTTGAACATTCAAAAGACAAGTCATGCCTTTGCATGAACATATGATGCAATGAAAACTATTTACTTTGGCCAATGCCCTAAGTCTGCCAGCTTTTGGGCCGCCATGACACCCATTGTTGTCAAGATTAATTTCATATGGTTCTTCTTCCACAGGATGCATCACTTCCATGCATGCTTTTACCCCTACAATACAAGACAGATAGCATCAACATGTATACGGAAATATGAATAAGCATGAGAAAACAGACTGCATAGACCAAAGGCACACATGAAAGCATAGCAAGACCATTTGGTCATCAATGTTGCCAAAACCAAACCAAAATGGACAGTCCTGCCATGAACCGAACATCCAATTAGTTATGATTTAGACCCATAATCAAATTCACAATCAAACCAATTTGGATCAATCAAAATTAATTAATTGAACCAGCCAGTCATTGATTTTGTTTTAGGTTATTGTTTTTTTTTTAACATTTTAAGAATATTTTCAAAGATTTTATGTTATTGCATGTGGACTTTTATGACATCATCTGACTCAATCAGTTAATTTAAATAATTGAACCTAAACTAGAAGCCTTGCCAATTCACTGTCCAATCCAATTTAAATACATTGTTAGTCATAGATTAACAATTATTAGAGCCGAAGCAGAACTAGATAGTTAGGTTTCAAGAAGCCAATACAAATTTAAAAACTTATTGAATTAATAATAAAGGCAAGTTATATTCTAGTGACAAACAGGGTTCACCATAAATTAGAGGTATTTCATGAGTAGAGAAACCAATGTCCTAATTTATAAGTTCTGTAATAAATTTTAATTACTGCCACGGATTCCAACAGATATTTTAGATTAAAATAAAGAGAAAAGCTTTTTGCTTCAATGGGCCAATAATTTGTAAGAGGAAACTGAAACAATATATGAAACACATGACTTTGTGTTCTCACTGTCCCCCAAATTTAAAGCCCTCTTCCAAACCCTAACCCTCAAAACAACAGAAAGTGATATCAAGAAAAGGCATTGCAAACAAAGAACCAAAGAGTGCAGCCATTAAGGTGATTGATAAATGTTAATCAATAATCAAAATCAAAGATGAGCATCCAATTAAGTAATCAACATTAGAAGACAAATAACGTAAATAACTTACAGTCCATTTTGAGAATCCATCGTCCATTTAGAATTGCCATAAGAACTTTCAGCGTCCTGGAGCATGCTCCATTTGCATCAGTTGCTGCAATCACATGGGTGACATTGTTGTTCCAGAACTTGGTCACTGTAGCACCAACCCTGCTAGCAAAATTGATCAAAAGTACCTGCACCATCAAGAAGGGGAAAATGAAAAATAAAGGTTGGAAAAATATATCAATTAGTCAATCATATGATAGATAAAGCAGAGGATGATGCCCCTTTGCAATGTCATATCATACCTCAATGAAATCGTAACAAGAGGTCCCAAAAAAGAAAAATAGCAAAGATAATGAAGACAACAAAAAGAATAAATCTAGACAGTAGACAATATAATTTATACTAACCTTTTCTTCAGTTGATAGAGCAGATCCACAAAAAACCAATTTTTTACCATCATCCTGTGAAGATCCCAGAGGGTTTGACTGCTGAGATACTCTGCATGCAGGACAGAAACTTAGCAGTAGTACTAACACATGACAAGAAAAAAAAGCCCATGCTCAATATAGCCAAATAATATGCTGTAATTCACTTCCACGGGAAGAGAGAGTATTATGGCAAACAAAACTGTGGTAGTGCACTTATCCCTGAAATCTGCTCAATAATAAGTACTAGAGTGCTACGCATAGGGTATGAATGAAATCACACAATCTATGAATGTTGCAAAAGTCTATGGTTTGGGAAATGGACTAATGTAATCATTATCAGAGTCGTATATATTTTGCATTAATGCCAGATGCTGACATAAATTGTTAAGGAGTAAATAAGCAATTGATTTGAAATCCTGTAAAATCATCAAAGGAAAATAAGGCAGTGCATGCCACATTATCAATGCCATGGTACTAATAGTAGAAATCCAAGTTTAAGAATCAAGCATAATTTAATTGCTAGGGAACTAAAATAGCTGATGACTACGAAGAAAACATACAGATGAGATGAAGCAGGATGCTTCTGAGTCATCTTTTTCTTAGACTTGGATTTCTCACTTGGAAATCTGACATGAGAATGAACAGGACAGAGCACAAGAAAATCCTCCTGAACCAGAGAATATACCACCAGCAATGTTTAAATTAATTTACCAAAACACAAAAAGAAAATAACATTTTTATAACTAATGCCCAAAAATAACATTAATATAAGAGAGAAGTACATGATCCCAACGGCAAGTTGAGATGTCCATTGCACAAGGAACATGATAGGTTCTTCTACAGGATTTGACAAAGCAGCCAAGAGCAGCTCCCTTTAGACCACATTTGTTGCATTTAAGCTTTGCTCCCCTTGCCACTTCAGCCTTCAAATTCTTAACCACTTCACCAACAAAATACACTTGTGGTGCCCTAAATTTTCAAAGTTTATAGCATATTTATCATCCAAATTCTAACAGAAAGCTAAAAAGAGAGCCAAAATGTTCAATACAAATGCATATTTTAAGAAATTGAATTGAATAATCTATAATCAATCGGGATTCAGAATCTGCACAATGTCAGGAAGCTACAGTGATGACCAAGACACTCAAAATATCAAGGTAGCTTACCAGTCAATGCAAATTCTATGCACATGTATGACATTTGTTTGCATTGCTGCATCTTCTGTAACCAAATTCCCATTTGCATAGTGCAGCATTGGTCCAGTATCCTAGAACAATTCACAGTGAAGACCTGGAAATCAGTCACAACAACTTGTCCAGTAGCATATATAGAAAGAGATTAACAGTTTTTTGGGAGAAGGGGATGGGCAGAGGTAGTGCTGTGCAGGAAATTGCGTGCAAATTAAATATTACCTCTGAGGTTTTAGAGGATTGGCAAAATGAACAGACACTTGTACTTGTATTTGAGTCATCTGGATATGCAGGCAACAGTTCACCACAGTCCTTTACAGATTTAAGGTCCAGGTCAGCGCAGGAATCCACAAGCTTATTATGATGTGAGATGCTAGGTTGAATATGATCATCTCCATAGGTAAGAATTTTTTGTCTCTTGAGTTCTCTTATTAGCCCCTCAGTTTCAGACGCCGAACTATCAGACCTGAACTGTGTCATTCTTTCTTTCAAATTTCCATTTTCTGTGCTTGCTCTCTTCAATGAAGAATTTTCCAATCTCTCAGCAGGCAAGGGCTGAGACAAGGAATAAGTCATTTTGAGAAAATGAATTACAGCACAAAGCTAATTTATATATACAAATTGCCAAACATTGGTATAGCACATATTATAGGTGGATTTAAAAGATAAATACCAATGATTCAAATACTCTTCAGAGCTGTCTGAAATATCCTGTATGTTTTTACAACCCTCAACAATAGTATGTCTCATCAAATAGTTTCATCATTCATCAAGCTTGCATTACAATGTGTCAGATTTGTATTCACAACTACCAGTCCAAAGATTACACAGAGACAACCAGCAGAAGGATAATAAAACATGAAACATCATCCAAGATTTAGATCATAAGCACTCGCATATGATGGTTATTATTTTTATAACAATTGAATAAAAATCCTCAATTGATACTAATGCATGAGAATGAGGCACCAAGTTGAAAGAGGATTGGGCCTACCAAATATCTGAAGATGTTTCTAAGCGGGTAAATAAAGAAGACCATGAATAAGAGTTATTTTCTTACATGCTCACTGTCTTGATCACTGCAGTCATTATCTGAACCTTTGGTATAACAAAATGGAGGGCTGTCTGGTGCTGATTGTGTCACTTGATTCACATCCATTTCCATAACTCCACAGTCTTCACGGCCCCCAACTTCCATTTGGGAACATCTCATTGGATTCTTCCCAGCGCTATTAATGTCAACCTCTCCCCTGCAAGACACCTCGAGCTCCTGAGCTTTACCATGAACTGCACTGCCACTCATCTTGGATTTCTGATTCTTGCGAACCCCAACCTCATTAGAATGATGTAAATTCAGTGGAACCCTATCTGTTGTTTGTGAAAAGGCTGACTGCCCACAACGCAGATTATCTCCCATGGATGTTTTGAATAGGTCCTCGGTCCTTTTATTATTATAAGCTGAATTCAGAAATGCTTGGCATGGCTCCAAAACCCTCACATCAGCTACATTGACCAGTTTAACAACAAAATATCAAACCATTGACAAGTGTTTTTTTTTTCCATTGAAAGAAGCTTTCCAAATGCAACGTAAAATGGCCTCACCAGAAGAACGTTGCTGTAACAGATTAGCGCAAAAGGTGGCATCCAAGCTTCTATAGATTGCTACCATGTTTTCCACAAAAGGCAAAGGCCTTAAATCTGCCACCCACAATGAATGCATAGGAAGTATAAGAATTGATATGATATGTAGTGAAAAGACATTCTGGCAACCCAAAGTCAGTTGAATGCATCATCCTATAAGCAAACTTGCATTTTCCTACACACACACGGGGCAGGGGAAACAGAGGAAAAAGTGAAGAAAAATCCAGCATTACTAAACCAGCACTATGGGTCACCTACTCTTTTTTAACTTTTAGATCATTAAGTAATGAGGAAAAACAATCAGCACCCACATCCTTGACCTTGGCACTATAGCAACAGAAGTAAAGTTTGCAGAAATTTACCTATTTGAGCATACTTAGTCTTACAGAGAACACATTCTGAGCCAGCCGTTGTGCAATCAGCGAGGCAGGAACTGCAAAAGCACATTATCTCATTTTAAAACATTTTATAAATGAACAGAAAAACTCGGGCAACAAAATCGTCTACAACGAAGACCATGAAGAAGGAACGAACTTGCAGAACAAGTGGTTGCACGGCAGTAACATCGGCCTCTTGAACAAGTTTAGACTGCAAGGTCAATAATGGCAGAACCAGAAAAAGGAAAAAAAAAGTCAGATTTAGAGGTTTGGAGAAATCAGAATTTAAACTTTGAAATTCTCTGTTCGGTTTAAAGGGGAAAAAAAAGAGCAGGGAAAACGACAGTAGCACAACCTTGGAAATTTCAAAAAAGAAATAAAATTTCGCCAAAGCCTAGAACCGATTCAGAGGTAGTTTTCTCTCATTTTCTGAGGAACCAAACAAAGAAAGAAGGAGGAAAGAAAGGGGGTGAGGATTGACGAACCAGAGGGGGCACTTGAGTTCGAGACCCATTTTCTGGAAGTGGAGCATCCATGGGTTCAAGAATTTACTGCTACTGCCACCGGGCTTTCCAGAATCCTCCATGGCGAGTTGAGACCTGCAAGTTGCGAGCGAGTGACGGTAGTCGAAAGCAATGATTTTTTAGATTTTATTTGGTTTGGGAGGCAGAGGTCTTTTCAGAAACTACGAATCTGAAAGCTGCCGTTGTATACGTGGACGGCTCAGATTTTGTGTTTGTGGAACGAAACAGAGCGAGAGGCGCGAGAAACGGATTTGATTGGCGCCATGCAACGATGACGTTTTTGTTTGAAGTGGGCGCGCTCTGTTTGGTTTTCCTTTCAACTTTCGACTCCTCCCGGCTGCCTTCTCTTCGCTTTCGTTGGTTTTGGAAATTATTTAGTTGGGATGCGGTTGGTTCACGAGACACTCCATCTAAGTTAAAAATATTAATGTGTTAAATTAATTGATATATGTCACGGTGCTACTTTTAATGTTTTTTTTATTTTAACTCTATCCATTAAGTATTGACATAATAATAATAGATTATACCTCTCAAATATAAAAAAATAAAATAAAAATAAATTATGTCTTTAAATATAAATATTATAATTTAATTTTTAAAAAATTTATTTTATATAAAAAATTATACTGTTATCACTTTTAATTTAAAAAAATTAAATTTATAAAATAATTTAAATAAATTAAATTTATAAAAATATTCTTAATTCATACAGAAAAATTAATTGATGTATATACGTTTGTTCATGGACAAAAGCCTACTCCATTACTTTTTTTAATATATCAATTTAGAAAAAAAATATTTCATTTTATTTGCTATTTAAAAAAATAATAAAATATTAACTATTTTAAATTTTATTTTTAATATTAATGAAGTAAATATTACATATATTTTAAATAGTTTAATAAAAAATTAACTATAATTAGTTTTTTTTATAAATGAAATTATTTAATATCTTATTTAATTTTGGTGTAAGTACTTTACAATAAAAAAAAAAAATAAAAGAGTAATTTATTTAACGGGAATGCTAGTTTTTACGAAAAGCTATTCGTGAAACGATTCACGAAAAGGAAGCATAGTTGTTCTGTGAATGCATTTTATTACATTTTATTATTTAACTATCCGATGATTTCGTGTGCAGGATCTTGATTCATGTGCCACATCATTCGTAAAGAGGTTCTGTAAAAAAATTTCGTGTGGTACAGCAGTACTCTTTATTTAACTGGCACTTTTTTTAAAAAAAATCTTTTTATTTTTTGAAAGATTAAACAAGTTTTCCTATTTAAACCATCGAAGTTAGAAATTGTGTTAAACTAGCAAATGATACAATAATTTAACTAACCCAAATCGTAATAAACTAGCTCGTGAATGGATTGACTTGTTAAATTTTTTTTTATGATAAAAATAATAGTACAAGATAAGTCGTCAATTACTCAATTATATGAATGAAATTTTAAAAAAGTATGATGAGTACTAAGTTAGACCACCAATTGAGAGGATTCAAACCTCTTTTTGTTATTAGATAAGGATATACTTAAGCTAATTTTTGTATTAATATGGATTAAATCTGTAACTAAACGATTTCAATGAGACGCTCTTCGTATAATTACTTATCTTAAGTGTTAATCTATAATTCCAACCCAAATAAACAACTTCGGACATACGCAATCAATAAGATCCTTTACTATATGGGATACAAATTGGTTTTCTAGTTGCACAAGTTCACATTCCACTCCCTTCACTTCCTCTAGTATATATTCTGCTCGTGCATATGAGAGCATGCGTACCCTAGCATTGCATGTCAAGCCACCATCACAAGGATAATAACGAACAATTCAAATTTGTTGTGTCAAAAAATATCAATGCCATACGAGAAGAGCCTTGAATAGTAGAGCATATCGTCTCGATGAAAAGTTTGTGGTTTTAAATTGCTGAGTTGTAATATTATGTTAAATAGTTTTTGTAATTGTAATTATAATTATATTAATTATATTTTTTTATAATTTTTATAATTATAATGTAACTATAATTACAGTAATAATTATAATATAATTTTAAATTATGATTGAAATATGATTACATTACAATCATAAATAATTATAAAAAATGTTATCGTATTTTATAATAATAATAATAATCACAATTATAATTATGTATCACAATTAAAAATAGGTAAGGAAGTATCCAAAACATGGCCACAACCATCTTAGTAGTAATCACAAACAACGAGAAAAGCGCAATTTGAAAAATTTGTACCTTACAAAAGGAGAATAATTGGTAAAGATGTTTGTCTGTAGACGTTCACTCTCTGCAGCCTTTAGCTAGATCCAAAAGTTCAGAACGCAGACGCCTGATGTCCTGTCATCAATAAATAATTAAATACCAAATCCTTCCCAAGTAACAGTTGTGTTTGGCAGCAACTCAGCTAAGAATACGCAGAGAAGATTAACTCTATACTTCGGATCCTTGTCGTCGTTTTGTGCTTCTGCTCGGTTGCAGGACACTAGGTCTCGCCTCTTTGGTATTTCCGATTGCAACTATGGGATTCGAGAACACCAAAACTATCATAAGTATGGTTTCTTTTTGCTTTCATTCTCATTTTTTCAAACAAATAATAAATAAACTCTTAAAATAGAGGTATATATATATATATATATAACAAAGTGTTATTTCTATCTTAACTATTTAAGTTTAAACTTCAAGCCAGCAAAATGTATCATCCTTATATAATGAGCAGAGTAACTTTAGTGATATTTGGTATGCAAAAATAATAATTTTATTTCATACTTATTTTATAAAATGAGAATTCCTATGTTGATTAACAAATATAAGCATGGAATGAAATTTTCATTTCATTTCTTATTTTACAAAACTATAAATGATGTTTGGAATTTCTCTCCGAGAGATTTGAAATTAGGATTTGAAATTCCATAAAATAATATTTAATTATTATTTTCTCAATATATGCTCATTATTTTTATAAAATGACTTACTTTTGTTAAATTTAACCTACTAAAATTTTATCAACAATAAAGGATATTATCACTTAAAAATTTAAATAAGACAGAAGATGATTAAAAATGTAATGATTATATTTTATATTTGTTTCATATGAGTGAAATGACAATATACACACTTTAATTTTTTCACAAATAAAACAATGTTTGTATTTTTCATTGAGTAGTAACATGCATTATTTAGAAGTCATAAAAAATTTAAATTTGAACATTGCTATTACATATATAAGAAATGCATGAAAAATTTAAATTTATTTTTATTTTTCTTATAAAGACATTCATATCATTTAAATTAATTTTAATTTAAATTTATGTATTAATTAAAAGCTATATTATGAATTAGGAATAAGTATTTCATTTCATTTGACTCAATTTCATTTCATTTCATATAATTTATATTTTATTATTATTTTATAAAATCATCATTTTACATATCAAATATTACGTTAGTATGTATAATCAATTATATAAATTAACTGATGTTATTAAATTATATTAAAAATTAAATTTTAATAAAATTCTTTAAGTTAAAGATGAAGAGTAAAGATGAGATCTATAATTTATTCTCGTTAAAGTAGCATAGATTCAAAGAACAAACAAATGAATTTTTGTTTTTTTGTTTTTGGGAGATGAATTCAGACAAAATCTTCTCCATTTACATTCAAATTGATCAGCATATTTTAATGTAATTTTACCATAAAAGGTGAGAGAACAGTTTAGGGTGTTGATTCTTGTCCTTGAGGTCGTCGTCACTCGCAGGAGAATGGTTGTAAAATCTGCCTTTTCCAGTTTTCACTTTTCAGCTCACCATGGCCATTCCCAAAGAATTCCGCTTCCGCCTATGTTTAACGAGAGCTACCTTTTCCCTTTGTACGTAGATTGGATTAGACTAAATTTTCAATTTTTCATATTCTTTGGAACTAAATCAACTTTTGAAGAGAATGTATAGATGTATCATATATGCTTATTTAAGAATTTTTTAATAAATTAATTATTAAATCTGAGTGAACTTTTGAGGTAGAGAGAATATTTTAGATAGATATTATTTATTTATTAAATATTAAATTGAGACCTTATTTAATATATTATATAAGTAATAAATAGTATAATATAATTAAAATTATTAATTTTTATATAAGATGTAGATAACATAATATTTAATAAAAATAATTTTATTTAATTTTAACTATATAATATATAGAGATCAAATTATTTTATTTTATACAATCTTATATAATTAAGACTAAATAAAATTATTTTGATAAGATAAATTATTATTTAATATATTGACTAAATGTGTATAATATTAATTATATTATATTATCTATTTTTTATATAATATATTAAATATGACTGTATATAGTCAAAAATTACTTGGCAAATTAATTACCAAGTTTAAATGAGTCCTTAGTGCATGTTTGGTATGATAAAATGAAATGAGAATGAGATATCTTCATTTTCATGTTTGGTTAAAAAATAAAAAATAAAATACCTATTTTTTTAAGAGTTATTATTCTTTTCATTTGAGGAATAAATATTTTTTTTTATTTTATTCTTATTTTTATTTATATTTTTATTTTATTTTTTTTTAATTATATCAAATATGCTTTTAAGATTAAATTTTTTTTAAATAAATATTACTCATCTTAAAAATTTTATTCATAGAGTATTAATTTTTTAAAAAATAATGTGAATTTATATCATCGTCTGTTAAATTTCATACGTGCCAAACTTTTGTCTTATATAGACAATCCTTAAAACTTTTTTTAGGGTTAAGCGGAAAAGGCCCGTAAAGATACATCGTTCCAGACCGAAAAGGTCAAAGACCATTTTTGATTTTGATTGGGTTATATTGTGATCCCGAGCTCCCAACTTCTGACTCATGGTCAGAATCATACTTTTCTCCCTCCTTCGGCCTCTCTCTCCGCATGTGCGAATAACCACAATGCTGAAACCACTACTCTGCTTGCACGTCCTCCTCGCCGGTCTCGCGCTCGCCGGAGCTGCTCAGGGAGACTCCACCGACGGCGACCTGGACTATTCCAAGCTCTCCGGTATTATAATCCCAGGCTTTGCGTCTACTCAGCTCCGAGCTTGGTCTATTCTCGACTGCCCTTTCTCTCCGCTTGATTTCAACCCTCTCGATTTGGTCTGGCTCGACACCACCAAGGTATGTTTGCTTCTGTCCATCTCTCTCTCTGTTTCCGTTGTTTCACGTCGCATTTTGTGTTCTGCCGCGCGAGGATCGAACCTTTGGTCTGTTTGGCTGCTGAGAAAAAAAAAGGCATGAAAATATTTTCTTGATGAGCGACTTCATGCGATGTTTTTATCTGTTGTGGTTTTATCAATTCTATACGTTCCTATATGCCGATGAAGATGTAAATTCTGAAAATAATGCGTCTGAAAGAAGAATATAAACATATTGAGAGAATTTGTGCATCGTCTCTACTTGGAACCTAGTTCCGGTATTGTCTTCTCTGTTTTACTTTTCTATTTCTGAAATTATGCTATATGCTGATATGCATTGTCTGATAAGGAGCCATTAGCACATAAGAGTACATTATATGAGTGGAGTGTCCTCGATTTATTTGTTCTGCAGCTTCTTTCTGCTGTCAATTGCTGGCTTAAGTGCATGTTGCTGGAACCTTACAATCAGACAGATCACCCTGAATGCAAATCCCGCCCTGATAGTGGTCTTTCTGCTATTACGGAACTTGATCCAGGTTATATAACAGGTGTGTTTGCATCTTTCTATCCTGTGTGAAATATACTTTTTCAAAATATTTATCATAGCTTCCATTATTTTATGGTTTGACAATGTACTTTTTTATTCGCAGGACCTCTTTCGTCTGTGTGGAAAGAATGGATTAAGTGGTGTATTGAATTTGGCATAGAAGCTAATGCAATAATTGCTGTTCCTTATGATTGGAGATTGTCACCATCAATGCTTGAAGAGCGAGACCTTTACTTTCATAAGTTAAAGTATGTCTACCCTTTTACATCTGACAAGCTGTAGGTCAGGCAGTTATTATCTGCTTTGATTTGGATAAATTGCTTGCTTGTTACAAATTACATTCAAAATTGCAGGAGCTATTATCTAATTTGCTATAGTATCTGACTAAATAATCTATCACCATGTTCTCATTTAGCTGATTTGTATGGTTTGCTAGAGGGTCCATTTGAATTTGTCAACTGATTAAGTTTCGACAGTGCTTAAAAGTTATCATAAATATGTAGACGATATTGATAGTGTGATACATCTACCTGCATTGTCTGTAAAATCCTGTGTTTGCATCTATGCAAACTTCATAAGCAAAATAGTATCTCCATTTTGCCTTTAAGATATGTTTGGAAGTTTTGAAGAGAATGGGATGGAATGGAAGAGGAAGGGATGGAGTGGAAGAGAGTTACCTTCCCAATGTTTTGGATGATTAATGAGGGAAGGAAGGGGAAGGTAATAGGTTATAAGTGTAAAATTCAATAAAACTCTTACAAACTTTTATCTATCTTTGCCAACTCTTGACATCTGGTTATTCTAATAATCCATATATACGTCGCGCATTGATAAATATACACATACAAATTTGGAATACTCTAGTATAATATAGTAAATAATAAATGGATTAAATCTAGTAGTATCTGTACACCAGAATGTGAATGCACTATTCCAAAGCTTTTAGATTTTTTTTCACAAAAAGGCAGGTGGTTGGATAAAATTGATTTGTTGGTTCACTTAAGGATATTTACATTTTCCAAATTGGATTTCTCTTTGCAGATTGACTTTTGAAACCGCTTATAAACTTCGTGGTGGTCCCTCTTTAGTTTTTGCCCATTCATTGGGTAATCACGTTTTTCGTTATTTCTTGGAGTGGTTAAAGCTAGAGATTGCACCAAAACATTATATCCAATGGCTGGATCAACATATTCATGCCTATTTTGCTGTTGGTATGATTGACTTGTGTGAATTTGTTTCCCTTAAAGGTATTGCTGATAATGGTAATTTTATATACTGATTTCCTTCTTTGATTGGTTGTCTCAGGAGCTCCCCTCCTTGGTGCAACTGAAACCATTGAAGCAACACTTTCTGGATTCACATTTGGTCTTCCTGTTTCTGAGGTTACCTTTTAATTTTTGTAGCTTCTCTATTTCTTTTGAGTTTGCTATTTTGTCTGTCAAATTATAGAAGCATGAATATGCTGCAAATTATTTCGTATTTCATGCTTCTATATATTCACCTACATGATAGCAGCATCACATGGGATAGGTTTGGGAAATTGCCTACACTTGCGATTGAAGTGGGCTTAAGGTCCCAGATTCTGGGATTAGAGTTAGCTGTTTGTATGCTGAATCTGAAGAGAGAATATGTTAATTTTTAAATAGAAACTGAGGTTAAGTTCAAAGAAACAATTTGGAGGACAGGGGGGAAACAGAGAAGGAAACTTGCTTCTTGATGAAAATGCTCAGTATCATTATGCACGTGAGGAACTGGAAACTGAGAATTTTACTAT
This sequence comes from Castanospermum australe, assembly GCA_019955255.1. NCBI lineage: Eukaryota > Viridiplantae > Streptophyta > Magnoliopsida > Fabales > Fabaceae > Castanospermum > Castanospermum australe. The sequence continues at coordinate 453,578 of NSJW01000637.1, forward strand.
AAAATTTCATATAAGGTTTAAATTTCTGAAACACTGCAATTTGTAAAAGGAAAAAAACAAAGAAAGACTCCAGATATTTTTTCCACTAAAACCCAATTTTTATTATAAGAAATTATGAAATCCCAAGAGATTTGTAGAGTTCTTCAATTAAGCAATGCTGAACTGGTAAGCTGCTTCTTTTGCTGGAATCCCATACTTTTCTCTGTACATCACACGCTTCTAAGTCATTTCTTGCTTGACTGGAATCCAAAACTCTTTTAACCCTGAACTGCTGGTAGACAATCTTTCAGATGACATGAAACTTTCGTCAATTGGCTATGAAATCATGCATGCATACCAGAAAACACTAGTTTGAACAGCTAGCGTGATATTCTATAAATAGCAGCTTGAGTTTTTCATTGTGCATCATGATTGTCAGGAAGTGGTTCACGTTGCATCTTGTTATGCCTTCATCCTCCTAATCTAGATGATAATCAATTCCAAGATAAATATCAAACTTCTATTGGTTAACAGATGGATTGATTTGGACATTTGTTCCATGTTACTATTTCTTATGCAGTTATATTCTTGTCTTAATACATGCTTATCATAATTTTTATAAGGTATCAGGGAACAGCTCGATTGATGTTCAACTCCTTTGCTTCATCATTATGGATGATGCCTTTTTCCAAGTACTGTAGAGCAGATAATAAATATTTGAAGCATTTTTCTGGGGGAAACCATGTAGGTCACCATACATATCACTGTGATGAGCGGGAGTTTCAGTCAAACTTCTCTGGATGGCCAACAAAGATAATCAACATTGAAATTCCCTCAACTCATGGTAAGATCAATGATTATTATGCATGTGTTAGTGGGCAATCGTCATGGTGCTTATCGTCCCCAACTGCCTATTTGTATCTTCTACTAGCAGGATTTGATGCATGTCCTTCATTCTCAGAAGTACCTAAGGCGAACTTGTCCAGCATGGAATGTGGACTACCTACTCCATTATCTTTCTCAGCTCGTGAAATATCAGATGGCACCTTTTTCAAGGCAATTGAAGATTATGACCCAGATAGCAAGAGGCTCTTATACCAGTTAGAGAAGTGAGTGCTATCTCAATAATCACTAGAATATATTTTGCAATGAAATATTCGATCATTTACATTAATGCTGACAATTGAGATTTCTGAAGCTTCATTTTTTTGTACTGCAAAGAATGGCCATCGAGTTGCCTTCAAAGTTGCATCTTGTTTGTTTATAAAAAGTTTTATAATTGTTTTTATAGCGTTAACAACCTGCATATATTATAATATTACAATAATGAAGTATCTTATCTAATTATAAAACAGCTTAAAAAGATTCAACAACAAAGGGAATCATCTGACTAAAAATATGTCACAATACTTTTCTTCGGGGAAAGTGGAATATGCAACTAAATCCCATCTTCCCAAAAGGGAAATGGTTTAACTTACAAATATGGTTATGAGTATGAGCTTTAACAAGCAACTGTAAGTAGGGTGGTTTCATTTACACGGAATTTATGGTTGTGTACAAACAAATAGATGCATCTCAAATGTCTTTTGCACTAGCTATCATGAAATATAGGTCCTGTCAGGTACATTTTCTGAGTGAGTTTCCCTTTCTATTATAAATTTTCTATTTTTATGTACTTCAATTTTTTGGACATTTTATTACTATTAAGCAAGTTTATAATGTTGTATGTAGTTCAACTATTGAACAGGAATATGTTTGAATGTTTCAGATCATATATTGATGATCCTGTCCTTAATCCACTAACACCTTGGGACCGGCCACCAATAAAAAATGTCTTCTGCATTTATGGCACTGATTCAAAGACTAAGGTATAATTTCCTTCTATAAGTGAACATACTGTTATTTCTAATGTCTAACACAACCGCAAATGCTAATGAATTCCATTCAAGTGACTTTTAGTTTGGTTATAGGTTTTTTTTTATCTGACACCATGAACTTGGAAGTATTAAGCTCCTACAGTAGCCTTATTATTTGTTTGCATCCTTGAGCCCCCCAATCTGTAGTTTGCTTGAGTTGTGAACTGTGGCACAGTTATGTTCTAGTTTGCCATGCCTGACATTGCTATTTTAATATTTAAAAATAAAAAAGAACAAATATTGGGCATTACATACGGTGCACCTGTATACGTAAGGTGACAGTGAGTTTTTGGTTTTGAAAGCTATGAAGTGTCTCAATCTTAGTTCTATGGTATATCTCTATTTTAAAGTCACAAGTACTAGTAGATTTTGTGATTTGATCATTTTATACTCCCTGTTGTGTTTTTTTGCATTCCTTTACATTATTGCTTTCCCTCGGTATGGTTAGTTGTGTTAAGCAGAGGCCACATGTAGGAATATACAAAAAAGAAGCATTTCATATTGAGTGGGAAATAAAAAGGATTATTCTGTTCTTTTGCTAACTGTTATCCTATTAAGAGTGATAGTGGTTTAGGATTACTTGAATGAAAGCAGCATAAACAGGTTGTACATTTCTTCAAACTCTCCATAACCTCAAATATTTTAAATGTATAGAAATTTTCAAAACATTCAATGCTTGTTTCTCTTTGTTTTGGTTAGTTTAATAGCATTTCCTATTTCTAGAGAGACCTAGTTTTATCTGTGATATATTCTGATGTTTGCAAGTTTGAGGTCACTGTTGAATACTTTCTATTGGTATCATGGGTGACAGTGGTTTACTGGTACTTTAGTAACTCGCAGTTCTGATAGCCAAATATTTGTATGTTTTATTTGGCATCATAAGTAATAAAATGTTTATATATTTACTTTTTTTCCTGATTTTTGAACATTTACCTTTTGTATCCTAAGATTCTTTATTATAGCTAGTAAATCTTTAGGGAGTCTGTCAGAAATTGATCAGCAATAGTCATTGTGAATAATAATTTCGGCATCTTAACTATCAAAAACAGGTTGGTTACTACTTTGCTCCTAGTGGCAAGCCTTACCCTGATAACTGGATCATTACGGATGTCATTTATGAGTTTAAAGGATCTCTAATTTCAAGGTAACTGTCATTTTTTTTTAAATTGTAAATGGAAATTCTATTATTGTCTCTTGTCTGACTCATTTTCTATCTATACTTCAAGGAGCACGTCATGTTGCTTAAAGTTAAAAAAAATATTTGTCTCTGCTGCACCTTAACTTTTCCTCATCTGATTTTTGGGAGCTGGAAGAATACCATCTCTTCCTTTCTGCATGTTTAAATTCTTCTCTATTCTTTTTCTATGTTCTCGTGTTTGGTCTTTTAGTTTCAAGGGAAAGGGAAGGGGGGGAAGAGGGACTGTGAGAATCATATTAATTGTGCAAAACTTTGGTCTTACAGTGAGAGTGTGAATGCTCTTGCCATTTTCCTTTTTGCATCTTCTTTTCTTTTCTGCCTTTATCCCTACACCCTCTCCCCCCCCCCCCCCACCCCCCAAAAAAAAACCTTTTATCCAGTTCGGTCTATCAACTGTGAACCCTATATGAATGAATTACACATTTTCTGCAGTTGAGAATATAGTTGACTTGTTGACAATGATGCATACGTGGATGAAGATTTTAATTCCATCTTGATGAATTTTTGTGGATTTTTACCAAATTTGACTTTATTTCTCCTAAGTTAAATCTTTTTTATTTCTGGTTCTAGCTTTTGTTAGTCATCATCCTTTTTTTTTGGGGCAGGGGGTGGGGAGAGGTTTGTTAGTCAACATTTTTGGCATTAATCTTGCAAATTAATGTAATCTATAACAAAGCAACGTGTATAATGGTGAAACAGATGTTACAATTACAGTTCTTAATGTACATTCTTCTGGATATTCTATTTAAACATGATTAAAGTGTTTCAGTCTCAACTGTTAGGTCAGGGAATCTGGTTGAAGGGAACCCTGGAGCCACAAGTGGAGATGGGACGGTTAGCTTAAATTTCTTTACTATGATTGTGATTATATAGGAGGGCATAATATATTGACAGTCCTGCTTTAGTATTTATACTGTTTTTGGAATTGCAAACTTAGCATCTGCATTCAACAATTGGATTACATCATTATAATAAAATCAACTCTTTACAGGTACCATACCACTCCCTTGCTTGGTGCAAGAACTGGCTTGGACCAAAGGTGAACATAACAAGAGCTCCTCAGGTATTCCAGTTTAAAATATGATGCATGATTTATGTTTGATTATTCTTTTTTATCTGCAATGAAGTGTGACTGTAGGTTTTTTTTCAGTTATCTTTTGTGTTTAAGTTGCATATATTTGCAAACGTGTTATTAAATGATTAGTTTGCTGGGACTTGCCTTGTTGTTATTAATGTGGCATGTCCTTGTCTGTTTAGACATATGGATGTGTAACCATGAGTTCTAAGCCTATCAGAAGAGTTTGCTGAAAATAAATGATATTGATAAGGAAAACAACATGGAGTTTGTTTTACATTTCATTACGTGTCTAAGGGATTGATGTGAGTTCTTTTTTCTTTCCTTTTTTTTAGCACTTTTCTACTCTCTGTGTGTTAAACTACTCTTGCTTCCAGTAGCGCTTTCTCCACTTTGATATAGCTAAAAAATCATTAATGTTATTATTTGTTTGTTCTCAGTCATTTGATTCAGTTTCTGATTTGATAATGTCCTGCAAACATTCCAAAACTAGAAGCCATCAAATTTTAGGTCATGCATTTTGATTTATATGAAGCTTTCTCTTTTCAACTTTGATATATCTTGTTGTCATGCCTTTACCCTTTTCTTATCTTTATTTAGTGTTGTTTGCATGCAAATTGATAATCTTAATTGTATGACAATTTTGATATTTATCTTTGTTCTGACTTTTCAGTCGGAGCATGATGGTTCAGATGTGCAAATTAAATGGAATGTGGAACATCACCATGAAGAAGATATTGTTCCAAACATGACAAGATCGCCTAGGGTTAAGTACATAACATATTATGAAGATTCCGAAAGTCTTCCTGGAAAGAGGACAGCTGTTTGGGAGCTTGATAAAGGTGCATGACATGTCCTTGCAGTTGTCACAGACTAACTAATGCTTTAATTTAGACTAAAATAACACCAACTAGATTACAAAGGCCACATAGGCAAAGTTAATTTAGTGTAGATAAGCATCTTATCAATTTTTCACTTGATCTAAAAGTTGATGCATAAAATTTAGTAACACTGAAAGAATTCATTCATTTAGCAAAAGGATTGGGTTTTCAAAATATGATATTAAGTATTGTGCCAAGGAAAATTTTTAATTAAATGTTCTGTATTACCCGGGGAAAGGTTATTTATCTGTATGGGTTACTACTTATTACTTATTACTTATTACTTTCATAATAATCTATCCTAAAAATTTTGCTTATTGATTGCTACTTTTTATGGATGAGCAAGCATTATGTTCTGCTAGTCTTATACGATAAAAAACAATTGACTACAAGGATACATACACACAAATTGACACAATATTCATGTAGCAAATCACAGGAACATTGTTAGATCACCAGTGCTAATGAGGGAGTTATGGCTTGAGATGTGGCATGATATCCATCCTGGTGCAAAATCAGAATTTGTCATGAAAGGTATTTCATACTACATTTATAAACAATTTTCAATGGTTCAGCTGAGAAGTTCCACTTTGTGCCATGACAGCTAAGCGTGGACCTTTAAGGGACGAGGACTGTTATTGGGATTATGGGAAAGCTCGCTGTGCATGGCCAGAATATTGTGAATATAGGTTATTTTCTTTCTCCTCCATTTAAGGTTTCGTTTACTTTCTGGGAGGATTATGATTTATGAAATCTTAGCAAACATATTTCCAATTTAGGAAGAATTAACCAAATTCGGAAATAACAGTTAATTCATGTTCACAGAATGGTTAATGGTTGACAAACTGAATCAACCATAAATCCCAACATTTGTTAATTTTTCCTTAATTGGAAATTTGTTTGCCAGGACTTCCTAAATTGGAAATCTCCATAACTTTTTTATCCTTAGTTTATTTGTTTGTTGCTTTAAATTCTTTTAACATTTCAGATGTATCATAACGCAGGTATGTTTTTGGTGATGTCCACCTGGGACAAAGCTGCAGGTTGAAATATGCGTCAGCTGATCTATCGTTGCATTATTTGTAAATAAGAGGGTACTTTTTATTTTGTTCCTTATGGTTATTCTTCTTTATTTGGCTTGAACATACACTGCTATATGAGTTTAAATAAGATTTTGAGTAGGGTAGCCCTCAGAAATAAGATGAGTTATAGATTGCTCAGTTGTCATAACTCGTACTTGCTGAGTCCCTGCCTCAAATCTTTAATTATTCAGGCTTTTGGTGATCATTCCCTCCTTTTAAGTTGTTCTGTTGACTAATCTGACTTGCTACTTATTATCAATTTGCATGAGTAATGGGCTTAATGACAGTTAATGTACATAAATACATATTTTACTTCCTTAAGTACCTTTACATTGTTATGCAACATCCTGCAAGAAATTAGCTGTCAAATATTTTTGCCAAATTATGAAGATGACAGATTTTTATACACCTTAAGATAAATTGATCAGAACCTAAGGTAGAATGCACATGAAACCACTGGGTGCAAGGCCAAAAATAGAAGACAAAAAAGCAGTGGGTCAAAGTCTATATACAACCAGTTCCCTACCAAATAATAAAATAACAGTAACAATTAAATGACATTTTCTATAAGGCTTCACATTATGAAGATAAATATTTTGGTAACAGGTAATATCTATTCCCCAGGAATGACAAGAATCTTGCTTCCTTTACTGATCTGACATTTCATGTCTTCAGTTACAGTCAGTCATAATATATATATTAGTTGTGCCTTTTTCAACTTCTTTATTTTTTTGTTAAACTGAGCTTTCTGTTGTCACCTCAGGTGCTGGTGGGATTACCACTTTGCAATTTATACTACTGGATGATTCGCTTCGTGTGAATATCAGAATTCCTCCTTCATATAACTATGATGCATGCAGCTTGGTCATTTCTTCCACATTGTAGACTTGTGGGGCCACCTCTGAACCTCGGTGTGTATGAGCAAAATATTTGTTTGGAACTTTGACTCAACATCTTAGCTTCCGCCTTTTTTCCACTTTACAATTGGTAAATCTTGGGCCAGATCTTAATCAATGTTGTACTCTACTGTTACTTGCCGGGGGCACCTCTAATTGATATACATCTTCGTGCTCGGCAGAACAAAATTCAGGTTATTGCCTTCTATTTGGTGAAACACGGTTTACCCTGCAAATGATCAAGCTAGGTACAACTTTTTACTGCTGGTTACTTGAGTGGGCAGTTCTCGCTTTGCCATCCCTGAGAAATAACAGGCATCTGTATAATTGTTCACCAAGAATTATGGTGGATCTGTACATCTATATTGGTCAATTGATTGACAGTTTTCCTGATCTAGGAAACATACAGGCTATTAGTGATATGTGTAACCCATTTTTGAAAAAAGTTAAGGTGGGAAGTGATTAGTACTTAGACGACAATAGTATAAGTTGTTTTATTTGTTCTCTGCTTTCAGAACAGAGACCCTTTTCACGAAAGCAAGTTGTTTTGCCGCTGTCAACTTTTGTTCTCTCTACTTTCGATTTACACTACAAGCGTATGCTGAAACTTGGGCTCTCTCTAAGATGTATAATTTGAAGATTGACAATCATGTTTTAAATTGGTTAGTTTGATGTTATACGCCCCTTCCCTGGGAAAGGAAAAACAATTTCGTTTTATTGTGATGAGCTCTTATTTGCGAATAAGATTCTTTTTTCCTTTCTTTGCTGTGACTGTGTGGTTTATAGTCTATCTTATATTTTTCTCAACAAGACAATGGAACATAACAATCTTTTAAAATGTGATAAAATTTTCACATTTATTTATGAATCCTAACATTTTCTAAGTTTGATTAGTATTTTTTTTATCTATACCTTGTTTGATCCAATTGAATTTAAGTAGTAAAAAATGCTCCGGCAAAACTTAAGCTTGATAATTTTTCACATGATCTTATGGTTGTATTTGGTAGCAAGTACATATGGAATGCATCTGGTTTTTTTGGTAATATATCCTATGTTGAAACTTGAAAATACAATGACACGAAGGACAAGACAAGGCACGAGCCATTAGATGATAATTTAGCATTTAAGGCAGTCTCTCCCAAAGTTGGCCTTAAATGCATGTTTATTCCTAAAGTTAAAGAACGTGCAGAAGGTATTCCTAAATCCTACAAAAGGATAATATAAATTACAAAGAGCATATAATGCAGGAAGAATATGTAACTACTTAAATTTGTTAGGGTATATTTCTGTGAGTAACCTGTAATTCATTTTGAAAGTCGTATCTTATGAGAATAGTTATATCATTATCACTTTTAGTTTGGAGATATTAAGCTTATAAAATAGTTAAAATAGATTGAAACCTACAAAGATATTCCTACTTTACACTAAAAGAAGTAAGCTATACCCTTTTCAAATACTAGAGATAGGAAGCTGTCCTTGCTGACCAAGTTTTTTTTTTTTTTGTCAACCCTTGCTGACCAAGTTAACTTGTGCCTTAACCCGTTGGGCTTTTCTTGGATTCGTCATATCCCACTTGGACCCTACATGCGGTATCAGCTACAGCCGGCTGCAAGTGCAAACCATTAAAGAAAGTGATCGCCCAAGAGGCATACGAGTGTCAAGCCTCATCTAAACTGTGTCTACGTCCCCTCTAAGATATAAGGCTAGCTGCCTTGTTGGAAGTGTGCAACGACCACCTCCCTCATATTTCAAAGGAAATATTCTCTGGGATTCAGGCTTTGATTTAACTAGTAAGGCTTGATGTCTTGAAGTACCCAGCTTGGGATCGATCCTGAATGAGGATGATTCCATCCCCTCCCTCAACACCCCCACTCCCTAGACCAACAAAGGAAATATTCTTTGAGCTGTGACGTCATAGAATTTATTGTAATATTTTAAAAGAGACGTATGATTTGAATTTAACATGTAAAGTTTTACTCTACCATGTGAAAATTTTTTTACACTTGATTCTAATAAACAATGATTATATAGAAGTAATGCTTATGTGAATTTTAAATTTTGTAATTTATTTTTTATCTCAAGTAGTTGATAGATTATGGCTTTAAGATTTTGTTTGAATTTGTGGTATGAGATGGAAAGGAGTAAAATGGTAAGGTACCATTGTTAGGGTTTTTAAAAATAAGATATCTCATTCCATTCCATACCCTTATTTTTGTTCTCTTCCAAATTGGAAAGTAAGGGACGGAATGAACTAATAAGTCTTATCACTCTATTTATTTTTATTAATTTTCGTTAGAATTTTTAAATAATGAAATAGAAACTTCCTTTATTCTATTATTAAATATTTAAATAATGGTACAGGAACTTCATTCCATTCTACTCCATTCTATTTCATTCTATCCTATCACATTCCATTCCACCCACCATAAATATCCAAACAAAACCTAAATTTCTAACTAGAGGAATTTCATGGGTCATACCTTTTAATTGGTTTGATAGAATTCTTCTTTCTTTCTCTTCTTTTATTTATTCTTTTTATTTAACAATATTTTTTCTTTCATTTTTTAATCTTTTTTTCTCAATTTTTTTCTGCTTATTATTCTCTTTTTCTTTTTTTTAGAATAATCTTGTTAGTTTTGAGTTGAAGCATTGTTATAGATAGGAGTCAAAATCAAATCTTCCCAGGCCCCTTAGCAAGTTGAGTGGGGAGATCTGCCATCTTTCTCGAAGCATCCTTACACTAGTACGGCAATACTCATCATCATAGTCATGCATACTCTCATGTTCCCCAACAGCTTCATAGATAGTGATTCTTGCTTACGTATTTTTAGTGTATTATACATAAATTACCCCATACACAAATTTGTTTTTGAATTTTTTTAAATTTTTAAAGAGATACTAAACTGATCATCTAATTTTTATATTTAGTTACATTATCGTATGTCATAATTTAGGTGATTGGAGTGCAATGCGCTAGCATATAAAAATCTTCGGTTGCTTCAGGCACGCAAAAATAAGCACAATAGGTTCGCTTTAAATTTTGTTGTGCTATATATATGTGTGTATTTAAGATTCAAACTTGAATTAAAGGAAGAAAATACTCATTTATTATGAAGTGAATGACTACTTAGACTTGATGGATAAATTTATGTCTTTTGTATATGGATACTAATACCATGGTTAAACTATTATATATAAATTCCATATTTTTTTTTTTTGTGATTATGCACATATTTAAAGATAGAAAAGCCAGCAAAGCGCGAACCGAAACTTGCTATAATCATGGCAGTAGCATTAAACTACAAGGACTAAGAATATGGTGTAGTTGGCAAATCATTGTCAAGGGCCATTTAACCGAGAATTTATTGGATACGTTTCCAGCCAAAAGTAAGGGTAGAGAAAAAAAAAGAAAAAAGTAACACATAATTATGCTACGCCATCCTTCAAGTCAATTCTAGTTTGACACATCACCCTCTCCTCTTCTGGATCTTGCTGTCCATAACATTTTTCTATCCACAATGGATTCCAGTTGGAATACAACCGTGTCATGTTTATTTATCACTAGCCTTTTTGCCCCATACTTTTTTCTTTAAATTTTGTTTAAATATTTTTATTAATTCCCTCATTTTTCTTAGAAATAAGATAATATCATATTATGTGAGACAAATATACAAATTCTTTGCAAGAAACCACCATTACATGTGTCAAGGTCTACGATCCTACAGATGACTAATTTGTATTTTTTCTATTAAATTTTTTTATATATTTTGAGAGTAATATATTCAACGGTATAAATTTTACTATCAAATATTATAAAATTAATCAAATGCCAAAAATTTAATTTATATTCCACATGTTATATTTTAATTTGATTGGTATACTTTCAAAATTCGTCAAAATTTCTCCACATAACATATCCTATTTGTAAGAAAAATCAGAGAATATAAATGGACTCTTTTTTACCTCTGTATGAGAAAATAAATAATTATAAATCTTTAAAAATTAATGTTTGTATTATTAGACAATAAGCACACAATAATATGCATACAAATTCTAAACATTAAAAAAAATGAAAAGGATAGAATAAATCATTTATGCTATATAAAACCATAACAAGTCAGCACAGAAATTCGCCTACCCTGTAAATGGGATGCATCTCATCCTGCGTGATCTGCTGCATCAATGATCTGCAATGTTCAATGATAGCAACCTATTTGGATCGTGATGGAATGGGAAATGATGGTTTGAATGAGGAAGGAGAATCCTGCAGCTCTACCAAACCCAGCTTGAAAGTGACACTTTCCTCCAGAAGAAAGGTTTATCATTGAAAACTTTCGGATTCCGTTGTTTCCAATCCAAATGGGCCAGCACAGGGAGGGAAACAGGAGGATGGTTCTGAGAGAGTCCTTGAGGTTTGTGCAATATGCAAAACATTTATTGGAAGAACCTCTTAATCGTTATAATATTAAAAAAATTAATCTCATAATAATAACTATTATAACACTGATCAAAGACTTTAAAATGAATATGAAGGTAGCAAGGTTTAAGGTTCCCAAACTGGCCAACAGTGGGGCAGTTCCTAAGACAGTGGTTGACCGTCCCTTCCCCTTGGTTATGGGTGAAGGGTTAACGTGGCTGGAAGCTAGCAGAGTTTTGGCTGAGTCTAACCAAATTAAGGTTTTCAAGCGTGGGTGGCAAGTTATTTCTTGCTTGCGTTCGAGGGGTAGGGTGAGTGAAATTTTTTTATGGTGATGCTTCTTTTCATGCCGACTTTGAAGCCTTCCGTATATCTTAATCTCACATTGTGGGACCTCTATCTTTTGATAGACATGCAAGTACTTTAACTTATCTGTACCGTCAGCGTTGAATTGTTTATTCTAAGCAACGAGCAGCGAATCCCACAAAACTATTATACAGAAAGAGAGCAGCTTTTCTTCGATATGTGGACTATGGAGTGTGTGCAAATGTTCAGTGTATGGTCATTTTCCGGTTCTTAAACATGATTTGCCAACGGCAGAATATGCCATCACCATGGAATCCATTCCCCTTTTGTATATCAGTGTGCAAATATAAACCTGTAGCATCATTAACAAATATTTAAAAAAATATAACAATTTTTGTTGGGGGGAGTAAAAGACGCATCAAAGAATGTGTCAGAAAACCCGGGCTAGCTGCTCTTTTTTATCTCGAACGAATATTTGAGTTCCATGTGACACCTTCTGTCATCATCTTCAAACTGCAAGACAGCAACCAAAGAGTAACAAGTTTATGTATCTATAATCAATTGTACAAATTACGCACTCAAACCAAAAAAAAAAAAAAAAAACGGAATAAACCACGTGGGGGGTTGTTTCTAACAACTTGGGCAACTAATGGAAGCTGTTCAAACCTTCATACATTTCGATTCCCAATATGAGAAATTCTTAGGTATTGTAGCTAAGAATCTCTCTTGAAATATAGTGATTGTAGAACATATAAATGAAAGTTAAAAAACAAATGCCTTCACTACAGATTGAAGGCGTGCTTGGTTGAGTATGTAGAAAGTGGAGAAGTGAAAAATAGAGGGGCCGGTTAAATATCATTTTCAACCAGGAGTGACAATGAAATACATTTTATTTTCCACGTTCTGATGTTTTTGTTGTAACAAGCAAGTGTAAAATGATTTTCATTCCAAATTTTCTATTTTCCCTCTACTCAACCATGGCTGGTGTTAATATGCTGCTGATGAAGATAAAACTCAAGTCTCTCTGCTGTGATGACATTACAGATATAATGAACAATAGCACATTAAGTTGAAGTCCCAAATGAAAATTAAAAAAAGACATGAAAAGTGGATCATAATTTTCAGGTGTTCTGACAACATTAAACAAGTTGCAGATCATAGATATTTTACATAACATCAACTAGATAAAACTTTACGGCTGCAGCTATCCAAAACAAAGCAGATGAGTAACCATATATTTGCCTTTCAGATAGCAAATTCACTACAAAATATGAAGTAAAGCATACATGTGTATTGAAATAATTAACAAAGCATGCGATTGCACGTGTATTTTTGCTTCCTCATACCTTAAGTTTGGCTGAGTAAACACCCCTTGCAAGCGCACCAGAGGGAGTGGTCTCCTCTTTCAAGGCATGTACATACGGTTCTTTTTGAGGAGCAAAAGTACCCAACATCCCTTTGCTCTGATCAACTGAAAAAGCCCAACATTATAATCAAATTATAAATGTAATACATGAAAAATAGGTCATTACCAATTGACCAATGTCTAACAAAGGCGTGTTTTTCTGTACATTAATAGAACAATAAATAAACAGGTTAATTGAATTTAATTGTTGTTTGCAATTTATGCTTTTATTTCTATGCTGTACCATACAGACAACATAAAACTGCTTATTCAAGAAAACAAGCTGTTGTTTGACAACTAAATGACTGATAAGCATTACACATAGTTTGAGACTTTCTTTTCTTGGGGTTAACCCAGTGTTTAACATAAAGTGTTGGCTTGCTAAAACTGAATTAAAATTCAGTATCTCCTAGAGGAGAGGAAGCCCTACAAGACAGCATTTACTATTCGACAGGCAAGCTGCCAATTGTGGTGCTCCCTTTGGGGTTAATAAAACCTAAAAATTCTTCACCAGTATAATGAGAAAGGACCTCAAAGATCACCAAAAAATGCAACCTTACTTCTAGGCCAAACCCAGACCTGAAGGAAAACAGATAGATCAAATAATCAGTACTATTTCCAAATCCTTCTCAAACACTAAGTTCCTTAAGGCATTTGCTCCGGAACCTGGACATCATGGAATTAAGGTTCCAGACTCAAACTCATGAACTTATATAAGTGAATATTGTATTGATCATTATTTACATTATCCTAAAAGTTAATATTCAAGTTTAAACAGAGTTATAGGACAAGATATTAATAGTTTCAAACCTTTGGCTTTTAAAAGACAATCACAATAAACCTACAAAATCAAGATTATCTAGCAACAAAGAGAAGTATTAATTGTGTACCTTGAAGACCCCCTTTCCACACAGTGTTGGAGTATGTCAGGCCAGACACAATGTTGTGCAGAACACTAAATTTTAGCTTAAGCTGATAGCGAGACCCCTCCCTGAGAGTGAATAGAGTATGACCATCTTGATTTTCATCCACAGGTAAAGGGGTTACAATTTCACCAAAATCCTCAGAAAGAATTCCAATGGAGTGGAATTTCACTTCAGGATCCAGTTGACCTATAAAAGGAAACAACTTAAACAGAACCGAGCAAAAGAGCTATAAAGCATAAACGAGGATAATAAACAAACTCCTCAGACAAACCATCTAAATCACTTTCCAAGCAACCCAACAGCTTCTCCTTCCACCTCCTTAGGCTATCATCCTCCTGCACAGCACAATTAACTTCCAAATCAGAAAATCACAAGCAAAAATCACTTTGTTAGCCAATGAAGTAATCAACCTATGAGAAACTACTCGGATTCTCATATGAAGCACGAAATCATTTGATTGTATGCAGTATTTACTCAAAGAATATTTGATACATTGTGAATAATCCAGAAATGGAAATTTTCCAAAAACTTAAAAAAATAATGGTTTCAGCCACTCTGCAAATACTTCTAATTAGTTGAACCATTGTATGTCCAGCTTGCAAAGTGTTTCGCCATTTCATTTTGTTTAGGCATTCTATTTTACCTACTTTGACTAGTGAAAATTCAGTTTTGCAGTCCAAATAGGTAGAAGGCATACAGGAATATCTTTCACAACATGAAGACAGCTAACAGCTTACTGCGGCATTCATGGCAGAGACTTAAAATGCTTAAAATAAAGAACCCAAGAATCAATATTAGAGTTCAAACTAGAAACTGGAAAGAAAAAAATACGTCAGAGAAAAATGTTCCGTCTGATTGATATTAAAAGAGGTAAACGGAAAAACAATGAACATCATGAACTTCATCCAGAGTACTGTGCAGAGTGGACGAGAAGAGGTTGGAAATTTTAATCGGGCATTTAACAGTGAGAATTCTGATATGTAATACCCACTCACAATTCATTTCCAACATTGCCCACCCTCAAAATAATAGAAGGGTTCTAAAAAAAAAAACCCATGAAACCAACAATCCATTAAGCGAGGTGTTAAAAACCAGAAAAAATTAATCTTCCCGCAAACCCACAATTTCAAACAAGTTATTAGTTATACAAAAAAATGAAGAATCAAAGAGAAGGAGAACATCAGAAAACCTTGTCCCGTTCGATCTGCTCCTTGAGAGAAACAGGAGGACCAGGAACAAAGGCACCATTTTTAGAATCGCCAATGTGTTCTTCCTCCTCTTCCTCTGCTTCTTCTTCGTCCTCCCTGCCATCATCAAAAGCATCACTTGGGTTTTCAGCCATTTCTTGTTTGCTTCCACCAAACCCAGAAGCAGAAGAGGACCCAGACGATGGCCCTGCTTCTTCGAGCGCTCTCTTCCCATTCCCACCCTCCATCGCTCTCTCTCTCTGTTTGTGCTGTCTGTGGGTATCACCCCCACAATCACAAAAAGAGAAGTACAGAACCTCTTCCCACAATATTCAAAAAGAGAGAGAGAGGTTGTCAAAGAAAAGAAGTCGTATATAAACGTATACACATCGCATACACCAGCTCCTGCGCCTTGCATTTCTCTCGGTCCAAGACTGACAGACGTTAAATATAAATGTTTTTGGCTGTCCTGTTCCTTCTTTTTGTCCGTTTTAGCATTTCACTTCACTTCTGACCCCACTGTGTCGGCGCAGGCCTCACTCACTCCCTTATACATTTTTGTAACCATTTTGTTTGAATTTTGAAAAGTATATTTAGTGAAATAAATTTGTGTTATTTAAAGAAAAGTAACGCTATACTTTTTTAAATAATTTTTTTAATATTCAATAAAAAAATAAATATTTAATATTCTCTCTATTGTTATTTAATATAAATAAATAAAGATAAAAAATTATTAAATAATTTTAATTATAAAAAATATAATATAAAATAATTAAATTATTTTTTATTTTATTAATATTTTATTAATTTTATTTATTCTATTTATCTTTTTTTCATTAACAGATAAAATTAAAATTAAAAAAATAATTAATACTTTTTAATATTATAAAATAAAAAATATTTTAAAATAAAAAATATTTTTATACAACAAATAAAAATAGATAGAAAAAATATTTTAGTAATAAAAAATATGTTTAATATTTTTTTATTTAATAATTTTAAAAATTATTAAGTTAATTGATTAAGAGAATATATAATTTTTCTTTAAAAAATGTACATCAAATTTAACTTTGAATATTCATTTATAAAAAAATATTCGAATGCATGTATTTCGATTAAAATTGTAAAATAAGAGTCTTTATATAAAATATATATTCAAACATAGTTTTTCTATAAAAGGATGTTGTTTCTCAATTTTTCACTTTAAATTATGTTAGGATATTGCAGTGTGACTTTGCATTGTAGACATAGAGTATGTTCACATTATTATTTTCAATGTCTCAAAACGAATTTTGGGACTCTCCGACGCTTAAACAAGCATGCCCTACTTTATGTTTAGGCCCTAACTGTAATGTGGAAATTGCAAAATACTGCAATCTTTTTACAATCTTTTTGCAATTGAGTCCTTAGACAACATTTTTATCTCCAAATGTGTACTGTGTGCTTCTACATCAAATTAGAAATGTAATCCAGCCATTTAAGCACGGTTTCGATAGTTTCGTACGAACAAAAATTTGATAATAATCAAAAGTTGAACCTATCTTTATGCATTCTTATTTTTGTTTTCTAGCATTTCTAATAAATTGACTTTAATATGCGTGAGATAATTTTAGAATGAAGAAAATAAAAGAAAAAAAAATGAAGAATATTCTATCTATATTTGGAGCTTTTAAAAAAAATTATGAGGTGTGATAATGTCAAAAGTTCAATCTTTCATAAAGTCATGTATTCTTTTCTTATATCTAAGTATTTGTACTTTTTATATAACAAAAAAAAATTCAAATATTCAAAATAAATAACCTAATAAATTAAGTGCATAGGGAAGGATAATTAGCTTCGTAAACAACAATATGACAATAAGAATAAGTAATTAAGAGTGAAAATGGTCCTATCTCATTTTTATTTATTTTTTTAATTACTTCTATTAAAATTAATTTAATATTGCAAATCAATTATGAAAATCTCGGCCAAACAACTATAATTATTATGAGAATTGATTTTGGAGTCAAACAGGCCTTCTCAAAGTTAAATTTCTTGCTCCAGCTGTCCCTAGAGTTCTCTCCTAGCTAAGGCAGAGGTTTAGTGGAAGTTTGCTCCAATGGAACCAAATCCCCCAACTTTTGGTATTTGTTTTTTTGGTGTTTTTCTTTCCTTAAATGTGTAGTAGTGTAGTAATTGTCTGTCTAATCATTCAAATGACAGAGTCAAGACAGTTTGTGATAAAGTCTCCAGATTTAGGTGCCAATGAATTTCATGTCTTTATTATTTTCGAATATGAAATGGCGAAGGAAGGAACTTTAGATCATAGAATTAGATATCTATCATAATTCATTCATATCCAGTAAACTAGTTTTCTTGATTAGGTAAGACATTATTACATGATTGTAACATTATAGCTCAACCCATGGTGTGCTGTCGGACTCAAATCTACTTTTCTCCTTCGAGGCTTTGAGTTGTGTTTTCTTCTTACCACTTTTCAAGTTTTCATACGTTTTTGTATCATCAGTTTGTTCGAAAATTGTTTTTACTTTTCTTGATTTTATTATAACTGTATAAATTTAAGGTTAGTTTTGATTCGCTATCAATATAAAAAGTTTTATATTATTATCGAATCATGAATTATTAAATTATTAAAAAAAATTATTTAAAAAATTAAATACTAAATAACATGTGATTAAATGATAATATAAAAAAAATTTATATTGAAAACTTTACACTAAACCGTAGTTAAAAATTAAATCCTATAAATTTTGTTTTAAAAACTAACGTAAATTAGAGACTTTTGTAGGTTTTTAAATTAGATTAAAAATTTCTTTTATTAAAGTCAATATTCAAAGAAGCGAGAGTGATTTATTTCATGTGGCTTTTGCCACGAGTGGCTTAAGAATAGTAGAATACTCCCTCACCAAGGAATAATAAATGTCTTTGAAAGTTAAGTTTATTTGAATTTAAAGTTAAATAATTGTACCAAAGGAAAAAAGATATATCTAAAAGGTGTTACTCATCAATGCTAGTAATAAATATTACTCATGCAAAATTTTAAAAATAAAAAGTTTCCTGATAAAAAAAAATTATCCAAATTTTAAAAAAATCAATTTTAAAACAATTACTTCATTTTCATGATAAAAATCATCATGTTATCAGCATTATATTTAGAATAAATAAAAACACACTTCAAAGTATTATGTTGCCACAAAAAATTATAAGTAGAAAAATATCGTTCTCCTGTAAAAATAATTGGCGCCGACTAAATAATTAAAATTTATAATGATTTTATGAATAAAAAAAAACTATTTCACATTTTTGAAGCATTATAATTTTTTTAAAACAAGGAACATATAGTTAAAAGAACATAAGGAAACAAATTTCTTGATGGAACACGGTTAGAGAAACCGTGGAACAATAATAAACCTAACTCTATATAGTTAAAATTATAAATACACTAAAATAAGAAATATTAAATCATTTTAAAAAATATAAAAATAATTGATTTTCTATGGTGATCAGTGATATTTTATTTTGAATAAAACTAAACTTGCATTAATATCCAAAAAAAAAAAAACTAGCATTAATGACTTTGATAGAAGTTTCAAAGCACGTTAATAGTTTCGATGATTTTTAAGAGTATGGAATGTTTCTTAACCATTGTCCCAAGGACATTGATTAATAAGACTCTTTTTTTATTATTATTACAGTAAGAACTTTCTGGATTGCAGATCTATTTAAGCAAGTTTTTCTAAACCAGACTTAATAAATTTATAGGAATTTAACTTCTCAATTCCCTTGCGTATTAGTTTATCACATTATCTAATGAATAAAAAATATCTTTAAATGAGGAGAATTTTACTGTTATTACTACTGGTCTAAGAAGATTATGTTTATGAAACGATTCAAATAGATTGAATTTTATGAAATACTCATGGTTTATACAAAAAAAAATCTTTAAATAAAAAAAGAAAGCATTATCTGTAACTTTACTTGTGATTATCTTTCATTGTTTTGGTAATGGCGTGACACAACCATTTTTTGAAAGACTCGACACCGGGAAGTATATTTATAATCAAGTTGTTACTGATTGATTTTACTTTAATGCTAAAATAATTACAAGGTCAATGCATTATGTTATAATAGTCATAATTTATACTCTCATTAGGTGACTGTGGTATACCGGTATTCTTATTATATGAAAGAATAACATCTTGTCTCTCTTGTGCATTTCACACTCACCTGGGCTTTACCCCGTTTACTTTCTCCAAAAATATATTTTTCTATTGAAAGTGAAAGTTTTTTTTAAAAAAAAAAACCAAAAAGAAAGAAACAGACACAAGACATATAACCAGTTATTCCAAAGCACCAGATTCAAGCCCAGTGTGTAAATTAATGTCAACCTATCATAATGAACACAAAGCACTAGAGAATTATTTCCACTTCAAAGCTAAATCTGATATATAAATAAGCCTATCTAAATCTGACAGCTTTCAAGTAATCATAGCAATGGGGAAATAAATAAGCCTCCTACTTTGGAGGGCCCATTAAAGATTGCCCATCACATTTTTTACAAGGTGGAAAATTAAATATATATTCAAAATAAAATTTTAAATATATATATAAAATAAATAGTATACATAACCTTTATTTTGTCTAAATACATAAACTAATTTTTCATCTTCTCAAACAAATATTGCCTTAGTTCACACGGGCTTGGCAGCTGAGGGTAGCAGTGGCATATTCTCCTCCAGTTCTTTTACAGTTTTACCTTTAGTTGTATGCATCCCACTGTGTTTAATGGAAGTTTCATTTTTATATCAATAAGGGAAAAAGAAGAGAGAGCAGCTCTCAAGCAAGGAAAGGAAAGCAAATCATGAAGCATGCCTTTCTCATTGACCTATGCCGAAGTCCAGAACACCGGGAAATTATACATGAATATACCAAGCGTGGATGATGGCATCAGCATCACAAAACTGCTTGCAAATCCCTGTCATCTGAAAGGTTCAACTGGTGCTGATTCTTCAAGAAAGTGTGCTGCCTCAAAACATTCTGCAGCTTCTAATATTGTACCCTCAGTCTTGTGAAGAATGCCAAGATTATACCAAGCAGAAGCATTCAACCTGTCATGCCGTAGTGCATCCATCAGAAGGCTTCTGACAGCAGGATTTGATTGATTACTGCACCGTCTGAGAACCACAGCAGTGGATATCAAGCTAGGTACATGCCCGGGATCAATGTCCAAAGCATCACGAAAAGCTTTTAGAGACTCTTTGTAAAGGCCCTTTGCTTCGTACATCGTACCTGTGAAATCGTACAAACAAAACAAAACCCATTATATGCAAATCTGTGAAGTAACCAAAATGGAAACTTTACTGCTTAGTCTCCAAACATCCACTACGTCCCCCTTATTGAACTCTGTTCTTACATGCTGTTTGAACATCAGAAAATATTTACATTGTTCATTAATTGGAAGCAAAGATTTATCAGCATAAAAAGTAATTGATCTTCATGAAATTCAATTGTGAAGACATAAAATGTCCTATTGTAAACTATTTAATTATGGATCCCCCTGATTCAGGCTGAAAGTGAACAATATTCAATACCAAATACAGTTGGGCCCAACTAATACTAATAAGTAATTTCTTGTTGGACCAAACAATACACTCTAATATTCAATACCATCACTTTAAACATCAATCATTACCAAATAATATTAACCTTTAGCAATTACAACCAGCTTAGCTTCTTGTTTCTTGTTATTTTTTAAGCCCAAATTCAAATTTGAGAGTGGAGTGATATTGCTATTTTAAGCACCACTGGGCATGCATGTTTTAAAGATGCGGCCAGGCGCCAGGTTGCTATTTTTTTTTTTAAAAAAAAAAAGAAAAAAAGGGGAGTGAAAACTAAGAAGAGCAAAGCCCTAGTAATGCCATAGTGCAGCAGATTGTGATGAACGGGGGAGTTCTCAGCAGCAATTCATCAACCAGCAGCAACTCCAGGTTACCGGCTGCAGATCCAAGTCTTTCTCTTTCTCTCTCTCCACTTTCTCCACTGTTGTCCTCTTCTTTAGTCCTATCTCTTGCCTCTTCTGCTATGTTTTCTGATTGATAGTGACCCTAAAGATATCTGGCAGAGTCATGACTGTCTTTGCTCATTGTTGCCTCGTAAGCTATCTCCTAATTGATTGCTTTTACTAAGAATATAAAATCTCATACTATTTAATCAGCTGAAAATTACCAAGTTTCATCTAAATATCATGCTCCATTATGTTTTGATTTCTGACGCCAATGTTATATTTTGTAATTAGTGAACTAAATTTTAATTATGTAAATAGACATAGTTTAGTTTATCATCATAATATTGAAAATTGGAGAACGTTAGATCTACTTAATTGTTTTATAAGACATGCCTTGCTTCACTAAGGTACATGCCTCACGAATCACACCCAAGATCTGTGATCTCTTGGCACCTCACTGCACCCAACATATTACGTAGCTATAAGTAAAGAATACACTATATATCAGATAATATCTGACAATTATTTTCAAGGGATTATAATCAGTTAACATATTTCCACCTTAGCAAACAAATTGAATGGAAAAAACATGAAACTCAAAGATAAATTATTGTATATTTACCTATTGCCTGACATCTAGAAGCAGAGTATAGTTCGATGGCCTTAGATTTTGAAAGACACACCTCTGCATCATGCCACTGTGACAGACTTATGTATACATAAGCAAGATCATGCCATATTTCCACTTCCATGTTCCTAGCGTGATCTCTGTAGTCCTGTCACAAAGAGTATGGAAAAAAAAAAGGTAAGCAGCTAGAAGCAGTGTCTCTTTTCAAATGTATTTCTTACACAAGTAAAATTTAAAATTAAAAAAAAAAAAGTTAGAGAGAAGAGGAATTGAAGAAAGTATATCCAGATTCAATAATGTTATCTTTGGAGCAGGACTTAGTTTTCGAATTTCCAGATACAAGGCTTAAATATAACCTTAATGACAATTGCATATGCATTACAGAAAGAACCGCATAAACTTCAATCATCTTGCTGTGCAGCACATTCATTCGCCAAGCATGCTTCAACATTTAAGCAGAGCATCATACAGGTATAACCAACAAAACAAATGAAAAAAAAAAGCCACATCTTAATAGGTTGCATCTAAGACATGAACCCATAAAGCTCAGCGATCTAACTATAGAGCCCATTCTTTCAGCAAATAGTTTAACTGATCTGCATAGAGGGCCATACAGGCAAATACAATAAGATGAATTCAGTAACTCCAACAAATCATTATGTGTAATTCCTTAAAGGACATTTCCAAAGTATGTATATTTTAAATTGGTATACAAAATTAGAAGCAAGTTTCTATACTGAATACAGTTGGGCCCAACTGATGCTAACAAGTACCAGCTCTTATAAAAGCTTGAATTTGTACAGCATAGGGCTTTAATCATCTATATATCCTAGTACTTCACCCCACGTGTGGATTAAGTCCTTCTTCAGGCACAACATGTGGTCTGTTTGGTTCTAAATGAGGAGAAAGAGAAACAGTAGATTTGAACTATAGTGCCACTGTGATACCATCATAATATACTGACTCTTTTGCAAGCTTAAATTCATCCACAATAATAATAACTAATAAGTACCAGCTCTTATAAAAGCTTAAATTCATCAAGAGCATGGGACCTATACAAACCCAACATCCGCAATTATTCTAACCAAATGAATACCTTGTTCAAAGGGTATCAGGCATAGAGCAAGAATAAATAAGTAAACTTTTAATTTAGATATAAGATAACAAAAGGAGGAAGATAAAACTACTGCACAATCATAATCTGAGTTCCTCTACAAAATCTAAAGGAAAATTAAAAAGGTAAGCTCAATTGAAGGGCAATCATACAGATTCAAAACAACTTAGTTAAAACACTTTCCACAAAATGTTGACAATCAGATAAATATGTGATCCTAGGAGTAGCATGCCTTTGAAGGTGTACCATACGTTAAACAATTTCAATGTTCTGATCAACACATCCAAAATTTTGAGGAACTCTTTGCATCCTGCTTTTTTCCTTTTTCATGATATGCATCCATGTCAAACTGAATAAAATGATGACCATGTCTTCACTACTCTCACTGTTACTATTCCTATCAATACGATCAGGTATGGACTAGCAGGACACTTTCTTTCATACACAATTAAAAGAACATGATCATAAATTTCTGCAAAAGGCATATAAATTCCACAAGTTTACCGGAGACCATGTCCAGCCAATTCTGATGGTAAAGTCACAAGAATAAAGGCCTAAGATTCAGAATTCTAAATCAATCAGCATTACAACCAACAAACCTTATATAGCTTCTTCCTTGAGCCAAAACTTTTGCTCTGAATTTGAAGAATAGCAAGAAGCTGAGTATATGTCTCAATGGCACTCCCTAACTGGCCCTGTGCAATTTGCAGTTTAGCTTTTGTTCGCAACAAATCTCCTTGATCCCATTTCCCAGTCTGATCTAAGGCAGCATTGATAATAGATTCAGCATCCAAAAACCGTTTTTGAGCTGATAATATGCGGGCTAACAATAACCATCCTTTAATATTAGACCCAGCTTCCAGTTTTAGAAGGCATTTTGCATAATGAAGTGCAGCGTCCAACTTCCTTTGCTCTGCATATTCTAAACTGAGATAGTATAGTACATGGGGGTCTCTCATTCGGGTCATTCTGCCTGCAGTTTCCAGGGTATGAAGTGCCTCATATTGTCTCTTAAACCTCTCAGAATCAGAAATGGCCAATTTTGAGTTTGCTGAAAGCGAAACACCAAGAAAGCAATTGGCAAGACTTTCCAACTGATCACATCTGCCATCCAAGTTCTCAAGCAATCTGTGAGCAAAGCTTACCCCATCTTTTGCAAGATCAGGGTTCTCACAACATATCTTGGAAGCCACTAACAAAGCTGGAACATGTTTTGGGTCCTCTCTATTACTCAACAATTTTCTAAGAAGATTCAGTGCAACCAAGTCCTTACCTGCCCCATAATAACAAAGTGCAAGAGCATGATACCTTTCTCTTCGATTGATAGTCCCAGGAAGCAATTCTTCCAATTGATTGGCTAAAGCTGTCAAATCCCCTGAAACAGATACAGCGAAGGAAAGGTGGTCCAAAATTGAAGGATCCCACTCAATTTTATTTAGACAGACTTTTCTTAGCAAAATCATTAAGAGAAGTATAGCCTCTTCTATGTTGTTTTTGGGTACAAATGAGCTGTCCATCTGGGAACGGAGATTAGGAGGGATTGCCTCCCCTCCACTATATAGAAGAAAAACAACAAATTCTTTCTGAATCTTTGCTGTAGTCTCTGCATCAAGATTCCATTGATGAAGGAGTGCCCGCCGGTAAGACAAAATAACTTCACGTGGACAATCATCAAGTTTCCATAATTCTGGAAGTAGCTCAACTGCCTTGCTCAGAGTCTCCTGCAATTTACATTCAGGACCAAAGTTTTCAGACAAGCCTTCAGGTAATGAAGACTCAACTATGTCCAGAATAACTTTGCAAGATTGGGCAGCTTCTGCAAAAATGATGGGAAATATACATTAGATAACATTTTGGCATCTCATATAGCTCAAAACTTCCCTTAAATTTTTTGAAACCTCAGAATGCTAAGGGAACGCCCATCTTGCTTGACATCAGATAACTTCTGTCAAGAGGTTGATTGGCTGCCAGGACCTCTAGGTAATGAAGAGCTTATTTGGTCATGTTGTGAAATCAACAAAAGCTGCCTTTTAGCTTAAAAAAAAAAGCACTTCTTTTAATCTTTCAGGGGTGTTTGGCCAAAAGTATAAAGGTGCTTTTATGTGACAGCAGAAGCAGAAAATATGATGTCAAAAAGAAACAAGAAATTGGCACTTCTCCTATGAAGCAAAAGCATAAGCAGAAATCTGTTCAGTCAAAATTGTTTCTTTTTAATAGTGCTTTTTATTTGTGTTTTTTAAAAAACAATTCTTCGAAAAGTTAAAATTTCACAATACGGCCAAGCAAGCACTAATTCAAGTAAAGAAGATTGTTTAACATAATTATCAACTCAAGTGATGGGGTATATAGGGGAAAAAATAACATAGTCTAGAAAGCTACAATATGTCCCCATTGTGACGGGAACAAGTTCCAGGGGAACGCTCTGCATAGCAGATGCTTGACAACAACATAAAGATAAATGCAAGCGCTTACGCGACAGCATCTGTTTTTTCTTGATCATTGAAAGCCATTTTTTCTTGATCATTGAAAGCCATGTCAATACACTGTCATAACAATGTTATTTAGTATATAAATATAAAACTTCTTGCCTTATGAAATTATACCGCATCTACAAAACTCCACATCCTCAACAATATAACAGGTTCAAAAAGTGTAAAGTATGGTAACACAAATAATTTGTATTTAAACTAAATCTCATAGTTGAAAAGAAGAAACACAGCAGTTAAATCAAAAGCATGTAACAGAAATTAATCGCTGGAAAATAAGGTAGACCAC
Source organism: Castanospermum australe (assembly GCA_019955255.1). Classification (NCBI taxonomy): domain Eukaryota; kingdom Viridiplantae; phylum Streptophyta; class Magnoliopsida; order Fabales; family Fabaceae; genus Castanospermum; species Castanospermum australe. Next base: position 479,367 of record NSJW01000637.1, read on the forward strand.
AGATAAAGAACATGTCAATGTGCAAATCGAGAAGAAAATATGCAACGAAAAGCCACAGGTTCCTTTAAGTTAAAAAGCAAAAAGCAACTCTATGAATCAAACAACCAGTGAGGGTACCTTTAAACCTTCCAAGAACCTGCAAACATTTTGTTTTTAGGAAGACCGCTTCCAACAGCAAGCCAACAGCATGTATAGACATTGGTGGTGTAGCATAATTATGGGAATGTCTCTTACGGTGTTCTCTGCTTTTGGCAAGGGATATTTTTATCTTGGGAGTCACAGCACCTATATCTATTCCCTCAAAAACATGTAAAGCAGCTTCTATATTTCCTTTGTGATATTCATATCTTCCTAACAGAGCTCTAGCTTCCTGCTTATGACAGACATGTTATTCTTTAAACAAGAATAGTAGCTATAATCATAGTAATTTTAAAACAAGCAAAGAACCAGAGAGAGAGAGAGAGTTACAGGTTTCATTCACTCAATGTAAATTCTAAATTGAGTGCCCCAAAAAGTTTATTGAATAGGAAGTATCAAGTCCAATAAATAGATCAGCGGACAACTACATGCATCAGCCATTTTCTGAAAGAAACCATGGCCTTGATCCCATATATGATAAAATGAGGTAAGATCAATGATTCTGTTAAACAACTAATAGAAGATGCAGGGGGCCTCTCAACTTTCCACAAATAAAGGCAGAGACAGAAAGATCTGAAAGTAGTTTATATAACTATGAATAACCTACCAAAAAATTAATTACTTCTTGGGCATACACAAGCATACATTTGCAGTCTCTCTATAAGAAAGAGCATATCATATGGCAAAGTCTAATATTCAATTCAGTATAGCATCAAACGTAAAGGCAAGGAATTTTGAAGAAACCAACCTCATAGTTCAAGAAGCCACTCTCACGTAGGGATGATTCTGCTTCTTCTATATTGCCAGTGTCTGGCTTCTTCTCAACTTGTCCGGGTAGGCAAGAATTCCCACTTGCTGAATAGCCCTTGGTTGCAAGAGATTCAGATGAAGGAACCATTTCATCTGCTCCTCTTAACGGCTCCCCTGAGCGTAGGCACTTCATTATCTTCTGCAAGCTCCTCCTGATTTCACCTCTCCTCCCGTGTCTAATCCTGCTCCTCATGCTGTTTCTCTTCACCCAAAAATCTTCCCGGCACAAACGTTAAACCAGCACTGTCATACATAAACATTTAAAACACAAATAACCACATAAGCTCTCTGTTCATGAAAAGCATACATGACACAAAATTTGAAAGCAATTAGATAACCTAAGCCAACAACCGCTAACCCCCCAACACTAAAACGTAAAAACACAAAAGGATAAGAGAAGAGAAGCAACGTCACAAAATCAAAACCGACCCATAATGACTCAGCAACTATAAAAATAGATACAAATAAAAAATTCCTACATAATTTGCCCCTGAATTCAGCCCAGAAAAAAGGTTCGAGCCCTAGAAACCAAACCAGTAGGAAACTCGCACCCGTCAACAAGCCAAATACATAGACGAAGAATGGAAACACGAAATTTTTTTTTTTTAAAAAAGCATTCACCTTTTGTTCTTGGAGAAAGAAAAGCAGAGGGTAGGAGGCCACGGGCCATAACCAGAAACAGCCATTGCGGAATTTCTGCAATCAAAGCTACCTTTGAATGCTTTGAATCAATCAAAGCATCCAAAAGCTTCAAAGAGCCACACTTTATTTTCTTCAGCTTTTCCTTTTCTTCGCCTTTCCTTTTTTTTTTTCAATGAAATTGGGGTTGCAGCGAGGAGAGGGTGAAAATTTGGGATGGAAGCGTAAGCAAGAAGATCTGATTGTGAGAGAGAGAGAGAGAGACAGAGAGAGGGGCTAAGGTTAAGAATTCGAGGGGACGGAATCGCAGGAGGAAAGTTCGTTTTGTTTGGCGGGGGGCGCCACTCTGTGTTTTTATTTGCTGCCGGTACGGTACACACCTACCAAAGGAGGAGAAATTAATTGCCACGTGGTATACGAATTCATTCTCCGTGCGCTGGCACGAAACGCTCATTTACTACGTTGTCATCCGTTAAACACCTAAGGGCGCTACCACGTCAAATTAATTAATTGTTTAACTACTCTCCACGAAATAATAATTAATTGTTGTTATTATTTTTATAAATTTATATTATTGAGAGTGATAATAATAGTTGACAAAATAAATTAATTTATGTTTATTTATTTTTTAATGACAATGATTTTTATTTGAAAGTTATTGTTATCTCTTTTAATTTATATTTTTTATTTTTATTATATAATTATTTTATAAATTAATTTTTTTATAGATTTATTATAATTATTAATTAATTATTTAAAAAATAATTATGTAAAAAAATAAAATATATTTAAAATTAATTATAATTTTATATAAAAATAATAATTTTTTATATTTAAAAATAATCATAACAGTAAAAATGTAATTATTAAAAAATATTTGCATTTATAATTTTATTTTTTATTTATATTTAATTAGTTATTAATAATTTTTTAAAAAATAAAAAATTTGAGATAAAAATTTCTTAATATAATTATTAAAAAATATTTATATTTATAATTTTATCTTTTTTTATTTATGTTAAATTAGTGATTAATATTTTTTAAAAATTAAAAAATTGATATCTAAGATGGAAAATCTCTTTTATATAATAGTATACATATTGATTATCAAACGCTTTTATAAATTTAGATAAATCTTGATTGAATTTTGTTAAATTCTTCTGGATTGTATATATATAATATAATATAATATAATATAATATAATATAATAATACTATTCATATAAATATATTTAGAAACCGATATATGCACATACAAAAAATTTTACATTTCTCACGTTTTTTTAACTTGGATAAATCTTCACCTCACAATTAAAAGTGAGAAGTTATGATGCGTGGTAAAAAAAATTATCTAACTCGACTTATGTGAGAAATATACATCAAATAATATGTGAAAACAATACAACCCGATATATTTATATTAGAATTTATATTTATTAAGTGTGAGTTTCGTGCAGGTTTTATAATGGGGCTTAGAGTGAATGATGTTATTGTCTATATATAAAATAGAAACTTAAATAAGTCAACTTGCTATTGATGAACTCTACTATTTCCGTTGAACAAGAATAATTATATATCTTCCTAATTCATTCTCTTAATAATATTTTTAATTATTAAATAAATTAAATTTTAAATATTTTTTATATTTATAAAATATTAAATATTTTACTTTTTTATTTAATATTAAAAAAATTATTAAGAAAAAATTTTAAGATAGAAATTTAAATAAGTTAACTTGCTGATTGATGAACTCCACTATCCCTGTTGGATAAGAATAATTTTATATCCTGTTAACCTATTTTTAATAATTTTTTTAATTACTGAATAAATTAAGTTTTAAATTTTTTATATTTTTAAGATATTGAATATTTTATTTTTTTATTTAATATTTATTTTATTAAATATTAAAAGAATTATTAAAAAAAAAATTTAAAAAGATATAATAAAACTCGTTGGATAATATAGGTCATTCTTTATTATAATTTTTTTTTGTACATCAAGAGTATTCCTTCATATAGAGATGAAGGATTAATTTCTCAATTTTCAGTCGTGTCTTTTACGAAAAGAGTCTTATCAATAACGTTTGTTCCATTCATATTCACCAAAGATCAAATTTATAATATGATACTTAAATAACATAAATTATTTCTATTTGAACTAACCATCTTTGTTTCTTTATTATAGTTATGAGAGCGGATAACAATGCAAATGTTTCACATCGGCGTGGTGACTTCATGATCATATACTTTTAGCCTCTTAGGCACGGACACGGTAGTTTCCACATTCTGAATTTAAACACTATACATGACATATGATATATGATAGAGAGAAATGTTAATCACATATTTTGTTATATGAAATTACCATTTGGTACATCAATCATGCATGAAAAGAATAAAAAAAACAATTTCAGAAGCAACTTGTCATCAATTAATCAAAATTATGTTATCATTACTCTTAAATTTGTGGTAAAATTTGTTCTTTCTTGGAGTTTCTTTACTATTTGTTTTCAAAAATTAAGATCTACTATTTTTTAGAGGGTCATGCACAAATTTTTTTTAAAAAAATCATCTAAAATGAAAATTATGGATACTCAAACAATTCACAAAATCCTGAAGTCTCAAGAGGAGCATGTAGAGAGTGTTTAGAATGATAAGTTTTAGGAATTGATTTAATTTGTAAATAAAATTTTATGTGTAAAAAGTTATAAGATTGAAATTGATTTGATTTTAAAATATAATAGATAAAAGTTAGGTATATTTAGAAATTTACTTAAATTTGATTAGATTTAATTGAATTTTATTTTATTTTAGTTCAGTTGATAACTTTACCCTTATTAATTTATTCTCTTATCTAATATAAATAAATGATAATATATAAATTATGAAAATAAAATGATTTCTAATCATCTTTGAAATATTTCAAACATAAAATTTGATTTGTAAATTAAATTAAATATTATTTTTTATAAGAAATTCTAAACATAAAATTAATTTATAAATCAAATCAAATTAAATCAATTTACATCAAATTAAATCAATTTCTTTTTTAATAATTCCAAAGTAAATCATAAGGATTGTGGGCTCGAGCCAAGGTACCCCCTTTCGGAGGATGACCTGAAGAATCGCCTTCATCAAATAGGTCTCACTTGATCCTAATCCTAACCAAAGTTGGTGTGGGTCATAGAAGTCCTGACTCCACCTTCGTATTGTCGAGTTTTGTTTATGGAGCCCTATATACACTCACAAATTAAAGTGATTGATAGCATGCAAAAATTTTTTATTACTAGTATTTGGGGCATTGCTAAAACATCAGTACTAATGGACAAACTTTTAGAAATTGTTAAGAAATATGACTGGATACGTTTGGATAGAAAGAGTGTCAATCATAGTGGGTTTGGATAGAAAGAGTGTCAATCATAGTGGATTCCATTGGGAGTCACCTAGGTTAAGATAATCAAGTATAGATATTGGATTAGTGCACTTAATAAACACAATTTCAACGTACAGGTGTCACCTCAGTCACTTTCCATTAATTATGGAAAATGGACGAGTAACGCTGAAGACTACTCAAACTTATAAATAACATCATCAGAAAATATTAAGGACTTTTATAGGGTTTTTTCTTTAGCATAATTATAAGTTTTCATATTGTTATGAGTCAATGTGAAGCACCTTTGAGCTCTCAAACATTCTGTAGAGGATAGTTCTAGGGTGTGATTAGTTTATCTGTTGGTTATCAGTTTCAGATTAGTTAGAGTTCGTGACTGTTGTTCTCAGTGTATAAATACTCTGTGCGCATTCACAGCTCTGTAATCATAATTCATTCTTCTCTTTCTCTCATTCATGGCTATCTCTCTTCTTGCTCTTGCTCTGTGATGTCTCTCATTCAACACTGAGCTCCTCTGTTCCTAAGTTTGTATTGCAAACATGTTCGAAAACAGTATCATTCAAACTGGACGAAGTGAACTACCTTCCATGGAGACAACAGGCGATGGCTACGATTAGGGGGTTCAAACTTCAAAAGTTCATCGATGGCACAAGTCCACCACAGAAATTTGCAACACCTGAGGATATGGCTCTAGTGAATTACTGTGAGGAATTCTTGAATCATGAACAACAAGATCAATTACTAATGTCATGGCTTCTTGCTTCAATGTCTGAACCACTGACCACAAGAATGGTAGGATGTGAAACTTCGTATGAAGTATGGCAGAAACTTGAGGTATTCTTTGCTTCTCAGACCGAGGCCAAGGTCAAGCAGTTAAAAGTGCAGCTTCGCAATATCAAGAAGGGCTCCTCCTCTATTAGCAGTTATCTTTTACAGATCAATAAGATTGTAGATGTATTGGCTGCAGTAGGTTCCCCACTGGAAGACATAGATCACATTGATGCAATTTTCGATGGGTTCTCTGAAAACTATGATGGCTTTATTACTTCAGTAATGTCAAGGTCTGAACCGTATTAAGTCAGCGAAATTGAGGCTATACTGTTAGCACAAGAGGAGAAGATTGAGAAACATAGAAAGAACAGTGAGATAGTTATACCACAAGCCAATGTAGCACAAACCCAATTCCCTAACAGAGACAATAATTCAAGTTCTACGGCTAACAGATCCTATAGTTCTAGGAATCAGAGTCATTCACAAAGAGGTGCCTTTCGTGGCTCTGGTTTCAGGGGCAGAGGAAGATTCAGTAAATGTGGCAAGTTCTCTAATCGGCCTCAATGTCAGGTGTGTGGTAAGATAGGTCATGTTGCATGGAATTGCCATTATAGATTTGATCAGCAGATGCCAAACCCGTTTACTAGACAGCAGTATGGTCAGAACCCAACTCAGGCACCAGCCACAGCTGTGCTAGCTGTTCCTGAGACTCTATACGATCCGAATTGGTATCCTGATTCTGGGGCTTCAAATCACCACCAGATGTGAATAACTTGCTGTCCAGAACTCCTTACACAGGACAGGAGCTGTTTCAAGTTGCAGATGGTTCAGGTTTGCAATTCATCATAAAGGAAAATCAAATTTGATTGCTCCCTTATCTTCGTGTCATCTGACCCTTAATAAACTACTGCATGTTCCACACATCACTAAGAATCTCCTCAGTGTCTCTCAGTTTGCACATGATAATAAAGTTTTCTTTGAGTTTCATTCTAATTCGTGCTTTGTAAAATCACAGGCTACCCAGGAAATAATACTGCAAGGGAAAGTTAAAAATGGCTTGTATTGCTTTGAGAACATCCAACTAGCACAACCATATCAGCCAAGAAAATCGTGTCAGTCAAAGGGTGGCCTATACATCAAATTGATGTGAATAATGCTTTTCTCAATGGAGATTTGCATGAGGAAGTATACATGCAACAGCCACAAGGCTTTGTGCAAGGAGATGGGACAAAGGTTTGTAAGCTGAGAAAAGCACTATATGGACTGAAGCAGGCCCCTAGAGCCTGGTTTGAGAAACTGGGTTCTGCACTTCATCAGTTTGGTTTTAAATCAACTAGATGTGATTCCTCTCTATTCACCAAGTTTACTTCTCATTTAAGCCTCATAGTTATGGTTTATGTTGATGATATACTTATCACAGGGACGTTTGAGTCAGAGATTGCAGATTTGATTACAAATAACAGAATAACAAAATTGCCTCAATACAAGTTCTCTAGACTCTGAATGCATGTTTGGATAAAAGATTATTTTTAAGAAAAATCAATTTTTTTTTAAGTTTTCTCAATAAAATTTTAATTATAAATTATTTAATTATAAAATAAATTAATTTAAATACACACTTACATGTTTGGCTAAGCAAATATGTTGCATCAAACAAATTTTTGCCCCATTTTATGATTCTTGAAAACTTCACATTGGAGGGCAAATATGTTGCGTCAAACAAAATTTTAAATTGATTCTTTGGTAAGGTGATATTAAGGCTAACAACTTTGCCAACAAATCAACGCCTCAACTGCACTTGTACTTTGTTTCTATAATATAAAAACACAACCACTCTGATGAATGTAAGCAGAAAGGAAAAGTAATTTTGGTTCATGAATATTTTGGACTTAATGCTCCAAAAGGCCCATCAATTATTCACACCTTACCAAGTATACGTGTCATGTGATTGCCCTCCAGATTTCACCACCTAAAAATGACAGATGGAGACCTCTATCAATGTGTAATTTTTGGTGTTTTGAATTATTTTTTTGAGGCTTATCTTAATATTTTTTTAGCCTAAGTGTTGTCTTATTTGCAAAGATATTTTTATAAAAAAAATAAAAGAATAAAATAAATAAAATAATTTAAAACTCATATCTTTTTAATAATTATACATTTAAAAATAATTTTAATTAGTATTATAAAAACAATTCATCCTATTATAATTACCTTTTCAATAAAATTTTTTAAATATAAATCACTTCAATATAAATTTATTTTTGACAAATTTTAAATTTATAAATTTAAATTTATAAAATATAATTTAGACATACCCTTAGTCTCTCTTGTTTAGCCTTTGATTGTTTATCTCTTACCTACCCTAGCCCTTTCCCACCAAACATTCTCTGCTTTTAAAGTTTTAACTTGTACAGATGTTCTCTGTGTATCCGTAAGTAACCGCCTTCAAACTTCTATCCGCAACACATTTTTAGTCGCGGTTTTTTCCTCACTTTTTTGTGTGAGTTAATAAAACACAATTTGATATTATTATGGAATTATTGATATGGTTTTTAAATTTTTTTTTCTTTTTAGTGAACAATTTTGAAAGTGTAAAAGATGCAACGACTACCATCAAAGAGATCAATGCTTATTTTGTATGATTGGGAATATATTATTTTTTAAAAAAATTGTTTATTTTTTAAAAGATTTTTTTAATAAAATTTTGATTATAAATAACTTAATTAATTATAAAATAAATTAATACAAACACACATTGAATACCAATAGAAGGAGAAAAATGCACTAACCATCCAAGTCATTGATATGTAGCTAAGTGTCTTCTTTATATTCTGTTTATGTTTGACTAAATTCATGATAATTATGTAAATTTTAATATGATTTAATTTTGATTCATTATTAATATAAATTTTTTTACACTATTATTTAATTACATATCTTTAAATTATTAAAAAATTTTAACTTTTAAGTAATTGTTATCTTAATTAATTTTTTTAATAATTTGATAATATGTAATTAGATAATAATATAAAAAAAAATTATATTAATAATAAATTAAAATTAAACTTATTTTAATATAGTCTGAACTTTTGAGTATATTACAATATTTTTATCAAAAACTGATAAAATAGCTTTTACATTATAAACACATAAATATATGAATAATAGTATATGCATAAATAATTTTTTTTATATAATTTATAATTTGTTCGTGAGTTTTTAATAAAATTATATAATGTTGCGGATGATCACAGGACTTTGACCTTTTTAAATATCCTAATTTAATTATTCATCTCTTATTTTCAAAGTATCCTCCTCAACGGTGGTGAATTTCCTCGTAATTATTATTTCGGAAAAAGAAGAAAGAAAATTAATATATAATTGATGATATTTTGACCAAGAAATAAACACTTATTAGAGGAAGACTGGGAGAGCAGTGTGCTTGTAATCACAAAATGACAACCACGTATTAGAAATAGAATGGGATTAATTCATTAAAAAAAATGGGAGGCAACTTTTCTATAATGACATGACTTTTTATTTAATGATTTTTTTAATTAAAATATTTTCATAAATATTGTTATAAAATTAATTTTTTAAATATAATCATAATTAAAAAATTCTTTAAACAAAATACTTTTTTTAGAATTTGAATCCTATTTAATGATTAATCTAATGTATATTTTTTTATTTTTAAAAATATTCTCTCACTTACTAATAAAACTCTTTTTAAAAATATTTACACACAGAATTAAACTATAATTAATCTAACGTACATCACGCCACACGAACATGAAATATCAGTGTTGTTTTTTTTTTTATGTATAGTTTACTTTTCTTTTCTGGTGCTGCTGTGAGCCCATACGTTTATCAAAATAAAAATCATTTTTATTTTCTCTATTCTTATTCTTCTCGTCTTTATTGACTTATTCGGAGTTTTTCTTCTATGTATATATATTGCCAATTAACGCTAAAACAGATTTGGTAATTGAGTCAATCTTAATAGTCAATACTTAAGGTAACTTAGAATTTATTATACTTCAAATCGTACCAAATTTTTTTAAAAATTATTTGATTAAAATAAAATAAAATTTATTAGAAGATATTAAATGTAAATGCAATTACCCTTTAATATACAAATAAAAAATTACCTGTTTATTGTGCACAACATATTATCATTTATTTATATGGTTATTCTAATCGCGATAAATACCAAATAGTAAAGATTTTTGGATAAAAAATGCACAGGGATATTAATTGGGTATCTGTATGCATGTAACTACTTGTCTTATCCACTGTTTTTCTATACTTAGATTCAGATATTTTTATTTGAACAGAGATTTAGGTTATGGTGATACATTTTATTTTTGTTCAAATATAAGTGGTGTAAGGCTCAACCTATTTATGTGAATGCTAACATAAATTTTAAAAATATTTATTTGGTCTTTTCTTATATGAAATTATTTTTTATTTAAAAATATTTAAATAAATTAATATTCAAATGTTTTACCAAATTCAGATTGACTATGAATTTTTAATTTTTTATATTATTTTGTTTTATTCGATCGAGTTCAAGGTACCGTAATAAAACACGATTTGGATTTTAATTTTTTTTTTATACAAAGGGTTTAAATTTACATCCCTAACAAAGAAGTTTCGTGAATTGAAAATGGTAACTGTTAAACTATTCGGCTTGAGATTAGAGCAACTCTCAGCCTATGTCATGCATGTTGTGTTGTCAATCTTTGCATAATCAGTCTCAAATTTGGATTAAAAAAATAATATACTTGTGTTAGACAATAGACAATCGGTATAAAACTTTGTCAAATTTTTCTAACATAAATTAGCGGTTAAAATAAATAAATAATTTTTATAAATTTATTTAATTTAAATTTTAGTTCATATATTTTTTTAAATATTATTTATTATAATTTTACTTATTTAAATTTTAATTTTTATTGATAAAATATCAGTTATTATATTTTTTTATTTATTTAAGTTTTAATTCTTATAATATTTATTTATTAAGATATTTTTTTATATTTTTATGAAAAATTAATTAATTAATTTATTAATTATTAAAATATTAATCTTTCAATGACTAAAATTTAAATTAAATAAAATTATAAAAATTATTTATTTATTTATTTTAACATAAATTAACTCTACAATTTAACCATTTAAAAAAACAGTACTTTAAATTTTAAATAATTTCATTGAAACAAAGTAATGTTACATCCGCGTATGTTATACGCATATGAAAAAGTTGCCCCATTTTTTATATTATTAATTTTCACAAATTTACTCATTTCAATTACATGTACGTTACCTCAAAGAGTAGAATTGAACTGGTTATAATTATTTAAAAAGAAACCTAATTGTATTTGGCCTGAAAGTTTATAATTGGTATCAAAGGCATGCATGGGTTTAGAAGCAAGTTATAAACATATTGTTGCGTTGTAATTTTCTTTTTTTTGTGGTAAGAAAATATTAGGAAATAGATATTTTGTGTTGTAATTTTAATTGCAATGCTACCACTAAATATTTTGCTACGAGATAAACTATTACGTACTAATAATATTTTTTATTTTTTTGGTAGATAATATTATTTTGATTTAACTATGTTTTTTTTCCTGTAGTTTTGTGTTTTTGTGTTCTGGTCAAGTTGTACTTACGTGAGTTTTTTTTTTTGAGTTGTACGTACTTGCAAATATTCTCTTCTTAATCGAATAAATTCTTATTCAAATAGAATATATGGAGGACACAATTTGTGCATATGTTGGGGCCATTCAAAACTGCCATTGAAAATTAAAATCAATATTTATATAAAAAAAAAGAAAATTAAAATCAGTTGGAATTTTCAATTGTAGTGTTATACTTTTATTTTTTTTTGGCCAAAGCGTTATACTTTTCATCGTATGGAGCCCGCGTAGAAGATTTTTTTATTTATATATATTTTTTTCCTTTTTATGTGCTACGTGAAGATTGCGGGGTGTGGAAGCTTTTTGTTTTTCGGTTTTTTTTTAAGAAACTTTACTTAACTTTGATAGTGACCCATTTGAAAATTTATAAAATGTTTAAAGTTTAAACATGGCATGCATGAAATAGACACGGGAATCAGGAATAAAGCGTTGAAATTTGTTCTGATTCAAAGTACTTCAAAACACTCATTTTCTTGAGTAGATTGGTTTGCGTTAATTTATTTTATGATTAAAATAATATATGATTAATTTTTTTAAGAAATTTTTTAATAAAAGCATTTATTTTCTTAAAAATAAGTTATATTAAACATGTTATAAATTTGTGAAGAATACTTGTAAAAGGGGCATGTTCAAGTAAGTTTAAGCTCAAGAATAAGAGAGATTATTAAACTATTTTATTTTATATTGCAGACTGTTAAAATCATAAAGAAATATAAAAGAATCTTTTAATCAATGATTTTAGGCCGGTTTAATAGTCATAACATGTCTTTTACTCACCTAAAAACAAGCATAAGTATCTGATTCATTAGTGTTATCTCAAAAACTCATCCCTAAAATTGGGTGCTAGTGTGCTACTTAATTAAGGTATCCTGATTTTTTTTCAAGATATTAATATCTTGAATAGTTTTTTAAATATTTATTAGTTATTATATTTTACAATAAATACTTTAAATTTAAAAAATAAAATTAATAATTAATGAATATTTGACAACTAAGTAGGAGTACTTGTACTTAAAAAATATAGATACCAAAATAATTCTTTACAAAATTAAATTGAAATGATGAATACATGATCTACCAAAACAGCTCATAAAAAATATTTGAAACTTTTTTTTAATCGAAGGCCAATTAAACTTGAAAGCTGAATATTGTGAAGCCCTTCCTCTTGTTTTAAATTTGATTTTTAACCAAAACATTGATTAGAATACAGTTTAAATAACATCAAGAAACTTATGAACTTTTGCATGTAACAACTTCAAACTATAGAATATAAGAATCACTATTCATGATCATAACTCACAAGGATGTACTTCCATGGTAAATAAATTAAAATTTTAATAAGATAAATTTTATTTATAATATTAAGAGTTTAAATCTTATAAAAAAAAGTTTGTGAAAAAAATTAAATTTATTAGTACTCTAAACAAAGATATCTAGTAAAAATAAAAAAAAAATATCACCACTCATATATGTTCATATGACATTTTATCCTAGCACGTATGAAAAATAAGAATTCCTCTATACTATGAAGAGACATAAATATCACCACTCATATATGTTTTGTTTTAATGTTTTTCTTTATTTGGCTTTGAAATAATAGAGGTTAAAAACAATATTGTTAACTAACCTTTCCTTTTTTTTTTTTTGACCTTGAGAGCTAACTTTTTTTCAATCCATGACTGAATTATGACTTGTGAGACTAATAATACACATTCCTTTTCACTTTCTTTAAATTAAAGACAGAAATGAATATCGGGTTTTCTTTAGAGGGATATATGAGCCGTGGCTAAAATAAATTCACAGGTAACTCTTGCAGTAGATCAATCTGAATAGGTAATTAGAGAGTTGTGCTTTCCTCTTTACTTCTCGGATTTGAATTTTGGGTTTCTATATAGAGAAATTATTTTTTTAAAAATACATTGGATTTTGAAAACGTGTTAATAAAATTGTATAAAAAAATTAAATTCAATTGAAAAAATAAAAAAAAATAACTCATATTTTAGATAAGCTTGGTTCAAAATACACGACAAGTAGCACAATAAGAATAGAATCAATCCTTGTAAGGTGTTAACATATATTCCATATACACGTGTTCATCCTAAAGCGATGACCAAACGCGAAATTCGTGATCAATGGCTCCACCAGCTTTCGACGCAAATTGCTTCTTTCGGAGATCCGCATTTAAAATTATTAATTCAACCAAAAAATAAAATTTCGGAGTTTCGACGGATTAAATATTAAATTTTGACACATAACATGTGTGCTGATTAAAACAACAGATCTATGTTCGTTAGTTCATAGGCAGCAAATGCTCACCTTAAATTCAAAATGCTACTTTAACAAAAATTAAAGTCACAAAAAACACGTGTGATTGGTGGGAGTGGTTAAACACGCGATTCCATCAGCATGGATTTTTTAAATTACCACTTAAAAAAAGAATTTAATTTTTACCCTACAAAAATTATTTTCTTTCGCGAAAACAATAAATTATAATTATATACAGAGTGATTGGATTATAGTTACAATTAGTAATATAAAAATAAAACATAAAAATATATTTAAAATTTTAATGAAAAATAAGCAACTAAACATAACTTATATATGAATAAAAAAATTAATATAATCTCTGCATAAATTTAAAGATAATATATGCCCAGACTCCCTTCAATCTAATCTATAATATAAAAACCTGCATTTTCTTTGATTTTTTTACTTCACCAGTGCAGTAGACTACAAGTGTGTTGAAGAAAAATAAAATTACCATGCACATTTGTTTGATGAATATTTAAAATAGGAGAGACTAACAGCAATTTTAAAAATAAATAGAATGTGAGTATATATGAGTGTAATTTGCTTAATTACAATACATACATACATACATACATACATATATATATATATATATATATATATATATATATATAATATTTAAAAAAATATATCTGATAGTTAAGTATTGGATTTTTTGATTTAATTTTTTTATTTGTATTACCTAAATTTTTATATATAAATATAATCCACATCATACACAAGGCAATAAATTTTTTTTTTGGTATGCATACACAAGGCAATAATTTGTAGCTACCTTTTTTACTCGATATGTTCAGAATCAGATTCGAAATTCGAGTTCTATACATACTCTTTCTGTCTCGCATGTGCATTGTAAAATTATTAAGCCGCATGCCGATTCAGTAGTGGGGTTATGGTTATTAGCATCTTCAAATGTTTATTTATATTATATTATTAATGATTTTTAATTGTAATTTTTAAATTATCATTAATTACATATTTTATTTTAGTCAAGTCAAGTCAAGTCTTAATTAATTATGTGCCAAAAAACTTAATTACTTATATTATTATTATTTATCTATTTGTATTTAATTAAGAATAATATAAGAAAATTATAATTAAAAGTAATTAATAAATAACAGTGTGAATAAGTAATTAAAACTTCTAGTATCATATTCGTAACCTAAAGAATAAGGCAATTACTCAAGTGAGAGTGCAACAATTATTGAGCCACGCCATTCTCCATACCAAAATGTTCCACAAAAGATAGAGGATGGGAAGCTCTCGAAAGTATAAAAACGAGTGAGAAAAAGGTATTAAAAAGGTGACTAGAGGGAATGAAAAATGCACTTTTGAAAAAGAGAAGAGATTAATATTTATAGATGTTCATTCAATAGACTATTAGTGTTACTTAGGCAATACTTAAGTTAGCTATTGATCATTAATCAGAAATAAATAAGTTTTTGTATAAAAATAAGTACAATTAATATTACGGTTCTTCTCCAAAGGAGAAGAATCTCAATTCGATTCTTTGTTTATTAGCTTAACACGTAATCTGATAACTAAAATTATTGTATCTATCAAATAAAAAAAAAATTATTGTATCTATACATATATCTATCTGTTGACCAAAAAAAATGTATTAAATTTTATAGGAGCACTCATGCAAATCGTATCCAATTGTACTTTTAATTTTGTGTTTCTAGCATTATTTTCAATGAACTGCTCAAATTTCGCCTACTGAACCCTGTTATTCAAATAATTCAAACACAAACAAACTGATTATTCAATCAAACTATAGAACGAAAAACTGTTATTATAAGCTTGTTAGTTGCCACGTATTAATCATTGCATCTATCCCCTTAAAATTTAGGGGTTAAGATAAATATAAAACAAGTTCACTTATATTAAATTAGTCTATGCTTCTGTAAATTTTACGAGTTTAAATAAATTTGTGAAGAGAAGTAAACTTAATTAACTTTGTGTATTGTTTACTTAATTTTAAAAAAAATTACCAAACTGACTTTAAAAATAAAAAGTAAAATAAGCTTTTAAAAATCATTTTTTTGGATAAAAGAAAATGTAGTTTCATGGGAGGACGCTCCAATCCAATGATGTTAAGAGAGTTTCTCAGCTTCGTGAATACTTATAATTATAAAGAACTTAAAAATAATCTATCACTAAAAAATAAGTGGCTAGAATTGATTAAAAAAATCATCATTTTTATGATTATTATTTTTAAAATTTGACTAAATGTGATGGAGTTTGTTAACGGGTTAAAACAATTTTTATAACTAAACTTGCAACTTTGACAACTATGATAAATTAAGTGAATCACTATTACAATTAGTGGCCAATTTTGGGGGCGATAATATTCTGATATAATTTGAGAGGTCATATGTTTAAGTATTCATTTGGGATTTCTTAAAAATTTTGCAAGGTGTAACTATAGTCTTTAATGTGTTTAGTTTAAGTTTTTGAATCTATGACTATGATTTGAGCAAAAGTTACAAGACAAGTTTTTGCTCAAATCATTAGAAGGTTTTCAAAAGCTAAAACTCACATGATTCTCCTATGATTACACCGTGATCATACATTCTAGATTCTAGTGACATCAAATAGTAAATCCCGGCAAATTTTTGAACCGTGCTCATACAAGGCAATCCAATTAAGAAAATTATACGCACTGGGAATTTGACAAGAGAATAGCTTTCGCTGTGTCCAAGCTGAAATTTGTTGCTCATAAGAACACTGAAATTCTCAATGCAGTAAAGCCAACACTTTAACGAGAAAATTATGAAGAACTTGTGAAGTAATGCTCTCTAAAGAGCTTTTAGATTACATTAACATACAAGTAGCTCAAAGAACAGAAATTTTACGATTATCAATGAAAAGTCTTTCTCTATCATGTGCAAAACAAATATACGGGAAGAGAGAAACAGAAATTCTCAATAAAAGGAAAACACTCACATGCGTACGCAGAAACTTTTATGATCAAACATCAGATCCTGTTTGCGTGTGAACCAGACACCTCCATTTAATATGATCTTTCTTCGAGGCCAAAACGACCTTTCTCCTTCATATCATCAATTGGGCTCGTCTTAAAATCCCATGCCTCACAATTGAGAAAATTTAGTGCCACGATTTTGTGCTCATAGAAAAGAGAGATTCTTCTATGATTAAGAAGTAAGAAATTTTTATAAAATTAATATAATTATTATTAAATAATTCAGAATAAAAAAAAATTTCTTACTCTTGGACACAGTCTTTTCACAGAAAAACTCAACTTTATTTTTATGCTATTAATGACTCAACCTGTTATTTCACAAATGAATGACACAAAAGCAAATATCCGGTGTTAAAAATGTGGCACTCCATTAAACACATTTTTAAAACTGGGTCACGTTGGTTTTTTTAAATTTCACTTATAATAATGTAATCAAATGAGGGAGAAGAAAAAACACACACCCCCCAGAAAAAGAAATTAGAAAACCCAGTAACAAGAACAAATTGATTTCTTCAGAAAAGAGAAAGAGAGAGAGTGAAACAAAACAGAGAGGAAATGGGGAATCCATGAATGAAAAGGATAAAAAAATCTGCATGTTAACGGATACATCATCAGAATGAGATGAAAATTACAGAGGAGTGCGACCATGCATGGATGGCCAAGGCCACAAACGGAGATTTGCAAATTTGTTTGGTCGTCTAAGAAAAAGGGGATCGAAGGAGAGAAAAGGATTTCTTTTCTACGCTTTTCCATTTCTGCGATGGAAGCAAAAGACGGAGCCAATGGGATGGCTCCACGTGTTCTCGCGGAGTCCCGTCAGATCACAACTGCAAGAAGCCGGCCAGCTGGGTGGGGTTCACAACGCCGAGCAGGTGGGCCCCCTCCCCCTTCAACAAGCCCGCTACTTGCACGTACCTTTCGTACTTCTCCTCCTCCGGCGG
This sequence comes from Castanospermum australe, assembly GCA_019955255.1. NCBI lineage: Eukaryota > Viridiplantae > Streptophyta > Magnoliopsida > Fabales > Fabaceae > Castanospermum > Castanospermum australe. The sequence goes on from NSJW01000637.1 coordinate 497,054, forward strand.
CGGCGGCGACGGCGGCGGCGGCGGCGGCTGCTCCGCTCTCCGGCTAGACGTCCCCGCGGCTTCTCCTTCCTCGCTGCCGCTCGGCCTCCCTTTCTTCTTCTCGCTCGCGGTGGGGCCCTCCGCCTGGGTGGGGCTCCACGGTTGGCCGAAGAGAGTCCCTCTGGTGAGGAATTCGTGGGCCAGGTACGCCGCTAGCAGCTGATTGGACGGATTTGAGCCTTTGTTGATACTAATCGGCTCCAAGCAGGCTCTCGGCTCTAATCCGACTCTCGGCTTATCCGGCTTGTGCAATTTTGTCGTTGTGGTGGAGGACGGTTTGGGGCTGGGCGACGGTTTGGGGGTGGCCCTCTCGAAACCGTCGTCTCTCTCTTTGCGCTTGTTGGCAGCGCCACTGCCACTGTCACTGGCGCTAGGCAGCATCGAGCGGCGAGGGGGAAGACGCATCGTTTTGGTATTCATGACTGTCTAGCTGCATGCCACGTCACCATCAAATTTTAAAAAAATGACGGCAATTTAAAATGTTTAAAAAATTAAAAAAAAAAGGCAGGGGCCAGCGGTAATTATATTCAGGGAATGGATCTTTGGTGAAAATGTCAAAACCGGGAGGGCAAAATGGTAATTTAACAAAAAAAGTTGGACGACGCAGCTGGAAGAGAGTCTGATTAGAGAGAGAGAGAGCGAGAGGAGAGAGATCAGGAAGGTTGTCGCCGGAATCTGGCTTTTGGGGAGTGTGGTGGCCACTTGATTTTCTGGCAATTGATAGAGAGAGAAAGAGAGAGAGAGAGAGAGAGGGAAAAAGAGAGGGAGGGGGAGATGCGAGGCCGAAATGACAGGGGAAAACTGAGCAAAGGGTTAGGGGCTTTGATATTTATAGTGGCTGTTGTGCATAATTGCCCTTGCAAACTCAAGGTTATTACACGAATGCCAAGGGATCCTCAAAATGACTAAATTAACCCCACTTTCATTCTCCAATAAAATTTACCCCTCCTCTTTATCCTTTCTAAGATTGCCATGCCGGACAAGTTACCGATCTATTGCGCCAGATATATAGCATTACCTTGGCTTTTTGCTTAGGGGACTCGTTACAAGAGTAGCAATATTTATTAAATATTTATTAATTCTTAACTTTCGACGACAAATATTTAAAATTTATAAGGTGTGGTCGACCATAAATGAATGCTTAACAATTTATTTCAATATCAATACTAAAAAAAAATGAATACGAAAATATTTTTTTTAGGCACAATAAATTTTGGTTTGATTCGTAATTAGTGATCGATCTATATCTACTAACCCATTTAATTAAACACATCTCATTAATGTTAAATTTGAAAAATCTCTTAAAGATGTAATAATAAATATACGTATTTCAGTATCTGATATGTATTTATTTAAATTTAATAAAAATCTTTTGTCATTTTTTAATTAATTTTAAAATAATTTTATAATAAAATAATTTTTAATAAATATATTTTGTTGCATTGTCCATATACCTATATAGTTATCAATTAACTTTTAAGGCCTGAAGAAAGTAAGGATGAAGGTTAATTAATTGCCCTCAACCTTATTTTTTAAATTTTTTTAATATTGATATAATTATGTATTTGATTTTCTTAAGAAATAAAATTAGTCCTTGGTCTTATCACAATAAAATTCACGGCTTCTTCCTTAATTAACTTGTCATTTACGTGATTTAAAAAAAATTAAAATTTTAAAATATAATAATAACATCAAAATTTCAACCTAGAAGCTTTATGCAAATTACTCACATCTCTTATTATTACTTTAATCTTTAATGCCTTGAAACCTAATTTTTATAAAGAAGACAAGATTTTAAATTGACGGGTAATAGTTTATTTTTAAACTTCCCATCTTGTAATATTCTTTATTTAGTGAATAACATTAGAATGATGTTAGGAGTCTTGGATCAAAGATGGTAAGCCTCTCAAACATATTACCAAGCCAAAATAATGATGTGATAGCTAGAATAAAAATATATATATATATTTTTGGTATAGAGAATAAAAATATAATTTAATCTTATGCTACTAAATTATGACAGTAATATCAATGAATTTGAAACTTAATTAACACCGGTAATATTTTTTAGATTGAAGTAAAATAATTTCAAGAGTTTGATATTTAAAAAAATAATTAGAATTTTTTACAGATTTTGATTCAAAATTAAGGAGAATTTTTAAACGAAATTAAGCAATAGAAATTACTTATTTATTTAAAAATTAACAAATATATTAAATTATTATGTTAAAAATTTTAATAAAAAATTTAAATTATATAATATTTTCCTTTGCAAAGTCGCTTATCCCCTCTTCATTAACTCAATGGTTATAGCTTCTGTGTAAAAAATAATAATATAAGACATCATTGGTATGGAAACCCTTAACGTTAAATATAACTTTTTGCGTGTCAAATTATATTTGCTATTTATATATGCAAGAAGTTTCGTTAAAATTTTGCATAACAAGCAGTAGCAACATTTCTAACTTTATCTTTGGTGTAAATAATGAAATTTGATGGAACAAAATTGATAATTGATAAATCGGAATAAAAATCTTATTTTGATTCCATAGTTTGGTACACCAGAATACAATATGAAATAAAAAATGATTCTATAATTTGATATACGAGATATAATATCAAATGAAATTTAAATTAATTTAAATAACATAATTATCTCTAATGAAAAAATAAAAAATATTTATAATCTAATTCTAATAATATTATTTATTTATATTATTTCTCATATTACATTTATTAATTATTATGCTCTCACATTCCATGTGTAGATTCAACATATATGTATTTCTACATATGTTTATGCATTAATATAAAATTTTTTCTTTCTCCCAATCTTTTCTCTTTTTTTTATTATTTATTTATTACTTTTCATATAATTTTTCTTTTTACAAATAAAGTAAAACTGTGCAATGCTTGTTTATTGTACGACACGTAAGCTTTGATTGGGGTAAATAGAGTTATTATACAATGGTCAGTTAAATTATACAAGATAAAATTTATCATTTTATAAATTAAATAAAAGTATAATAAGTAAAAAATATTAAATTTTATTCTATAAAAATATGAAACATCAGTCTCACTTATTTTTTGAGGCATGGAAATAGGATTCAGAATATGAATGCCATTCTCATTTTTTTATTCATTAATAAATGCAGGAAGGAACGCTCTAATTTTATGATAAAACTTGAAATGTCATTTTATTCTTTCATACAAAATATAAAGTTTATCGTATAAATATATATATATTTTTTGGTGGGTTTGTTTTTGGATTTAGTTGAGGAGTTATTTTTAAATTCCCATCAATCTTAAATATATATAAGTAATGGCATTTCTTTAGTGAAGCTCAAAATCTGAAGCGGAAACCTAATTGCTAATATTTTCGTAAATTAGAAGCCTAATTGTCAATAATTATCCAAATAATTACTCCAAGTAAAAGAAAGAAACAGAAAAGAAAAATTTTTGTTGACAAATGCCCGTGTGCTTAGTCATGTCGCATTCATTATCTTGGGGAATCAGGTTTTGCATCCCCGAAAGAGGTACATTTATTTGTTAGAGTGAAATAAAGGCATTTAAGAGTAAATCAGTTAGGTGTCCTTATCAACACATAGAGAGCCACCCTTAGGCATTGGCGGAAAAAGAAACAAGAACCAGCACAGAGAAAGACCCCATATCACTGGTGACAAGCCTCGTCAACTTGTATTCTGATAGAATTGAAAAAATGTGAAAGATTTAACTAATACAAATTTATGTTGAGTTGGAAGACATTGGCAATTCAGAATAAGATAAGTAATTAATATTGGTTTCCGTAATTTGGAGGTGTTCAATAAGATAACGCTAGCTAAACAGTGCTGGTAGTAAGGGTATTCATAATCAAATCAAACCAATTTAAATTGTAAAAACTGAATTGAAATTAATTAATTTTATTTGATTATTTTTTATTTAAATTGATTTGTGTGATTCAGTTTTTGATTTTTATTTATGAAACTGAATTAAAATAAATTAAACTAAACTCATATAATTATACATATATAATTTTATAAATACATATATATATATATTTATATATGATTATATTTTAATTTATTATTATTTCTGTAAAAATGTTTGTTAATGTTTATTTGATTATACTTTTATTAACATTTTTAGGTTAGTTTGTTATTAATTGAGTTATAGAAAGAAAAAAAAATCAGAGTTATTGGATATGATATTTAATTTTAGAAAAAATATTTGGCCAAAAACTTATTAAACGGAATCAAGCTAAACTAATTAAAATAGTTTAGTTAAATTTAATTGTTCAATTAAAACAAAATTAATCGATTCATAATTTAAAAAAATTAATTAATTTAATTCGAATTACTTTTTCTCAAGAAGAGCCTGGCTGGCGGTGACTCTTACAACATCAACAACATGGCATCCATCCATCCTCATTGGTGGTTACGATTGTCAAGGAATTGTAATTTTTCAATTCTGATTTGTTAAATGCACATCATCTGACTCTTCACATGGCGTAGCCTAATGTTTGTGACACAGCTACTCAAAAAGGGGTTGGTTAGGAGGAATGGTGATTGGGAGAGCACATGTATTTGGACAAATCGTTGGCTTCCTCTCCCCTTGTCTTTTCAAGGTCGTATATTCTCCTCTCCTGTTAACCTCTCACCTGAAGCTATTCTTATTTAGTGACTTGTTTTGCACAGATCAACGATGATGGAACTCCTCTCTTATTGACAATCTTTTCTCTACTTTTAGGCAGAAATGATTCATATATATGGCGTTTCGTTGGGTATGTCAGCCACTGATGATGGCTGGTACTAGTTTTATTCAAAAAATAGAGGGGCTATTTTCCTGTGATCAGTGCTTACGTGCTTGAATTCTCAGGGTCCTCAAACAAGGGAGTAAGCACTTATTTAGGTTCTGTTGGAAGTGTCAGTGCTTCGGAAGAAACTTAATTTGATATGCCAAATGAGTATATATATGATCATCTCTTTCCATGGCAAGCGTGCTGATATATATTTTACACACAAGATCATTATTTGCATTAAAAAAGAGGCTTGGATATATAGAGTGAGATGCTTGTTTTGTCAGGAATTTGAAGAAACGAATGCTTATACCATTATCTTATGTTCTGCGTCAAGTGAGCCAATTTTTACATATAGACTGCTGAATTAGCACAACGGGTTCATCTCATACATGCATCTTTGTCTGTTTGGGATGCATGAGAGGAGTTGCATAATCTAGCACGTGCAAACTTCAGATATTAAGTGGAGTTGCCTAATAAAAATATATAAACTGCACTTCAAATATAGAGACAATAGATACGAGACTTTGACATGTAGAGTTCCAATAGAGGGGTGTCTAATATATACTTGATATTTTCTTGCTAGAAGCTTTAGCAGTCAAAAAGGGTATGAAATTTTGTCTCAAAGTTAGATTCTATGAATTACATGTAAGTGGGGATGTGGTGGGAGAGTTATGTCTAGTATCAATTGTCACGCCCGAGTTGAGAAATCCATTGCTGAGAGGATCATTTGGCTCCAGGATTATGTTTGGTATGAGATGAAAAATTCATGAATGATTGAATAATATGAAAAATTATATACAAAAATCATAAATAAAATTTTTATTTATATTTTTATTTCTATACCAAACCTCTAAAGTAGTTATATCTAATATAATGTGTGCTCAATAAAATTTCAATTTCACATAAAGAAACATTACTTTCGTCGAAAATGGAAAACGTGCAAGTCAGTATTAAATAAAAACCTTTGAAACTGGAGGATAAACGTCAGTGTCAGTTTCAGCTACCATTTTGGTTCCACCTGAATTGGCATGGAGAGAATACTACGGAAAAAAAGAATTCTCATTAAAAAAATTAATAATGCATTCAAATATGTCGCAAACAATTTTTTTAAATATCAACAGTCAATTAAACACTCTATTTATAGTTTTTTTAATGAATTATTTGTTTATAAATTAGAATTCAGGAAACATAATTAAGCTAGAGCCCGTTGGTCTTTCATATTATTCCATTTATTGATTTGAGCTAACACTTAATCATACACTGCCTTCAGCGCTATGGTATTCTATCATGGGCTACAATGCTACGCATATATATATATGTCATAAAATTAACTTTACAACTTTTAAAAAAAAGTGAAAATCAATTTTTAAAAAACTGTTCAAAGATAGCTCGTTAATCACTTGTACTAAATTCAATTTTACAGGATAAGACGTCACTATATATATATACTTTAAAAAAAAAAATCTAAAGCGAACGCCAATATTGCCACTCCCTGACTTGGTCCCATCCCATGCATGGTGGCTTCTGGAACGGTGTTTGCCTTTGCGTGCAGCGAGAGTACTCTAAAACCTATCAGTTGAATTTCTGTGACATGAATGGTCATTTTGGGTTACCTTGTTCCCATAGGAATATATATAACTTTGGGGATTCAAATAGCTAGCTAAAACAAGATATATGGAAAAGAAATATATAATTCAATAACCATATTCAACGTGTTCCTTGCCTCTCGTTCTGTCGCTTTCTCCAGTTGATCTTTCTCATTGTCCACAAATGTATAATTCTTGGTCGTGGTTGCAAGAGCCTTAAATGTCTCTTGAAAGGATAAGTTTTTCGTTTTAATTGTTTTTCATATGCAATTTTAGTAGTTTTAGGGTGTATTTTAATAGACGTTTGCATATTTCAAATTGGTTTTTGAATACTCAACTTATTTTTATTTATTTTTTATTTTATTTATTTTGATATTAGTATAATTCTTCGTACGTAAATTTTATTTTTACATTAAATGTGATGTGATTTTTATTTAAATATAAATTATTTTATTTAAATCTATCAAATTTGTAAAATTATGTTAATTTAAAATCAAGTTTACAAAACTTAATTAATTCAAACGCACATATAACTTTTAGGTAGTCATCCTTATTCGTGATGTTATGAGTATGTCTATGATTAACCGTATGTTCTTTAAAAAAGTGCAATCACATGAATAAAGTTTCCATTTGACAAAATGCAATATTTCATTGATTTTCGTTATAACTTAACCTTCGATATTGTGTTACAAAGTTCTAGATTTCTCTCTCTGCATTATCAAGACCTATGTTGCAGTGCTTATTTCATTGATTCTATTTGTTTTAATCTTTCGTTTACAAATTAATAGTCATATGCATAATGTATTCCATTAAGCTAGTTCCTGAAAGTTTTTGGGGTAAGTGGTGGAATAGAGAAGGATAAAGCCATTGGAAAAGAACACGAAATGTATTAATATTCAATGGACAATGATTATTCTAGATTTGGTTTTCCGCTATATATATATACCCCGAAATCCGGATCCTCATCATTATTTTGTTATTACTCCCTTAAGAAAGGGTTGTGAAAGTAAACACGCATTTGCAGTTCAATTATTGAGAGGCACCGGGTAGCAAAAATAACGTTGGTGTTTTTGCCACTGGTCAGCTGATGATTGTTGGGATGTGAAAGAGGGGGTAGAGCAAGAAAAGAAAGCATAGCGGAGTGCCAGAGAGTGATTGGCTCTTTTTCATTCATACAGCCGAAAGCCACCCAATCCTAGGCCTGGTTTGTCAGTCTACATAGTGCTGGCTGTTTCTGTCTGTGTCTGTGATCTGAGTGGTTGCCCAGAGACAGACGACGATGGCCGCTTTCCCTGCAAGTTAGAACTTGTCTGAGAAGTTATGGGTAGGAGATGGACTGAAGGGAAAGTCACTGGCAGGAAGGTCAAGCTGGATGCTTAGACATATAGGCATGCTTAGCTATCTTTCTCTTTTTATTTTTTTAAATTAAGTTAAAAATAAAAAAATTTAAAGTAATAAATTTTCGATAAACTTGTCATTTTTTTTATTTAAGAGATTGAAAAAAATTTTAAAATTTTATTTTTTATTTTATTTATATTAAAATTAAATAATGTTATGAATTATAAAAAATAATAAATAATTTGATATTTATTTATAAATATTTTTATTATTTTTTTATGAAATCAAATAAAGAAATATTTTTTTTAATTTTATATATATGTATATTCTCCTCCCAAGCGTACGTTTTCTTCTTGCATGTAGTCGCCCTTTGGTCAAAACTGTCAAAGCAGCTTTGTGGGTAAAAGGCTTTAACTGCCTTTTAAACGGGTAATGCCCTTGACCCCTATTGGGTTCGGATAGGGGCTAAGGCAGGGCCTCTTCTTTCCAGTTTCAATTTTTTTTTTTAATGTATCCGTATCCGTTGTCCAAACCTTTGCCAGAACTAGCTACATTCAGTATACTGTGAATATTTGTGACAAAAAATAAAATATATTTTCTTATATATATATATATATATATATGGTTTATGAGAGTATGTGGAAATAGAATGTAGAAAAGATTGAAATATTTTACTAAACAAAAATGTAGGTATGTAACAGTCGAAAATGAATTCTTATAATAATTATAATTGTTTGATTAGGATTTTTAAAATTAATTTTTACATGAAAATAACTTACGAACAACTTTTGCTGTTAAAACAATTAATTTCGAAGTAAAACTTATTGATTTTTCAAGAACACTACTACAAAAAACATTGTAAAATTAATTTTAACAATTAAGACCCAATGTTTTTTTTAAAATATATCCATATAAATATATTTTAAAACTATTTATGTTTATACTTTATAAACTCAAACAAATTCAAAATTATAAAACCAAATTTGTGAATATTAATTTTTTTTACAGCTGAACCCGAACAAAAAACATATATCCATTAATTTTCAAGAACACTACTACAAAAAACATTGTAAAATTAATTTTAACAGTTAACACCCAATGTTTTTTTTAAAAATATATCCATATAAATATATTTTAAAACTATTTATGTTTATACTTTATAAACTCAAACAAATTCAAAATTATAAAACCAAATTTGTGAATATTAATTTTTTTTACAACTGAACCCGAACAAACTCCAAATAAAAAAAAATGGTTGTAGAATGCATCAACAATATACTCAGCTTAATTTATAAGCCGGTGTGGTTTTCAAAATCCAAATAACGCAGGGTCGAAAAATTAAAAAAAAAAAAAAGAAAAAGAAAAATAATTGCTAGGGTCCGATTTGGCGTGTGACCCGATGACCTCATCAGTGCCTCCGGCTGCACACCGAGTCTGATCATCTGAGTTTGGGATCTTGAAATCGATATCGAGAATGGTGAGGGGATTGATCAACAAGCTCGTGTCTCGCTCCCTCTCCGTCGCCGGCAAATGGCAGCACCACCAGCTCCGCCACCTCAACATCCACGAGTACCAGGTTCCGCTCAATTTCCCCACTTCTCTTTTACGCGCACTTACACCCATATCTGTGCATGTTGAATCTGGGGGCTTTTTCAATTTGAAATTTATCAAATCGTATGCGCTGCTTCTTAGAAGCTCTTTGATCAAGTATGAATAATCACCCTTGAAATCAGGGAGCCGAGTTGATGAGCAAACGCGGAGTCAATGTTCCCAGAGGTGTAGCTGTTTCCTCTGTTGAAGAAGCCAGAAAGGCGATCAAGGACGTATTTCCTAATGAATATGAGGTAATTTACAACCTTGAGGCTGACAAACATTGATGCACGGGAAGAAATGTTAATTGCAATTTGGCAAAGTGAACTGTGTTTTCCTGAGTTCCATTTATATTAAAGAAATTGAAACCTTAATTCAAAAAGCATTACAAAATGTCTTAGTACTCAACTTTGCCCGTGATGACGAGCAATGTAACTTGGATCTTGGTACAGTTAGTGGTTAAAAGTCAAATTTTGGCTGGTGGACGAGGATTGGGAACATTTAAAAGCGGTCTTAAGGGAGGAGTTCATATTGTTAAGACTGATCAGGTTGAAGACATAGCTGGTAATGCATGTGCCTTCCATTATTCATCAAATTCTACATTTTATTATTCTCCATTTATATGTCATTGGCCTTTAATATATTAGGTGATACAAGGGTTTGGTGGGATGGGGTTGAGTTCCGATGTTAACTTTTATTGTTGATTTTCTATGGTAGGTTTATTAACAGTCATTTTCAGGAAAATTTGCTTTTGGTAAATTTGATATTTTACAAGTTATACTGAATCTTTTTGTAAGTTTGTCTATGTTGCTAATTTAATATGTAATAGACTATATGTTTGGACACCGTGTTTTCATCTAGATATGAGCTCTCACTCCATGATAGACTAGTCTTATGAATGCACTTACCTTGATTGAGTAACTGTCTTGAGTGATTGCTTTCAACCTGGTGCAAGTAGTCTGGTCTGCTTCTCTACTATTTGAGATTTTGGGCTCATCTTTGGTGGCTCTTTCACTTATGTAGGAGGAAATACCATATTGGTAAGACAATTCAAGGAAAACAAAGGAGAAAGGATTCTATTTGTGATGCTCAAGGTGGTTAACTGGTTATATATGTAAATTTCATACAGCCTAGGTGCTATAGATTTATGAAGACCCCAATATAACTGTTCTTTGACTCTGGGTTTTCTTACTATCTGAGTTCTGAATGTAGAATAAGATCCTTGTTGTTGAATTAATCTCAAAAATGAAAGTTCAGTCTGTTGGGATTGCTATACGATTCAGCAACCAATACAAATTCTGACACTTTAGTTGCCTCAAATGTTCATACGACAAGCATAGCCAAATTGTGTAGTAGAATGTAATTTCATAGATAATATTTAATGGCTCTGTGCAGTTTGAAAATCATTACATGCTGCGGCAGCAGTGTAATATCTTAGTAATGAGCTCATAGCAATTTAAAATGTTAAATTGAGGATACCTAACATGTACATTTTCTTGCTTATATCACGTCTCGTCTTGGTCAAGTTGTTTTTAAAGTAGGGTTTGGGTGAGGGACAGTTAGTTCCTCATGTGCCTGTTTGGTCCTAGGGGTGGATAGTTAATCATTCCTCAATCTAAAACTTCTGATTAAGATGATTTCTTAAGCTTGATTCAAACAATTATACATCTGCAATGTGATTTACCAAAATATTGCTATGATATGGTAAGGTTGTATCATTCTATTCTTGACCCATTGCTATTATTATTTTGTTGTCATTGATGTTATTGTTACTATTATTATTTCAGGGAAGATGCTTGGGCAGATACTAGTTACCAAACAAACTGGTCCTCAGGGAAAAATTGTTAGCAAGGTTTGACATTATTAAATAATTTTATCTGCAAATGTTCTAGCCCTTTTAACATGTGTGTATAAGCCAGCAATATTTGTCCCCAAAGATTGAAATTTGGTGAGGCAATGCAATGACATCGGCACTTATGCTTGAGTAGTGTTGTTTGCTTTCTTTATGACAATATTTGCTCTTTTTTGAACTCATAGTAGGTCTTGTTTCTTATGTATAAGATTTGTGTGTGCAATTACATGAGGATAAATTGGTGCTTCCAATATATACTTCAAAGTTAACTGGCCTAGCTTGTTGTAGTGGTGAACTGGCCACCAAACCAATCCAGTTCCATAATCGGATTGATTTCTGTATATGAACCAGTGTGACCTGGCAGTTGGACTGGTAGACCAGTGCAAAGGGTGGTTGGACTGGTGAACTGGACAAATATTTTTTTTTAAAAAATATTTCTATCAATTGTTATAATCCACTTCTTCTATTTGGTATTCTACTTAATTATTATAATCTACGTTTTCATCCATTGGATTATACAAGCGCTTGTTGTATTGATAGCACAAATAAAATTCCATGTCAATTGGATATCACAAGTTCTTTGTGTAACAACTCAGTTTCTCAACTTTTTAAATGCATATAAAATATCAATTTATGTGGTATTGGTGAAATGACTGTTACTCTCCAATTGATACAAAATTGGCGAGCACAATCTGTGTAATGACAGCTACTATTTTGTTTTAAATTGGTATCATTCAATTCATTTATGTATTAATTCTATAATATATACAAAATGGGGTATATTGCTTCTGAAAGAGTTTTTTGTTTGACATCCAATTATCTATGTTACACAGGTTTACTTGTGTGAAAAACTGTCACTTGTGAATGAGATGTACTTCGCTATAACTCTGGATCGTAAGACGGCTGGTCCAGTAAGTTTCCTATTTCAATATGTATCTTTAATTTTCTGTATTTGCTAAGTTAAACTCTTACAACTTCTATATCAAGTCTAATGTATGACCCACCCTCCCCCTAATTTTAAGTTCTTTAATTTTAATCAATAAATAGTCATGTTATTTATCACAATTCTTTTCTTTTTTATGTATTACAGCTTATAATTGCTTGTAGAAAGGGAGGAACAAGCATTGAAGACCTTGCAGAGAAATTCCCAGACATGATTGTAAAGGTCTGTTATTCTTGGCATTTCTCATGATGTTTAAAATTTTCCATCCAAGCAGTATCTTTGCTTTGCAATATACACCTGATGCAGTCCATATTTCTGGTAGGTACCGATTGATGTTTTTGAAGGAATTACTGATGAAGATGCTGCTAAGGTTGTTGATGGTTTGGCTCCCAAAGTGGCAGATAGAAATAAATCAATTGAACAAGTGATGAATTTGTATAAACTTTTTTGTGAATGTGACTGCACTCTTTTGGAAGTAAGCATATGCAAGTCTTAGTCCTGCACTTTCTACATTTTTATTTTGTGCATAATGCCTAAAGTGACAATTGAATATCTTGAACAGATCAATCCCATAGCAGAGACTGCTGATAACCAATTGGTGGCTGCTGATGCTAAGTTGAACTTTGATGATAATGCTGCATATCGTCATAAAGAGATATTTGCTCTCCATGACACAACACAAGATGATCCTCGAGAGGTTTACTTAGACTGCTTTTCTTTTCCTCTCTTTCTGTGTATGTTTTACATGGGAATCAAACATACGAGCCCTAACCTCACCTGACCTGTGCCACTCGAGCTATGCCAAAGTGGCTACTTCTCATTTCTTTTGTTGTTTGATGCTTTTTATGTCTGTGTGTATACTTGCTGCTTGTGCTTATGATATAACTACGGAGTGACAGTAGGATGTTATATGGCAATGCCAGATTTCACATGATCTATTTGTGCCTCATAATCAAGCCCATACATTCGACATTGTTTCTCTCTTTCTTTCATTTCGCTGTGTAAGTCTGACATTATTTGTGCCTTCTTTGGACAGGTGGCTGCTGCAAAGGCAGATTTAAATTATATTGGGTTGGATGGAGAAATTGGCTGTATGGTGAACGGAGCAGGGTTAGCAATGGCCACAATGGATATAATTAAATTGCACGGGGGTACTCCAGCTAATTTTTTGGATGTAGGTGGAAATGCCTCTGAAAGCCAGGTAATGTTTTAAAGTTAGGATTGCTTCTATTGCACCGATTATGGTATTGGTCTTGGCTTCACTGTTATAATCAAGCTAATTACTCCTATTTGATCCCTTATCAAATCAGTTTGTAATCTGCTGGTGCATTAACCTGAACAGTTCTCTAAAAAAATGATATCAGGAAACATTGTTTAGTTGTTCCTAGATATTACCTAAATAATATTGCGAAGTTTTTATCCATAATTATTGCAATTATATAAAGCAGGTGGTTGAGGCATTTAAAATATTGACTGCTGATGACAAAGTGAAGGCAATTTTGGTGAACATATTTGGTGGTATAATGAAGTGTGATGTTATAGCCAGTGGAATTGTCAATGCTGCAAAACAGGTTAGTAAAAGTTTAACCTTTGGCTCATCAGATGACAGAGAATGAAGAGGGTGTCTCTCAGTACTAATTAGCTTTTTTTTTATGCTTATTCACAGTTTTGGATGATGATTTTATTTGGAACTGTTTGATATTAGAAGACTTTATATGAAATCAAGAAAATAATTGTGGAATTATAAAACTATATTTGATGTCTTATAAAATTTAAATTGATCAGTTGGCAAGATTTTTGGTTTACAATGTGGAATTATATTTGGTAGTTGCAATTTTTTAAACAAATTAGACATGAAGAGGGAGATATGTGGAACGAGTATTATTCCTCTCATCCTCTCTTTTTTATTTGTTTTTCATTTGAAAAAGCATAGTGATTAAACATGACTGCATCTATTTTTATCCTGATGTTATAATAGCATTAACTTCTCTTTGCTGTTGTTTTCAAGGTTGCACTAAAAGTATCAGTAGTAGTTCGTCTCGAAGGCACCAATGTTGATCAAGGAAAAAGAATTTTGAAGGTAAATGCTAGATTTATCAAACTATCCGATTAAAAATGGAAGCAAGAACCATGGATATTATGTTGATGATCATTATTTGGTTCAACAGGAAAGTGGTATGACATTAATAACAGCTGAAGATTTGGATGATGCCGCTCAGAAAGCAGTGAAAGCAGCTTACAAATGAAGGGTTACTTGTGTTCAAATTTTATAGATCAGTTTAGTCAAATCATTATTCTTTTCGTTTTAAACTTTTGTCTCGGTTGTGATTCGTCCGAGAATACATTTTTATGAGGAGGGAATTGAAGCAAGAAAAGTTCTTAATGAAGCTATAATGGTTATCAAAGCTTTTTCAATAAGTTAATGCTTCTCACGTTGTTTCATTTGGGTTAATGCACGTAATTGCCATTTGGCTTCTCCCGAACTGTTAAAAGCCATTGTTTTTTATGGTTTATAAAGCTACCAAAAGGTGCCTCAATGGCACTGCCTCCTATTGTTGGTTGTCGTCTTCTGTTATGAGTTTTTGTTTTTAATCAAAACTGGGTAGGAGGTTGCTTAAACTGTAAAATCCAACCTGTCACTTTACGATTCTCTTGTTTTCACTTTTCAGGTGCATTTATTGCCAATTTGAGAAAGTGACCATCTGTTGAAAAATACTTGTATTTTTATAAATCTCTTATATTTTTAAAACTTGCACGTATCTTTGTAAATATTTTTAAAAATTTATATATATATTTTAAATATTTATATAAACTCGTCTTATATTTAAAACAAATATATTACATATAAATTTATTAAGAAGAAAAATGAAAAAATAATTTAAAACAGAAAAGGTTGGGAATAATTTACTTAAAAAAAAAGTAACTATTCTATCACTACCAAGCTGAAACCGTACGCGTGACGGCGTGAGTCTACGCTCTACCTAGAAAGTAGAAAGTAGAAACCACGCTCGTCCAATATGGGAAAATTTCGTAGTTTTGCGTGGTGCTCAAACAGTGGTTACCATTACAATGAGTATGATATTAAAATTCACGAGGTACTTAGTAGTTACATGCTTATCAAAAACAAATGACGGTAATACTTTTTTATTCTATAACTTCATATAATCCATAAATACTCAAGATAACATTATATTATAAAATCATGCATAATATACGATGACACAACAATTACATGAAGTTTATTTTGTCATCTCTAACAATGCCAGCACAGCCTGGATAAGATGTTGGATTTGAATGAAAGGAAAGAGTACATATATATTTTCGATGTAGTCATTACATCTAAATAACTAAACTTAATTATTCATGCTCTGTTCTTCTTTCTTCAATGATTCTGCTATCTTGCTGGCAATGCAATATGCCGTGGATTGGATGGTTACCATGGGGTTGACACCAACAGCACTGGGCAAAACGCTTCCATCACACACATACAAGCCTTTTGCTTCCCAACTCTCTCCATTTTCATCAAGTGCACCTTCTTCTTCAGTGGCACCCATTCTACAACTTGCCATCTGATGTGCAGTAGTAAACACAGTCCAGAGTTCACTCCTCGACCTTGGTCCCCCAACCACTGTGACTGTGTCTAGAAACTCCTCTAAATCTTCCTCCTTGATTCCTCTGCATTTGATTCTTTGGCCATCACTCCTATAAGTGCCCACTTCTACAGCCCCCGCTGCAACCAAAATCCTCAAGGCCTTCCTCAATCCAATTCGAAGATTTTCTTTGTCCAGTTGGTCTAGTCTGTAGGTAACTCTGCCTTCTGCTCTTACTTCTCCTGATCCCTGGTCTCTTACCAATGCAAAAACGTTAGCAGTTCTTGCATACTTCACCATCCTGTCTTTCATGTCAAGCCCTGAGACCCATGGAACCAATGCTGAAAATGATGCAGGTCCTAGTGCAGGGGCTTCTATTATGATCCGTGGGGTCGATTCCTCTGCAAATACCTTGTGGATCGAAGTTATGATTCCTCCTTCATAATTATTGCCGCTCAAGTTTGTCATGTCTTCTGGGAAGTACCCCCAAGCAAATTGAACAGGGTGGAGATGGAGGTTCCTTCCAATGTTCGGATTTTGCAGCCCGCTAGAGATCATTAGAGGAGGCGTTGAGAGAGACCCACATGCTGAAACAGTTACCTTGGATTCAATTTGGAGTTTCTTTGTTACCTTGCTCCTCCAAGTTGCTGCAGCAATCACTCCTACGCATTTCTTTGTCTTTAGTCCATTCTTTCCCTCTTCCAATATGAATTTCTCAGCTTTACAACCAGTGAGGATTACTGCACCATTGCCCACAGCATCAATCAACCAAGTAGAGTCAGTGCCCTTTTTATCTCCTGTTCTACATCCATAACAGCACGAACCGCAGTAGTGATCTGCTGAAGAATTTATTGCAACTGAGTCGACTTTCAAACCAATATTCTCGCATCCTTGTCGAAGAATTTGATTCTGAAAGCTTTCCTTTGCGCATTTCTCTGTCACACCAATCCTCCTGCATACTGAATCCATGGCAGACTGATAATTAGAGCTTGCAAAAAGTGGGATTTTATGTTTTACAGACCATTCCCGGAGAACAGAATCAGGTGTTCGGATGCATGCAGACCAGTTTATGGCAGAGCCTCCACCCACTGTTGAGCCAGCCAAGATTATCATCTTCCCATCGAGACTTGGCATAAGTCCACCTGATTCGTATAGCTCCCTCATGGATGGACCTTCCAGGGAAGAATAATCTTCAGCAGTAAAATATTCTCCTTTCTCTAGGACGATTACTTTCTGACCCGAGTTTGCAAGAACTGCAGCTGCAACTCCTCCACCACAGCCAGAACCGACAATGACGACATCACATTTGATCTTGTACATGTTCTGCTCTAGATCTTCATGGACTTCAAGGCCTTTTTCAGTGAGGGATTGGATTAGAGTTGAATCAGTTTCGTACATAGTCTCTATTAATCCCTCCTGGAGGGGCCTCTCCTTCCGAGTCAACTTTTCCCTGGTGTCCACATGGTACCCAATTGCTTTCCATGCAGGATTAAGCCCATTTTCATCAGTCTGCAGCAATTGGAGAATGGTGAAAAAGCAAAACAAAGGAAGAAAAGATGAAAGGTAAAAGCTAATTCTTGCAAGGAAATTAGAAAGAGATAAAAAGAAAAATAGTCAACCTCCTTAGACTGAGCATTCTTCAAAATTTCACACACACAGGGATTGTTACCGAGGGAACATTCTAATTTCTCAAGCATTAAGAAACCTATTTATAAGATATTTAGGTATGAGATATATGAAAAATTCAATATCCTCATGTTTGACATGTTAAAACCAACATGGGAATCATAAATTTTGAATATATCTCATACTCAGATACGTTACAAAATGGGAGTTGCTATACTCAGCTTTTTCTTCTGGGCACTGGTACTTGTTATGAGTTGTCAAGCATTAATTTTTTGCCGGTTCTCACAATGAACGCTTGAAACCCACCAAATAAAACCAAAATTTAATAAATGTTTTGAGACCTAATTATGGATTCGGTACCAAAAAAGAAAAATTAGACACGGGACTGATCCCTATTATAAAATGGTTTTCAAGTAATTATGAAATCAGAATGTCCACTTACCAAAAGCCTTCTGCCCTTATATTCCAAGTTATCACTGTCAACTTGATAGTGATTAACTTAACAGTGATAGTATTAACTGTTGTTGATAGCTTGATAGGTATTTATGGTAAACACCTATTAAGAAAGATGCAATAATATTTATGCGCTTATAATGGGTGAGAAGCATTACCCTCGAGAAGAAATTATAGAAGCAAACGAGTTTGATCAGCACAAACACTATCCGCAGAGGCACCAGACGCTTTTCCCTTGACCATTTCTTGAGGATTTCTTCTCTCTTCTCCAAGGAAATTTCAGAGAACTTGTGAATGAAAGGCCACTTCCAGTCCAAGCAAAGACTTCCACAGAGCAAGAGTGTCCCCAATCTGAAAGACAGAATCAGTAGAACCCAGCCCACCACGAACAATGCTTCTGGTTGACACCTCTTGAATAAGAGCTCTGCCGCCTGTTTCTCATTTGAAGAGAGTCAGAAAAAAAAATAAATATATGAATTGCATTGATAGAGTAGATATACTTTTTATCCAAAGCAACCCCTTTTTCTTTTTCTTTTTACTATTTTCAACAAATGAGTGAAGTTTTTAATCGAATACAAAGTTTACAAACAGATAAACGAAAGTGGTTAAGCTTGGGATCATAAAAATACCAGCATCTCGGGCTATAAAGAGAGAGATTGCGTACGAACCATACCAAAAAGAAAAAGAGAAAGATTGCATACGAAAAATCACCTCATCAGGAAATGGGGCCTGAGAACCATTGGCTCTGTAGAAGGCTAAAAGGGCCTCGTCTACTCGATTTTCTTCCTTGTTTGCGGTGCCCGATGGCAGGGCAGGTAAAAGGGTCTCGCAGATGGCAGCCATTGCTTGCATCTGACCCGAAGATAACCCATGGCTGTAACCTTTCTCTCTATTCTCACCTCCTCTCAACAGAGGATGGCATTTCTCTCCCCCCTTCATCATTCTCTCTCTCTTTCTCTCCTAAAAATTCAGAAAGATACTGTTTTGTGATGTTCCTAATTCTGAGTTGCACTAGTTGTTACAAACTACCTTTTTATAGGCAAAAAAGTAGAGTGGAGTCCAGGGACCAGTGAGAGGGAAGCGAGAGCGTTGGGGTATGAGAAAAAGGCCAAACCTTGTGCCAAATTCAAGTAATGGATAGACGAATTAAAATCCCCGGGACCAGTTCTGTGGCTATCGTTTTGTGGGTGGGAGACTGGGAGAGGGAACCATGGAAAAGTGAAGGGAGAAGAGAGGGGAAGAGTGCCTCAGCCTCAATGAGAATCTGCGGGGTTCTGATACTAATCCAAATTCAAAACCTTAAACTGAAAGGGTGCAACATGACATGGGGATTGATTATCCATTGACTTACGATTGATTATTGATTGACTTGTTCAATTTCCTACTCCATCTTAAATTCTTAATTGACCTTTTGAGACTTGTGACATACTGCCGTCTGTTCTAAACCAATTAATTACATGGTCCAATGGTTGTCTTGTGGGTCACAAAGAAAGACGAGCAATTACTTTTTGTCGGGTGTTATATGATATTCTGACTCTTTTTTTTTACTACTAATACATATTTGATAAGAAGAAAAAAAATAAAATAAAATAAAAATAAAATATTTTTTATATTTTAATTTTAAAGATTTTATAAATTTTATTTTATTTTATTCTTTTTTTTATCACATTAAATGTATACATTCTTACGATAATTAGTTAAATATTTATTGATTATTATTTTTTATAATAAATACTTAAAGTTTAAAAATAAAATAAATAATTAATAAAAATATATGACAAATGGATTTAAATATTAAATCTAAAATAAATAAATATTGAATAATTCTCATATTTTAAGTTCTAATTAATGTCAACGGAGATTACTCTTGTATTTAATATTTTTTTTTCTTGCATATTGGTTATTAGTATTTCTAAAAAATGAAAATCCGCCGTCCGTAGGAAACAAAGAAGCTGGCTGATGCTGATGGCCAAACCAACTAACGCTGCTAATGAATCCGCGAGGGGTGAACTTCGTTGTTTGAGAAGATTTTTTTTGTGTATTTAGAGTATTCTTAATTCAGAAGGTGAAGAATTAATCTGAGTCTTTAATCATAGCTTAAGAAGTTAGTTGAATAATATTAAGAACAATATTTACTCTTGTAATGAAATTAGTTGAAATGAAATTAACATTTTTAATTTATAATTTGATAATTTTAGAATTGAATAACTTTCTATCTCATTTTATTATTAATAAATGTGTAACAAAATTAAAAGTGATGCAAATTACAGAAATGGACAAATATATACTCCTTGAAAATAATATAAAAGTTTATCATCACAAATAGATACTTAATACATTTTTTTTTGGATAAGATACTTCAATTAATTTTGTGATTATAATAACTATGTTTCAATTCATCATTATTTTTTATAATATTTTACATATTTATGTGATTCTTATTTTTCAAAAAAACTTAACAATAATAATAGTTGTTATTTTATAAAATTAATAACAATATGTTAAAAAAATAAATCTCATTTTATAAAGAAAAATCTCAATCCCACTACTATATAACATGTCATTCAACTAAAGAAAACTATTTTTTAATATTGTTTCATTTTTTTAGTCTTTTATTTTGCTCTAAAAATAGTTTAGTGTATATTTGTTTTTAATTAATTTATACACAGAATCAAATTTTTTAATAAAGAGTTAACGTAAAATAAATTAATGTTAACATGTACGCACTTAGTGAATATTTAAAATAACTTATTTTATTGTTTATTTTTTTTTTCAAAATGCTCTAGATAGAACTTTTAGTTAATTTTTTAATTAAAAAATAATAATTTAAATATTCATACGCTTAAATAAATAAAAATGTAAGTAAAGATTCACCAACAATTTATCTAAATAGGATAATTCGGTGAATAATTTTTTTACAAATTTAGTAAATATCTTTATTTTATGTTAACATAAAATTTGTCATCCGAATTCCGAAGTGATGTAAATGACTGATAGCGGGACAAAAATATCATCGTCGTACGAGTGGGACATAAATATCATCGTAGCGTATCGGATTCGGAATGCTACGTGTTTAGAATCTTCTTCATATTGCACGGGGAATCTTTTTCAAATTTCGCGAGTCGTAATGTTACATTTAGACGAGGGTTACAGAGAAAAAATAAAATAAAAATTTATTATAATTTTTTTTAAAAAAATTATTAAAAAAAAGAATTTTTAAGTAATTTTTTAAAACTTTTTTTTGTTAATTTTTTTTGAATATTTTAATATTTTTTCAATTTAAAAGATTTTAAATATCAAAACA
The DNA here is from genome assembly GCA_019955255.1 of Castanospermum australe. Taxonomy (NCBI): domain Eukaryota; kingdom Viridiplantae; phylum Streptophyta; class Magnoliopsida; order Fabales; family Fabaceae; genus Castanospermum; species Castanospermum australe. The sequence goes on from NSJW01000637.1 coordinate 518,173, forward strand.
AAAAAAGAAAATCTGTTTAATTAATTTTTCATTCTGTTTTTTTTTATCTTTCTTCATTTTCTTGAAATTTCTTTCTTTTTCATTCTTTCTAAATTCCTAAATAGCTTAAGTAACTGAAATCTTGAATGAACAAGTTTTTTTTTTTTTTTGGGTAACTTGAATGGACAAGTTTTATTTGTATACTCTACACAAAAATTAGTCTAGTATAAGATTTCTCCTAAAAAATTAAAGCAAAAAAGTCTTCAATTCTCACGAGTAAATCAAGAAAATAATGCTGCTCTACATTTGTATCATTTTTCATAAAATTCGTTCCATTTGAATCAATCACTGATGCTTTTTGTCTTTTTAGTTTCAATCTACCCTACCTTTTTTTGGTTTTATTAAAGATAATATCAGATTTCCCTCTTTCCTACAAAAAAAAGACAATATCAATTTTTTTAATATTAAACGGAGCAACAATATCACATATTTTGCTACTTCCTCTTTCATGTCAAAACACGTATTTTCTAACCCAAACACCCTTAAATTTCGAAACAAATCACCAATAAATTAAAGAATAAGAGTTAGGAGCATTTCTTAAACTCAACCTCATGCATGATTGAATGTAAGTGAGTTAATTTTTTATAAATTATTTGTACCTTATCAAGATTTTATTTGTTACTTTTTTTTTCCAATGATGATTAATACTGTTTTTTTTTTTGTTATAATAATGAAATGAAAGTTTAAACTATCACCCCATGAATGGCCTGAACTTAGAGGATTTTTTTTTTCCCAGTGGTAGATGTTTTTATTAGGCCAGCGAAAACTAGTCTATTAGGTTGCAAAATAATTTGTGAAAGCTACTCTCTTTCGGCCGTTTTAAGGGAAACTGATTAATACGTTCTCTTAAGCTAGCCCACTTGGTCAAATACAAAGGGGACTAAGGATATTAAACTAATGAACATAACAATAAGTTTAAATTTGTATTATCAAATTATATAATAAGATACGAGACATCTTAAATAATTTTCTAAACGGGCATTTTCTTTATAGATATTGAAGAATGTCCAAGTGAATAATTGAGTAGTTCGAGAAAGACTAGGATTAACATGAATGAACAAAGAGATTTGACACTAAATGAAAGTAAAACAAATAATTACATGGCACATGATAGTAATAATATGCATTATTGTGCTTTCTGCTAAAAAAAATGTGCATTATTGAAATATTGTGATTTCATAAGGTTGGTCTACTATTATTTCTCTAAAAACAAGATAGGTGAAATTAGAGATTAAAACCGTATCTATTCATGAGATGAGATTATCCTAGTTTGTATGCACACTGATGCTATGATCATTTGCAGTTTTACGATTTTTGTTATCACATCATGAAATTTGTCTATGAAATAAATTGAGAAAAAGGGAATATGCAAGAACAAAATTAACAATTTAGAGCAGCAGGAAAAGAAATGGAGAACTCAGCGCCAAAAGAATTGCCAATTTATGGGGACAGTTTAGCCGACCATGGTGAGGTTGGCCAGGGATGAAACTTAACACCGATCAGTTATCTTGAATTTGTACATACAAAATCAGGGCCATTCAACTGCAGAACCCGTCTCCTCTCTCCCACCGACTATAATTTCTGGTTCACACAGTGAATGCTCCATCTATCTCTGTTGTGGTTGAGAAATTGCCCTACTGAGCATGACTCATTGCTAGAAATCAAAAAACAGTGCCAAGAAAGGGACATCACAACATAGGTTTTCTAGGCTCGTTACATAAATTGTGGATGCAATTCATGAAACGAACATGGACAAACAACCTGCCAGCCAGGCTTGGCTTACTTCACGTGATAAATTGCTCCTTATGAACCATTCATCCCGCATCTCCAATCGCCAGCCCCACGGCAGAACCGAATATTGCTACCATGCTTCTTCTATGAACAAGAACTGCTGGCCAGAGAATTCTAGAGTTTAAGATAAGATAGAATTGTCAAGATGTCATGCAACAATAACAGAGTTGTATTAACCCTCAATGGAACTACTGCTTTCAGCAAAAGTTGTTATCCCAGTTCATTAGATTCATTGTTAAGATAGCATGCAACATGACAGCTGCCAAAATGATCATGTGATTGAATGAAATGAATCACTTCAATTTTCAAGGGGCAAGAAAATGGTGTCGGTCAAATGCAAAATGATAGCCATACAGAATAACCTATTCACTGATTATCACCCGATCACCAGTAGAAGTAAGGAAACCAAGCAGATAAAATTTATTATATTACTCTGAAGTGATTAACTATCCAAATGGGAAACATCAGAGAAGAACAGGATTCTTAATATCACATGGAAGGCCCAAGATCAACCACCAGGTCCTTCACCTGTTTTTTCTCCTACATTCCATGAATTATGCTGAACTTCAATCAACATATTCTGCAATCAGCATGTTATTCATTCAATCTGCATGCAATTACTTTATATTGTCTAAATTCGTTGCACAAAGGCAAAGCTACAATTGTTTTTGAATGCGTCTCGCATGGTAGACTGAGCCGCTGCGTTGATCCCTAGTTCAATGACATGCCTGATGCTAAAAGTGTCCAATGTAATTGTATTGTAGGTACCAGTTACATACGCCAAAACCAAGAGCATCATCAGGGAGAAGGAGCATCAATATCAGTTATGAGAAAATGGAGTTGCTCTCGCAAGAACAAAACCTGTAAACATTCATTAACGACTAATAAGTATCACTAACTTTCCAGCTTAGCCAGTAGCCACTGCATTTAAGTATCATACTTAAAATCATATTCCCCCAAACCACAAATTTCTCTTCCACTGTTTTTTAATTAATTGTCCCTGTGAGAGTCTTGAACCCATGGAATCAAACTCCATGGCTGCAATTTTGATGGCTATAAACACAATATTATAGAAGGAACAAAAACAAAGTCTGGTTTCCAGAGTAAGTGCCTTAGGCATGCAGAATTTTTTTTTTTGGGGCAATTTACTCATGCAGATTTATTTAAAGATAAATTATGCTTTACCCCGTTGAAATTTTTTTCCGAAATAAGCCTATTGCACCAACTTTAAAATCCTACAATCTAAACCCATTAAGTTTGAAAAGCATACACTACCGCCTCTTGAATATTCAAAAACAATGCAAGTAACAATTTTTCCATCTAAATTGCATACAATTTACCAAGATGCATTGAGATTTGTCTTCTAAAACATACTAGTAGGAGTAACTGTGAGTTCTATGAATAAACTGTAGAAGTTAAAATAAATAATTAGTCCCAATAGTTTCACCTAATTTGGATTTTAGTCTTTACAATTTTTTTTGGGATATCAGTTTATATAATTTCACTCATTTGAATTTTGGTCCTCACCGTTAAGATATTGATCGTTATATTTTCTATTTATTTGAATTTTAATTCCTATAGTTTCTATTATTGAGATATTAATTCCTATTTTCCATGAAAGATCGGTCCCTATAGTTTTAAATTATTAAAGTATTAGTCCCTCAAAATCCAACGGAGTGAGACTATAGAGACTGATATATAAAAAAAAAAAAAAACTATAGGGACCAAAATCTAATTTGAGTGAAACTATAAGGACTAAATGTTTATTTTAACCAATTGCAGAAAAAAACAATGTGAGATGTTATAAATTCAAGTTGTAAACAGTAGAAAACAGAGCATTAGAAAAAGCTATGTACTTTGTTGGTGAAATTTTGGCAAAGAAAATTATCACTGACATAACAAATGACTTTTCAATTGTCAATTTTAACTAAATTATGAACAATTCCAGCTTTTATGAATCTTGTAGGGGTTCAAGGGGAGTAGACTTTGAAACTTAGGTGGAGGTAAAATGTAAGGTTGTGAATTTGGTGTACTAAAGTTGATATGGATGAAAATTTAGGGAGGTAAAGTGTAATTTACCCTTCAATTAAAACAAGATAATTTCATAAAAAGGAAATCCTAATAAAATATTTACCATGAAGGAGAAAAAGCCACATTTTTGCACACTATCACCACATGTTCTTTCATTGTCTATAGTTTTATCAAGAGTTCCTTTTAACTAAAATTTTCCCATTTCATATTTTAAAAAACTGCAAAATGAGTTATACACAAACAGACATTACCTCCTCTTGAAGTAAGGGAGTTAGATTTTCAATTGTGAGAAGGCTCTTAATTTCCACTCGCAGCTTTTCTTCTTCAATGCCTGACCATGTATGCAAGGGCAAGGCCAACAAAAGCACCGTTAAGACATCTGCAGTGGATGGGTGCCTTCCAATGCAGTGACCTTCACTAGAAAGACACAACCAACTTGGCTCCCTTTGACACAAAGGAATCAACACATCAACTCCTTGTTCACTGCCATCGGTTGTAACAGTTCCAGAAACCAATGTCACTGGATTTTCACTATCAACATCCAAATTTTTTACATCTATTTGACTGCAGCATTTTCCACCTGATAAACCTAGCCTACCACAACCAGTCAAAAGATCTGCCCCTTGGCAACAAACACTTGCAGCAACTGCTGGTAACATATCTTTGTCACGGAGGTTTGCAATATTATTGCAACATGAAATTTCAGAATTCAACCATCTGGTCAGATGTTTGAAGAGAGCAGTTGTTCGAATCTGTTCCAGTATGTCTGCCTGCAATTTCAAAGCTATCAAATATTATGTTTCTTGATTTATTGGCAATGAGATGAAGTTTCTGATGATTCAAATGACAAATTTATCATCTTCAAGAGTGAAATTCTTTTCCCAAAAAGGAAAGGAAAATAGTTTCACAACCTTGATGGCCAGCCTTCCTCTCTCCTCTTCACTCAATGTGAGATTCCCATCCTCTTGTCTGCGAACTTCAGCAACCCATGTGATGAACCCTCTCAATTCACTCGGAGGAGATTTAAATACAACAGAGAGTACTTTCTGAATGTCTTTCAAATCCTCTGACTTCAAAAGGAGAGGGACATCTTCAGTTAAGTATTTGGCAACCCTGCTCCAACCTTCATGTCTACAACTCTGCAGATAGTCTAACATTAACATTTACTGAAATCTAATAAGACAAATGATTTGCATGAAACATAAACAGAATAAACAACTAAAACATAAATTTATGGTTAAATTAGAATAATACAATTGTTCAATCATGACAGTTCCTATAAGAAAAAAAAAGGTGAGATAAAGCTCACTACTCTCAGTCTCAAGCATTGCTGACTGGGCAGGATCCCAGTTAGACCTCCCAATGACACTACATACCTTTAACAAGATCTATGGGGGGCTAAGACTTCTTATTGTTCAACATAATTGCAGGGGAAAAAACTAATATGTTAATAGCTTTACAGTAAGTCAGATTATTTTTCCCTTCATTTAAAATTCATGAATTTAGAAAATTTATCTATGTTCACCAATGGTTTGACAAAGGATCAACCAGTAACACAGTAACACAGTACCACAGTATAAAGTATGGATGGTGCCCTGTCAAGCCTTGAAATAATCATGTACCTGAAAATTACAAATTTCCAAATGTAAATGGAGGAAAACAAGACTAGTTGAAGAGGCCCAAAAAAAATAAAAGAGTTCATACAATCATAACCTTTTCATCCCAACAATTGCATACATCAGTGATACTGACACACTCAAGCAGTACAATTTTCAAATAGCAATTAAAGATAAGCCAAATTATGTCAGTAGAGAACTACTAGTCAGACAAATATGGTGGACAGAATATAGAGATAAACAACAGTTTACAGTATGCAATAATTATGCATATGATATGAGGTACAGCTATTTGACTTTCACTCTTTTCCCTCACAAATTAAGTTCTACACCATGACTATAATGAAACTTATTGGCCTGAATTGTAATTATCATTCCAAATAGGTCCCCCCCTCCCCCCCCACCAAAACGATTCTGAAGATGTACATCTGTTGATGAATCAAATAAATTCTCCAAAACTTGAAAACCATTGAATATAATCTTTGATAATTTTAAACAGCAATCATTCTCCAGAGTTTTATTTTTTCTGATTTCTTTTCCTTAATGAGAATGTTTTGCTCATTAGTTGGAAAAATACACTGAGGCATAAATAATGAAATTAGTTCCTCATAGCATGCATGCCTTGCATAAGGTGAAATCTTTTGACAAGTAAAATATTGTCATTGTTCAATACTTCAATACTCACACAAGGTATAAAAATGTTTAGTTTTAGTGAAAGGAAAAGTGCAACATATTTGCTGGAAATAAATCAATAATAGTAAAGGTTGTGAGTCTTGACAGAAATGTACTATTAAATATTACACTTTAATTAACAATGTAAGAGATCTTACCCCCTACGATGGCCGGTTGCTTCATCAATGGTAATCATGGCCTTCCAGAGGAGGGTAAGGGGAACCCAGTGAGGAGGATATTTGAAACGAGCAACATCCAATATAAGGACCATATCCCTTTCAGCATGATAGCCTCCAAGTGGTGAGAAATGGCCAGTTCCAGTCTGTTACCCAACAATATGACAAATTTCCATCATCTCTATAAACTTATTTAGCTTGACATTTCTTACACAACAATCTTGACATATAAGAGATCTTAAATCTATTAATTTACTAAATCTGTTAAAAGTGAATCAGGCCTTGAAGTGGACTTATTGTGAACTGAACTCAACTAAAAGAATGTATATGTAGGAGGCAACAACATATTTAATGTTATTAGCTATCAATAGATAATAGAAATAACCTTTACAACACCTGATTGAACGCTGCTCTGTGGTACGATACAATCACATGACAATCCTCTGAAGAACAACATGAAATTACATGCTTGCGAAAATCATCAACTGTGCTTTCATCTGTTCGAAAAGCTTGAACTTCAGCTCCATTGCATCGAGCCAAACATGCAACTTTACCAAATGTAATGCCGTCCACTTTAATTTTGGTCAAAGGCTCACAGCAATCCAACATGGAATCATCGAACCATCTCCAGGGGCCTGTTAGTGTTAACTGTTAAGTAACATCACAACGACAATCATGGAAGGCATAGTTATTATGGCCACCAAACTGTCAAATAGTTTAGTCCAGTGACTTAGTTTATGAGAGAGACTTAAGAAACAAGGAAGAGTGACCTCCAGACATAGCTCAATGTTTCAACGAATTTATTTATATATTTTTAACCTTTTATGCCATGAAGAGCAAGACATTGGTAACAATAACTCAATAAATGATGATGGAAAGGGAACATGAACATGATAGATAAATGAGCATTGAAAAGAAAAAACATACCTTTCCATTTCCTACCAGGGTCAATAGCAAGCGCATTAAGAACCACTGCAAGCGTGGCCAGTCCACAGTAAGCAGGCTCTGATTGTGTCTGATAGTATGATATTAATTTGAAGAACCCCTCCATGGTTCCTTGAGCAAGAGCTTCAGCAAAGACCTTCTGCACAAACAAATAAAAAATAAAAAATGAAAAAATTTAAATTCATCACATTCACGGTGCCACGCAACAGAGTCGAAGAGGCAAAATTTGGGATTTTGTTCATATGTTAATACTCACTTTGCCTTCCGGGGAAGCGAACTCAATCGCCGGCGGAGAAGGGAGGGCTCTGCGGTAAACACCAGGGCTTGCCATGCCCAGCTCTGCTGCGGTAAACTCTAAGCTTTACTCTTTAGAGCACCATTTTCCTTTACAGCATTTTGTTAATGGCGGATCGAACTTTTTGGCGTTATCATTCTTGGAATCTCATCGTGATTTTCAACTTTTCTGTGGAATTGTCGTCAACGCTGATTTTTTTGGTACATTCTAGAATGCCCGTTGATGTCGTTTCCTTTTGTCGGTTAAAAGAAAAATGGTTTAATTTTGATATCAGTCTAAAATTTATCAGTACATCAAAATTAAACTATGAAAATAAAACAATTCAGAATGAAAAATAAAGCTCAAATTTTTATGGAAGTCATTGGGTTATGGATTTGAATCTTCCACCATATGATAACATGCTTTACCATGACAACATAAAGTTCGAATTTTTTTTTTTTGATCAAACATAAAGTTCGAATTTATCAGTTTGATAATGACGCTATTCAAGTCAAAAGACGTTTTCAACTATCTCTTCTGTTTTTTTTTTCAGAGATTTGAAAGCATAACTAAAAAAAAAATTCTAAGCATGAGAAAGGAGAGATAGTGAACACCTTAAAATATGGTTTTTTTTTCCACAATTTTTTTTATATTCCTAAATAATTTAATCTTATTTTTAATGAGACTCTTAGCAGGAATTACTTAATCATGAGAAAGGAGAGGTAGTGAACACCTTAAAATATGATTTTTTTTTCCACAAATTTTTTTTATATTCCAAAATGTTTTAATCTTATTTTTAATGAGACTCTTAGGAGGAATTACTAAACTACGAATTATTTTCCTCTAAAAAACTGTATGGATAGGAAACAGCAATTGAGAAAAACAGTGTAAACTGTAAACATATACTGAAGACTTTTTGTTTAACTTGTTCTCTCAATAATATGCTTACAAATTTATCAAAATAGAACATCAGAATAGTGTATTTACTAAATTGTATTTATAAAGTAAGAAATTAATCATAAAGTTCATACTATTACCCAGAATGGTGTCGCAGAAAATTAAAAAAAAAAAAGAAATCATAGGATACTGAGTCACTGGCACCAACTTGTTCATATTATTTACTAAAACAGAATTTTTATAAAACCAGAAATAGAGTTAATTATGTAAACCACAGGTGAATAGAATCATTACAATGCGATGTACAGGGGGAAAGAAATTTAGAATTGCTGCTTACTAGAAGAAGGCAATTGACTGACAGGTCCAAGGACAAATGAACATAGGAAAACTTCTATCAATAATGTATCAGTAAAATTTCTTCAGTCTCCAGTACATAGTAATCGCAATTAAGTGATTCTAGAAAACATTATCCTACGAGTGTCATAAAGTTGAACGTGTTCCAGGTTCAACAATATAAATTTACACTGTTTTTTATGTCATAGTAGTCACAATGAGAATAAACACCAGATCCTGGCTTACGGACTCGGTCTTGATAAGAATGATGAGGAATAAGGGAGATGCTAAGAGAGAGGTGCACCAAGATCTTCATCTACCTTATCCTCTTGACATCTCTTGAGAAGGTGTAGCTGACGTCTCAAGTGCAGAACCTGAAATGCAAATTTTTTATAATTAGTTTGAGTTGAAGGTAGAGTATAATTAACATAAATCGGAGTGCTGCAATGCATGACAAAACAACATATTATCGTTGTTGAGCAGTTTGTAATGCACCATAACTCAGTATACCAATTTGAGGCACAAGATTCAGGTTTGCTACTGACATTTGGGATGCCCTTGCAGCGAGAGGAGGATATAGTCTTGTATGGAACTTAATTTTGTCATGCCACAATCGTTTCCTCAAACTCAAATGCATGTTTCCATATTTTCCAAAATATAGTAACATTAATGAATATAAAAGGCTCAAACATGACTGCATCAATATTAACTAATGGGAACAATTACCACTCAGATGATAATAAATGATTATATTCGCAAGAGAAATGGAGGAGAAAAAAAAAATAAAGACAAAAGAAAAGTTTAAAACAACCAAATGAAGATGGTACCTCTTCTTGCAGCAGAGTAGGAAGATTTTCAATTGAAACCAGACCATCTATTTCCCTCAAAAGCTGCTCGTCTTTGATACCAGCCCATGTTGTAGATGGTAAGGACAGTAGAAGCACCGTTAGCACATCTGTGCTGGCTGGGTGCATCCCAATGTACTTACTTGGGCTAGAGCAAGTGCAACGTTGTCTCCCAGGAGATGAAGGAATCAGCACATCAACCCCTTGCTCACTGTTACCATTTACCACAGTCCCACAAACCATTGTTATTGGCTTGTCATCTTCAGCTTTCAAGCATTTCATACATGTTTCTCGACAGCAATACACTGCTGGTGAGCCAAGTTTCCCACCTAAAATTTCCGCTCCTTGGCAACAAACACTTGCAGCAATGTCAGGTAAGGTGTCTCCATCACCTGAAGTTGGTGACTGCCTGTAGCAAGAATTTGATAAAAAGGAGGCAACATGTTTGAACAGCCCCGTCTCTTGCACCTGCTTCAATACCTCTTCCTGCATAACAAAAAGTTACCACATGAGACTCTTTAACGTTAGAGTGAATTGAACACAGTAGATTACACAATGCTGGAGAGAATTATGACAAGTTGAAATGAAAAATATTAAACCTTGATAGCAAGCCTTGCTCTCTCCTCTGCACTTAAACTTGGACCGCCATCCTCTCGTCTCCTGATCTCTGCAACCCACTTGATGAATTCCCCAAAATCAGATGGAAGTGATGTGACTACAACTGAAAGAACCTTCTGAAAGTCTTTCATATCCTCTGATTTTAATAGAAGAGGAACATCATCCATTAGGAACTTTGCAATACTAATCCAACTCTCATGTTTGCAGCTCTGCAAGGTCAGCAGAAGTACATGATACATCCAAGGAGCACCATAACCAATAAATAAAATAAGCATGGAATTCCGCGAATGCACGAGCACACACACACACACACATAAACAAGTTTTACATTCATGCCATTGCAGGAGTCATAGGACAGTTAAAGTAGGAAGGGGGCTGCATGAAAAAGAAAATGATGATGAAAGAGGTATCTTCTGACCAGAATTTCCCCATATACTTTGAAGAGACAAACTAACAAATGCATGTCTATTACAAAAGAGGAAAATGCTTCATCCTCTGTTTGGAAATGGAAATTGAAGTTCACTTCACAAGCAAGGTAATTGCTTACCAGAAGATCAAACAAACTACAAATAAACCAACTTGCTCCCACAAACAAATGCATCATATCACAAAAACTGAGAACTATAAAGCACAATAACATTGAAGGGATACCTGTGCCTAGGAGTGTGTGGACATGAAGAAATTATCCAACAATCTAACACCCACACTGACACTTTTCACTCTATGCTGAACTGTCAATGACACACTATATAACGGAAGAAAACATACCAGAGTATAAAGCATGCCAGGTTCCCTGTGAGGCCTTGATATAAGCATGAATCTGAAGAGAAAAATTGATAAAATTAAATATATAATTAACATGAAATACATGGACATTAATAATGCAAATCCAGACAGCAACTAACTTCAGTGTATCTCACTTGCACATTTAAGTGATTTAACCTTCTGAGTGGTCTTCATCATCTTTAATGTACGATAAAAAAATGAAGTGCAAATTGGAAGGATTGCCTCAACATTTCTATTTGGCTTGGGAGTGGTTTTGAATTACCTATTTCCTCAAAATGTGCTTAATAATTCCCCCAACCCTGGGTTGCCTTAAGAGGAATTGTCTTCATATTTACTGCTTCTTCATTTAGAAAGGGAAAGAGGGGAGGGGACACCTATCCTGGAGGGAAATTATATGAGATGAAAGGTGGGACATATACAACATTTTAGTGGATCAGTGCCATCATAAATCTCTGTGATATTGTTTTACAAACACCTACATTACATGCTACCTACTTTTCGACTAAGAAAATATACTCTTTGATTTCAACAGATATCCCAATTTAAAGATAAGCAATCATTATTCAAACCATGTAAAAATAAGAGAAAGAACAAAGTTTTCTCCTTGCTTAAATTGGCAGTTTGGCATGTCCAGTCAATGATATATAATTTCTTACATAAAAAATCACTCAGATCTTTTTGTTCATTAACACCCACCCTTGGGCAAGAAGATTTGCAATCATAGATCTCAACCTTCACTGATATTCTAAAAGTAGGAGTTAATTAGACTAAAAGGTCATTGAAAGTAGTATAGAATTAAACTACAAGAAAATTTACCCCCTGCATTGTCCAGTGGTTTCGTCTAGATAGTTCATGCCTTCCCAAAGAAGTGTAAGTGGGACCCAATGGGGAGGATACTTAAAACGTGCAACATCCAAAATAAGTGCCATGTCTTTTCCAACATGATAGCCTCCAATAGGAGAAAAGTGACCAGTTCCTGTCTGCCATGAAAATTTAGTTAACATTTTCACTTTTTTTTTTTTTAGAATAAAATACATGTATCAATATTGACTACAATAAGAAATTTTATTAGGAAGAAGCGGATTCAACAATGAACAATTATAGGTACTACTTAGAGTGCAAGGTGGTAAAAAATCAATGATCAAGCTCACAAAGATTTTGTATTTTCTATTATGTCAAAGTTCAGTAAACCTTAATACATACTTGTTTGAAAGCAGCTCTGTGGTATGATGAGATTACATGACACTCATCAGAAGTTGAACACTTCATGACATATTTACGAAATTCATCAATGCTGCTATGGCTTGCATGAAAGGCTTCAACTTTTGCTCCAGCACAATGAGCCAAACAGACAAGTTTACCAAATGAGATGCCTCTAGCTTTGACCTTTTCTAGAGGTTCACAACAGTCCAACATAGATTCATCAAACCATCTCCAAGGTCCTGTAGATAAATTATCCAATGGCAAATACATTTTACAACAGAAGCAGAAAACTAGATTAATTTGATTCCATCATTTAAATTGTAATTATAAATACACAATCTATGAAATTCAAAAGCATACAATATAAAACAGGTATTTTGCTGCAGATAATATGCTATGCAATTCAATAAAAAAATTAACAGCCACTTTATAAGAAGACAGCAAAATGTTTGGAATGCACAATCTAGGAGAGATGTGGCCAAGGAAATAGGGGAAAGAAACAATATATATACAGAGTTTATTGGCATCAGATCAACTGAGTGGCTATAACTTCCTGTTAGAATGCATGAATATTTTCATTTTAGAAAATTTACAGAGTTATTATTTATCGAAAATAGGATCAATTCAATGAATAAAAAGCTTGGGGACATTCTGGTTGAGCACAGAAGAAAGAACTGCATGGTCTGCAAACAAAAAATTTATAATTACATTGAATTCCTGCTTCTCCATCCCCTGACCTGATCTAAATTATGAAATTGGAAGGAATGGGGATGATCAGCAGAGTGGAAAAGAGAAAATATCCACGAGATCAATGAAGTCCTAGGATATTAGTCATATGTGCATACAAGCAAATACTAAATTCTAACCACGCATGTGAAAAATTTGACCATACCTTTCCATTTCCTCCCAGGATCAATCGCAAGAGCATTCAAGACCATGGATAAGCTTGCCAACCCACAATATGCAGGCTCTGATTGTGTTTGGAAATAGGAAACCAACCTATAAAAGCCTTCCATTGTTCCATTTTGAATGGCTTCAAGAAAAAGTTGCTGAAATTCAACAAAAATAGGTTAATATCTGGTAAAAATTTAGAACAATGACTCTACACTTCGAAAAGTCCAAATGAGACCAGGTCCAAAATTGCACAACTACTCTAGCCAATCATTAGCATAAACATTGAATTGAATCACACTATCTCCTGACAAAGTATATATGTTATCATCCTTATTGATTATAAATTTTTGTTTTTTCACAATAGATCAACAAAATTAGGAATAAATAAGAATACCCCATTTACTAACATAAGAGAAGCAAAAGGATATGCTTTTAAGCAAGCTACATTATGAGACATTGTGATTAAAAAAGAAAACGCAACACAAAATGCCTCCTTTAATCTGAATTTTAAAAAAAAGGGCAGAAACATAGGGAAAAGTGGGACCAAACCTTGCCTTCAGAGGAAGCGAATTCGACGGCAGGGGGACAAGCAAGAAGGCGTCGATACAAGCCCGCCGTCGCCATTTTCTTGCTTTGAAAGAATAGAGCGTTTGGAAGCAAAACCTAAACTGAAGACAAGAAAGAGTGGCGGCAGAAAGAAAAAAAACGGTTGAGACTTGAGAATCATTCAAAGGAGTGCTTGGCTTTAAGTTAACGCGTTGGACTTTGAAATGGAGGGTGATTACTGTTACTATTAGCCCTGGGAAATGGCATGGGCTGATTCCACCGCCCCGACACAACGGAGGGAGAATCTTACCAAGTTTTCTTATTTGCACACTAAAACTTCTACCATTCTTACACCCAAAGTCATCTTAACATTTTTCTTCCATATAATCACGTGAATATTATTAAATTTGATTTTGAATGTCACATTATCAAATTTCTTCTTCTTTTTTTTTCTTCTTCATTTATTTAATTATTTTTATACTAAATTAATTATATTTTTATATATTATTAACCACTTGCGTTATATTTTTTAATACTTGAACTTATAAACCTTCTAAAGGTTATTTAATAACTTTTTACACATTATTAATAACTTGCAATGCACCTTTAATATTTGACATTTTTAAACTTTTTGAATGTTATTTAACCACTTTTCATATTAAATTAACTATTTTTTTTTACATATTGTTAACCACTTGTATTGTACCTTCAACACTTAAATTTCTAAACTGATTGAAGGTTACTTAATCACTTGTTACACTAAATTTATCACTTTTTTAAACATTATTAACCACTTACATCGCACTTTCAACACTTAGCATTTCTAAATCTTTTGAAAGTTATTTAACTAATTTTCATACTAAATTAACAATTTTTTTACACATTATTAAGTACTTGTGCTGCACTTTCAATATTTGAATTTCCAAACCTATTAAAGGTTACTTAACCATTTATTACATTAAATTAACTACTTTTTTTTTACACATTATTAGCCACTTGCATTGCATTTTCAACACTTGACATTTTTAAATCTCTTGAAAGTTATTTAACCACTTTTCATAATAAATTAATCACTTTTTTACACATTATTAACTATTTGCGCTGCACTTCCAACACTTAAATTTTTAAACTTATTGAAGGATACTTAACTACTTATTACACTAAATTAATTATTTTTTACACATTGTTAATCACTTGCATTGCACCTTCAACACTTGACATTTCTAAATCTCCTGAAAGTTATTTAACCACTTTTCACACTAAATTAATCACTTATTTACATATTATTAATAATTTACGCTGTACTTTCAACACTTAAATTTTCAAACTAATTGAAGGTTACTTAACTACTTGTTATACTAAATTAACTATTTTTTTACACATTATTAATCACTTACACTGCACCTTCAACACTTGACATTTTCAAATATCTCGAAGGTTATTTAATCACTTTTCACACTAAATTAATCATTTTTTTATACATTGTTAACAGTTTGCATTGCACTTTCAACACTTAAGTTTTCAAACTTATTGAAGGTTACTTAATTAATTGTTACATTAAATTAATTACTTTTTTTACATATTATTAACCATTTGTGTTACACTTTTAACACTTGACATTTTCAAATCTCTTGAAAGTTATTTAATTACTTTTTATATTAAATTAATTATTTTTTACACATTGTTAATCACTTACGTTACATTTTCAACACATGACCTTTCAAAATATGATGAAGGTTATTTAACCATTTTTTATATTAAATTAATCACTTTTTTACACATCATTAACCATTTAACCTGCACTTTTAAAACTTAACATTTTCAAAAATGCAGGTCAAGTAGTTAACAAAGTGTAAAAAAAAGTAGTTAATTTAATGTGAGAAGTAGTTAAATAACTTGTAAGAGGTTTAGATATACCGAATGTTTAATGTATAAGTTAAATGGTTAAAATGTATAAAAAATGATTAATTTAGTGTAAAAAATGGTTAATTGACCTTTAGAAGGTTTTGAAATGTCAAGTGTTTAAGGTGTATGTTGAATGATTAATAATATGTAAAAAAAATAATTAATTTAGTGTGCAAAGTAGTTAAATAACTTCTAGAAAATTTGGATATGTCAAGTGTTGAATGTATAAGTTAAGTGGTTAATAATGTGTAAAAAATAATTAATTTAGTATGAAATATGGTTAAATAACTTTTAGGATGTTTAAAAATATTATGTGTTAAAGGTACAATACAAGTGGTTAACCATGTATAAAAAAATAATTAATTTAGCATGAAAAGTAATTAAATGAATGAGTAGGAGGAGAGAGAAAAAAAAATTTAGTGATATGACTTTCAAAATTATATTTAACATGTATTTATTTATATGATCACTTAAAAAAAAATATTGAAATAACTATTAATGTAAAAATAATAGAGACTTTTTAATATGCAAAAAATATTTTCCTTCAAAAAATCGAGACCATCAGCAACATTAGTGTCCCAGATGGAATTGTCCCTTCCGACAAAAGTTGTACCCAAGGAGCAATTTCAATGGATTTGGATCCTCTTTATAAAATTTAGTTTGTGTATTTTAAATTTGTTGTGTCTTTTTTTTAAAAAAAATATTTTTATATTATTTCATTAATAAGAAAAAATCTGATCCAATCTCAACATATCTTTTTTTTTTTGTTTTGATTGACAATTTCATTTTCCATATATCTTGACAATTCATTATTAATGATAATGATAACTAAGTTTGAATTAACAAGTTAAAAAGTTTATACAACTTTTAAGAGACCATTTCAATACTCTCAGGAAAATTGGTAATATACACAATTCATTTATCTAAAAAAAATAAAATATTGACAATTTAATAAATAAATATTTTAATTTAAAAATAATAATTATTAATTAAAATATTAATTTTATAATTAAATTATCAGTATTTAATTAAAAAACAAAAAATTTAAATTCATTTTAATGTATTTAAACTCATTTTACGCATTAATTATATTTTTTTCTTTTAAAGTTTTTTTATAATTTTAATCTATTCACAAAGTAAAAAAAAAATCATCCAACGATTCTGAGAATAAATTAAATTTATAAATTCTGGTTGCCAACTTGACCTTGTTTCCAACGAAGAAAAACCAATACGAGGGCAACTTGGAAGCTAAAATAAGATTAGTCATATACAGAGAGATAATCGTCAAGTTATGCAAGTTAGTCAAAATAAGATTAGTACGTTTTTGGAAGCCAAGTAAGTTGGAGTAAGAATGGTGGCTTTGAAGATTTGGATGTTTGACTCTTATGGTTTATAACTTATCTTCCATTTTACGTGGAATTTCATATTTTTTGGACTTGTAACAAAGTCGATGAACATCTTTTTTTTTTGGGGGGGGGGGGTCATAAGTCGATGAACATCTTGAATGAGAGAATATCAACTTACGCGTTCTGCAATTTGGTTTTCATTGAAGACCCATAATACTGAGATCGAATTAAAACAGAAATTAAGAATAATATGCTCCTTTGGTTTCAAATGTCAACCATACATCATGAGATTAATGTCTCTAAGGACTATTTCATGCATACAACTCTTTGCCCCTCTGAAATATATATGTCTGTTTCATTGAACATTGCACTCTACGCATAATCGTCATTCATTTGGAAGTTAAAAAAAGACTGCTAGGTGCTGATTTTCATAGGCAACATCATGGTTTGAAGAGCTTGCAAGTATACATGGCATGCTTTAGACAGTTCCAAAACGATAAGCAAGAGAGAACAAAAAGAGACAAATGACCTTAATTTCATAGCATATGATCTACTCCTTATGAACACCATCGAGTCATCAAATAATTTCCAAACACAACCAATTTAAGCACGTAACAGCAACAACGATGCAGCATTCATAGCCAAAACACACAAGCCAATACCAGTAGATTAGATTCAATGAGAGAATAAAATGGCATGACAGTCACAGAGAAAGGTTTGAAGCACGCACTCACCTTGCCTTCGCCGGAAATGAAGTCAACTGCAGGAGGAGATGGAAGGGGTCGTTTGTAGAATCCTGCTTCCATTTCTTTTTGTTCTTGTTTTTTGTTTTATTTGTCGGGTTATTATTAGAGAAGGGGAATAGAGAACAGCCGTGGGGAGCCAATAGAGAGACACAGTTATATAGAATGAAATATTAATTAGTTTCCCTCTTACGCGTATTTCATTGGAAATCAGAATTTTCAAATTTATTCTAAGAAAAAGTGATAAAAGAGGAAATATACAACAGTGATTTCTCAATCACGCCTAATTGTATCTTCTGCCAATAAAAATAAATATTTATTGATATCTTTCATTAACTTTATTAGGAGAATTGTTCCTAGGTTCCACTTTTTTCATAGATATTTATTGATATCTTTCATTAACTTTATTAGGAGAATTGTCCCTAGGTTCCACTTTTTTCTTTCGTGATTTTTCATTTTTTAAAATTTTCTGATTCTGCTACACAAATTTCTCTGTCTTTTCTTCCCATTCTCGTTGACAATTTGAAAATGCTTCCAATAGTTCCTATCTTTCTTTGTCAATGAGATGTGCACAGTAGTAACAACTCCTAACAGACTTGGGGCTTGTTTATGGTTGGTCGGAAAACTAGAACAAGCGAATAAAATTAAAAAAATTATTACATATTTTTAGAATATTATAAATATATGTTTTAAGAAATATTTTTATTATTAATTTTAAAAATTTTATATAAATTTTATGTCTAATAACTTAAAATTAATAATAAAAATATTTTTTAAAATATACATTTATTATATTCTAAAAACGCATAATAATTTCTCGTGAAATTGAGTTTTGTTCTCGTCAAACAGGTTTTCTATATATTCTTTTCGGTTTTCTTTTCGTCTAGAAATTGGGTTCGCCTCAGACGATGGCAATGTTGAAAGGCCTAATTGCGAAAAGCCCAACAAGTGCATAGAGAGGAGGAAGTTCTAAGTCTACGAATGGCCCAAACTACAGAAGGACGATGTCGTCTTGTCTGTCTGTTGTGCTTATAGACAACGAAACCGAAGTACCAGAATTAACGGTATCTGCTTCTCAGAAATCGCAAACGAAACGGTAATGCTCACGTCTTGAACAGTTTCGTCTTTATGAACACAATTCCCATTTTTTTTTTAAAAAAGAAAAATCTCTATAATTTTACTCCTTATGATTGCTTGCTTTCGTTGTACATTTTGCTTTTTAATATGCATGAACGTAGACTGTATTGATGTCTTCAAATTGAAAATAGATCGCAATACCGTGTTCTTTTCTGGTTTATACGAGTTCTCTCTCGAACAAACATTTCTGATGGTGTCTTCTAGGGGCTTGATAATCAATGTTCAAACGATTCACATTTCCTTTCTCAGTCACATTGAGTTTATTTATCTATTTATTTATACTTTTGCTTGGCAGATAAGGTGTCCATGGAGATGATGAAATTCTGGTTTTGTAGGGAACTGTAGATTGGTCTACTTAGATTAAGTGGGCATGCTCCTCCATATTTGCAGCTTATTACAGAGTGACATGTGAAGATTGTGGGATATTCTTGACATTGAAATTAAATGGAGGGACTTAATATTGGCAGAATATTTAAAACTAACAGAAATCATGAAACTGAATATTACACCATTAGGGGAATTTTTCTATCAGTTTTTTTTCTTATTTTTATTTTTTTTCTGCATGATATGTGATGACGTTTGCTCCAATACAGATATTTGCAGCACAGGAATGGAAGGATCTGTATTCAGTTCCTCTTTGGAGGGGTTGACGCGTGTCAAGTCAGAAGAGGGAGAGATACTCACAAAACCTTTCTTAGATATATGCAAAAATTTATTACCAGTTTTAGGTATATAGATGTATTCTACTTGAAATTAATATCCTTAACTAGGACAAATGATATATCAATTATTTTTTTTTCTATGGGTTCAATGACTGTAATTTTCTTTTTAAAATGCACTCCTTAGGCCTTGCAGCAGATATGCTTTTCTTTATTTTCAAGCTAATTGTGAACTCAAGGGTCATTGGCTTGGCATTTCTGCATCATCTTTTCCATATGATTCTCTCTTATTGCCAAGTAATGCTAAAAAGACCCTTCATGCCTTTCTGGTTTTGTCCAGGTTACATAAATAATCTTTATAAACTATGGTATGAATGATTATACTACCAGATTTCACAGCTGAATTCCAAACTTTGGTGATGACTTCTGCAGTCTACAAGGTTATTGCCTGTGGATGTTGACACTTGACATATATAGATAGAGACACACACTACATTACAGCTGCTGTAAGATGGTTAACCTTACTGAGATCAGAACAAACTCTCTCTTAATCTCTGACAACATTTTGTATCATAAAATGTCTTCTCTTAGACTTGTGTACTGGGAGCAAGTGCTATACATAGTATACTTAGATTCATTTTCCAAGTGGAGTAGGAGACTGCCCATGACTTTCTGTGGGTGGTTTCTACACAAACGCCTTTCCCTGGATAGCCTCAATAACCATTGCTATATACATACAAGTTGTACTTGAGGCTTAAGCCTTGTGAGAGACATAAATGTGGTCACCCTTCTGGTTTCTCAATGTTTCAACTCTCAATTTTCAATAGCATTATAATGATGTTGAATCCTTGATATTTGTTCGATTTCAGACAAGTTTGGTGGAGCCTTTTCAATTGTAAAATCAGATGTTGGTGGTAACATATCGGTAAGCTGACTATTAGGTTGTTGCCTTGATCGATGTTCTTCATTTGTCAGTTTACAGGCATGTTCTTGTAAATATTCTTTGATAACCTGTACATCTCATCTTTGATTCTTGCAGAGGTTGGAGTCTAGGTATCAGTCTAACCCTTCTGAGTACAAATTCTTATTCAGTTTAGTGCAAAAAGAAGTCGAAGCTAAAACAGAAAAAGCTTCATCTAGTAGCACAAATGGCCTGCTATGGTTGACAAGGTATGCACTGTTTGTGCTTTAATGCTTGTATTAGTGCTGGTGAGCTTTAACCTTAAGGTGTTTGTGATTTTTTGTATATAACTACTTAGGAGTATGGATTACACGGTACAACTGTTCAGCAACTTACAGGAACATCAAGATTGGACCCTGCAACATGCTTGTACTGATTCATATGAGCAGACATTGAAAAAGTATCATGGCTGGCTAGCTAGTTCGAGTTTCAGTGTAAATACCAAGTGCTTGTTTAATAGAATTATCAAAGGATAATTTGGGACAAAAAATACATTTAATCTCCCATTTTCTATTTCTTCATTTAATAAAAAGCACTGGTGCAATTTCTGCGTGAAGGAGCTTTATCACATGCACAAAAATTGGAGAAAAGTTCTTACTTTGAGATGATAATTCTCTTAGATATATCGTGAGATGGTATTTTTTTTTTCTTTTAGCTTTGAGCTTCAAAATAGACAGAATGTATACTTTTATGCTCTGTTGTTATTATTGAGTCTCATACCACATAGTTTTGTCATTTTGAGGGATCTTATGGGTTTTAAATCTTTGACATATTTTTGCTATGTTGGAAAAGCAAAAATTACAAAATGCAGCTCAGCAGTGGATTATTTTGTTTTTTATTTAATCGATTCAGTCTAATCACACCACTCAATTGAATTCCAGGTTGCAATGAAGCTTGTTCCAGATAGGAAAAAATTCATGGAGGTAATCAGTGGTCCAGGTGACCTTGAGTCTGATATGAAGAAATTTTGTACCAGTTTCTCTTCAGTGCTTGCAGAGAATCATAAATTCCTGGTATGATTTTTTACTGTACTAAATGTAGTATGATGCAAAGTTTGGGTTGAGTTGAAGTTTACCTTATTCTGAATTTATAATGAGAAGCAGGTTTAGAAATGATATAAATTAGATTTGAATTTAAATATTTAATGCTTTAATTTTATTCTTCTTGCAGGCTAGTGTTGGGATGGATAATATGAAAGCTTGATGCACAAACTGAATTATCTGTAGTTGAGTGGTTTTCGCTTCTTTCACTTCTATTTTATTATTCCATTCATTCTTATTTGTCTTGTTATTATAAGATTTTTGGTACTTGCAGAGTGTACAAAATGTGGATAAGTTGCAATATCTTTTTAACTTATGAGTGAATTGTATGTATTTGAAAATCCTGATACTGATTCAGCTCTATAAGTTTCCTCAGCTTCTAAAATTTCATTCCTGATCCAACCTGATGCCTATATCCTGATGAACTTGGAATTGTAATTAATCATATATAGATTTGATAATCAAATTTTATCTAGACGCACACTTGGGCAAAGTTCAAAATTTGAACTTCAAATGTGTTCTTAACCCATAACATGAGCTATTTCAGTAAAATAAAAGAGTAGGACAAGTTGAACTCAAACTTCTACTAAATCTCAGTTATCCAACTATGTGAATTATACCCAGGTGACAAGATCTATGTATATGAATAACATAAATTTATGTAGTTCAATGTTATGCTTCGGAGAGCAGATTTTAGTGGAGAAAAGGAATATATGGATAGTTATGTATAATCTTAATCAGAATTGCTGGGTGTACTTGTTTGGCTTAACACCGTCACACTGGTAGCCTTGTAGTATTTAACAAAATTAGGAGCATTTGCTCGTTCAATTTCACTATATTAGACTAAACTAAAGTAAAACGGTGGATCAATTCAAATTGACAATCATTTTCTGGAAATAATTTGAAAAGGAACCAAAAATTTGTTCTGGAAATCTCATCCTTTTTAAAAGTGGCAACCGAGGTTGAATTCTGGGTATCTGTTTCTGCAATTCATGTGTTCAAAATGTGAGGTTTTATCCTTAAAGATATCGAAAATTATAAGCAAACCAACATTCTGCCAGAAACAGTCAAGTGGTAAATTCGATGTACTTGAAGCTTTCATTTCGTTAAGACCAAAAAAAAAAAAAAGCTTTCTGTTCGTTTTATATTTTTCCCGCAGCACCAACCGCAACGAAAAGCAATTTTCGTTTTAGACAGTTTTACTCATGATCACCTTGTTTTCTTTTGTTTCCTTTTTTCAACAAAGGGGCATGAACCCCAAAATCAAACAGCCTCAAAGACCAAACAGCAATGTTCTTTCTCCTTTTTCTTTCTTAGTGCATGCAAATATAAGCGCTGAAACAAGATCTCCCGTTCAATGTACATTTAGTTCTATCATAGGAATTTTGTCCAAGTTTTTACTGGTATTTTTATGCAAGTTACCTTGTTGAATATATTTATAACCTAATTTAGTTCTCTTCTGTTTTTCCAAGAATTGATACGACCTTCACTTCTACAAAAAAAAAAAAAAAAGAAGAAGAAGAATTGATACGACCTTCTCCTGTCATTGGTAAAAGCAGAGGATCGCATCCTATATTGTCACTACTAATTATATTAAAAATTGAAAAAAATGATATTATCGATGGAAAATAACCCCTCTCCCTCTTCAATTTGTTTTTCGATTCTTGTCAAAGTATATATTAACTATTAATTTTATGTTTGGTATGAAGATAAAAATGATAGATAAATTTTTATGAGTGAATATTTCTATTTTTATTTTTATACTAAACATATACCATACAATAAAGTTACTGTAACTTATCTATTATGTTGCTTTGTGTCATTAACTAATTTTTATTTATATCTTCACTGTTCTAACAATGTCTAACAATGTTGGCCAAGTGTCCATTTTGTAGTTTAAAATTTTGACTTTTATTATTCTTATTGACTTATTTTACTTTTAGATAGAACGTTAAATACCAATTTTAAAAAAAAATAAGGATAAAATACATTTGACTTGTCTAATATAATCATTTCTCATTTTACTCCTTAAAGTTGTGAGTTTAATTGTGATTTATTATTAATATAAAAAATTTTATATTATCATTTAATCATGAGCTGTGAAATCATTAAAAAAATTTAAATAAGATAATAATTATTTAAAATGTCAAATATTTGGTGAAATTTGATTTGATAATATTGTATAAATACTTTATGCTGGCAGTATATTAAAATTAAATCATAAACTTATTTCTTATCACTTAATCCTTCTTAAATTTGGTTTTAAGTGAAAATGTTACTTTTTAGTTAAATCAAATAAGATATTCATTACCAACAAGTGTCAATTGTAACGGTGAGCAACGCACTTATTAGGAAGATTTTTTGGTTGTTACAGTGTTTGAAGGTTAATCTCGTAATAATGCTTATAGAAAGAGTTTAAGTGCATGCTTGATAAGGCAATAAAAATGAGCATAAATTTTTTATGAATAAATTTCCTATAATAAAAAGTAATTATGACTGTTTTAGGATTAGTTTCCAATTAATGGGAAAAATACCATTGCAGTCATTTTCCTATCAAACTATTTCCCTTCCGGGGAATTTGGAATCACCAAAATCCAAGCACCTTTGTAGCTCATCCATGTTGACTTCACTCATTCTAGAGATAACCTATTAAAATCTTCCTAAATTTAGCACCTTTTAATATTGATTTCTTTTCCTTTCAATTATTCTCATTGTCACACCTAAAATTTCGATCAGCTTCTGGTTTTGATTGAAAGGGAAAATCAACAAGCAAACTATTGCCGTCGAATCAACGAAATTAAAGATGGGTGTGCTTTAAACAGAATTTGTCTGCTGCATTCTTTCCCTTTTCTCGTCATTGACACCTCCGTGATCCATGACAAATTTGTCAGAAACTGATTCCCAAGTGTCTGAAAACCATTATTCTCTTTCTTCAGATGACAAAAGAATCACAACACCAAGTTTGCAGGTCCTGAGAAGGAAGAAGAAAAAATACACGGCTTATACCCATTGATGGGTTCTCTCTGCAACATTTCTTCAATTCAATGATGAATGGATTCTTGAACGTGGGTAATTAATTAATGTTCTCATGAGCAGAGAAAGTTCTTTCCTTTTCTTTTTCTCCTCTCATTTTGACTAAAGCTGAGATTCATTTTTCTCTTCTGGGTCTCAAATTCAATGTTGAATTTTCATCTTCCAGGTTTTACTGAAGGCAATCTAAGTACAGCTTTATAAATTGTGTGTAAAGAGATAACATGTCCAACAATAAGGTGAAGGGCCTTCTTAAAGGCCTCAGATTCATTTCTCAGGTGTTTGGTACGTAATTTGAATCTCCCCTTCATGCAATTAATTATTGTAAATTTCTTAGTTTGCTTTTTTCTTTCCATTCTCTCATATAATAATAAGGTAAAAGAAAGCATCATGATTCTGTTTCCCTTGGGTTAAATTAAAGGAATACCACTCGTACACTTTGCAGATGCTGAAAAAGAGCCAGAAATTCAGATTGGGCATCCCACAGATGTAAAGCATGTGGCCCATATTGGATGGGATGGTCCCTCTGTAAATTCCAATCCTCCCAGCTGGGTAATTCTCTGATTTCTCAAGACTTTTTAACTGTTAATCAATAGGATTTAATCTTGTAGAAGATTAATTAATTACTTAATAGCCTTTGTTTAATGCACTGTAGAAACATAAAGTGTGTCTGCATGAATATATTTCCCATAAATAATAAAAAAAAAAAGGTTTTTGGAGCATTCTGTGACTTGGTTCAGTCTTTCAGATGAAAGAGTACAAATCTGTCCCAGGATTTTCATCGGCACCACTAAATCTTAATGGAGACATTCATAACAAAGGACCCGAGAATTCAGTCAAATGGGTCTCTGAAGGTACATATTATTTTTATTATTATTATTTTTTTTTTTGGTTTTCATGCTTGAGCTTGACATGTAAAGTGACTCTTTTTTTTTTTTTTAAACTTTACAAGTCAAATTAAGCTAACTTGTCTAACTTAGACAAATTTTTTCAATAGTTAATAATATAAAATTGGCAAATAATACTAATGATCACTTATCATTCAGTTGTTTTTAAAAAAAATAAATAAATGGGGCCAAGAATCGAAAGAGAAAAATTACAAAGAATAGTCACGTAGAGTAGGAACTCTCATAAGTAATAACATCACGAAATAGCATTCCTCTAAGCTCAATGAGGAGATGTCCCAAATACAAAATGTTTAGCTCCTGAGAAAGACTAGGATTGGCCAACACGTTTGTATATTGGCTACCTTTCCATGTAGATGCTAGATTAGTTGTCTAATATCTTGGTTTCCTATACCTTTTTCATGCAGTATTAGGGTCAAAAGCTTTATGTTATGTTTGGATGGAGAATTAGAGAAGAAAAATGAGATAAGAAAGAGGTTTATCATAAACATCTCCCTTATTTAAAAATTTTATAAAAGAATTGGAAGGAAATGAGAATTTTTTAAGTAATCTTCCAAAGTCATTCTTTATTAATTTTTGTAAACATTTTAAAGTTTCTCCAATTTAAAAAATTTTAAAGGATTTAAAATATCCAAATAAGAAAAAGTTAATTGTTTAATTAACCTTCCGTTCTCTTTTTTTTTTTCTCTTTCATTTTCTTTAGATCTCATTCTTTCTCATTCTCTTTATTTTCTTTAGATCTCATTCCTTTCCATTTCCTCCAAACTCTCAAACATAAGCTTAGAATCAAGTTTTAACTAGATTTTCCTTTGGGTTGCACTATCCTACTCTTAAAACTTAAAAGAGAGATATACAGACTAAATTAACTAATTGTCAAACTAAATTAATCAATTATTTACATATTTTTAACTACAAACTCATTAACCATTTAACCATTTATATAACCATACTAAAGTAATCGTTTATCTAACTGAATTAATCATACTTTATATCACATCACTTAACAATACAAAATTACTTAGAGGTATGTTAAAATTTCCCTTTTCCTTAAGCCCAACTTTAATTCCAAAGTTAAGCCTTCCCAAACACCCATCATTCACTAGTACTTTATTAATCTAATAACTTGGATTGGCTTTTTAACTCTCAGCTTTTTCTTTCTTTTTATTTCGGTTGAATTGAAATGTACATGAAAAGAAGAAACAAAGTAATAATAACATTGATTTGAGTCCTATCTTATGGTTAAAAATGTGAAGACACAGATTCAACCAAAAGAAGTTCAAGGCGTGTGAATTGTCAAGGTCAAGGGAAGGACTTGCCGGAGTTGCCTAGACCATCTAAACAAGAGTCAATGGGCAATATCAGGGAGTCCCATGCAAAAGAAAAGTCAGACAAGCCAAGGCAACCAAAAAAGTCATCCAAACATTCACATTCAAATTCACAACCCAAGGATTCACCAAATGGATCCATATCCGCCCAACAGCCCATGCCCATGGATGTGGTCCAAGTGAGTGATTCGGGGAGGAGCCTCTCTGACATTCCCAAAAAGTCTCGCTCGAAGAAGTCAAACTCTGCTTCCAGTTCTAGTGGTGGTGGATCATCCGGATTGCGATCAGGAACCCAACCCATGGATCCCGATTCGAACGAAGGAACCCAGCCTAGATCCGTATCCAAATCTAGGAACAAGAACAAACCACGGCCCTCTGAAAAAGATGGCCAGAGTGAAAGAGGACCTAGTGAGATATCATGTGAGAATCTAAATTAGAGTACTTTTATACTACTAGTTAAAGAGTGTTGTATAGTTAAGGCTTAAAACTAAAACACTTTCCTTTCATCCATTTTCACCCCCAATTTTAATATAATATTTTTTTTAGTGCTCTCCTTAATTGATTAATCATTTTCCACTTGACACTTAAAATCCTTTTCTAGTCAAAGTTTTGAGTCTGTTAAGCG
Organism: Castanospermum australe; assembly: GCA_019955255.1. NCBI lineage: Eukaryota > Viridiplantae > Streptophyta > Magnoliopsida > Fabales > Fabaceae > Castanospermum > Castanospermum australe. The sequence goes on from NSJW01000637.1 coordinate 545,515, forward strand.
AAAGTATGTTTGTAGCTATTAAAAATAAGTAGTGAGATAATTTATTGTTTGATAAAATTTACATTAGTCCTTTGTTCAGGACTATTTTTGTATCTTATTTATCCACCTATTTTTACTCCCATCAAGTACACTGTCAATCTTGATCCTTGAAGTCTGACTTTCTAATGTGTTAATACTCTTCAAAAATGCACATGGAACTTTAGAATGATCATTTGCGGAATGAGATTGACTTGTCAATACTTTTCAGCAACACTCATGGAACTTCAGAATCAGAATAATCATTTGTAAATACGAGATATATGTAGTGGTTCAGTGAAAGTGAAAATGCTGTAAATTACTAATGTAGACCTTGATTTATCAATAGTTTCTTTTAGAAACCACCGAAGTTTTCCCAAAAAGAAATCACTCAAAATACAGATAATATATGATCATTCTCTAGTATCTTCTAGTTCAAAATTTAACTTTTGCTGTTATATAAATCGCTTTACACAATTAGTAAATAAGAAAAAAGTTCATTTTAAAAAAATTTTAAATTATAGTAAAAGTTATTCATGGCACTATAATTTAAACACTACGGCAACATTTTGGTTCCTGCAATGATGGTGAAGATAATGAGAATTAAGTAAATTTATGTTTGGCAACAACTATAGAAAGGAATTAGCCAAATTAAAGCAATGACAATACAAATTTGATTATCATTGTCCTCTAATCTTTTAAAACTAATGTAAATCATATGTTACCATTATCGTGATCACATCATCACATCTCTCCATTATTATCATCACCACCACTGTTATTATTAATGACACCAGCAGTGCTATCATATAGGGGTATTATTATCATTGAATTATTTTTTTCATTTTATTCTTGTTTTAATTCTAGCATAGTCAACTTTGAAATGGAATGAAATAGCCCTTGCTTTCTTAACCATACCAAACATGACAAAATGAATGATAATTTTATTTCACCGAACCAAACGCTACATAAGATCAAAAGGTAGCCTTTACTAGAAATCAAACTAGCAAGAGCACTTACTAGTCATAATAGCTTTAACGATAAAGCAGGAAAAACTTTCAATAAAGAAAAATATAGCTCATATATTATAGTTAGAAATTCAATCACTCAAATTGTCAATGTAAAATTTTTAACATCACTTAATTATGTGTTAATAAATCATTAAAAGAATTTAACTTTTTAAATAATTATCAAAATTACGCTCCTCTAATAATATATCAATACATAATTGAGTTATGACCTAAAATTTTTTTTACATTGACAATGAACTAAAAATAAATTCTTAATTCAAAATGACTAACCAAAATAAACTAAATAATCACCTTTTTGTAATTATTGGATTCGTAGCTCTAACTACTGCGCCAAACATGTCCTTAATTGAAAATTCCTCGTAAAGCAATACTTGACATGCTGTACTTACTGCTAGATTTAACTTAAACTAGCATTCACGAATTCTAGAGAGACAAATCCAAGTTAACAAAAATATCCAAGCCACGTGACCAGAGGCTGTAGAAGAATGGAAGATTTCATACTGCACAATGTAGTCAGTTTGAGACCAAAAGTCTAGCTTGTCAATAAATTCCACTCTCACAACAAGGGCAAGTGTTAACAATAACATACATGCGGTGTTGGGTCTCATTGTGAACAAAAAATAACAAGGTGTATCATAAACTACAACTCTAGTGTCATCTATTAAAAGAAAGAAGTAAAGAACGCTGAGAAATTTGAATAAAAAAAAGAATCCAGGTTGACTTCTCAGGGGCATGTTTTAAGAACACGTTACAGCAGCTCAGAAATCTTCTGTAGACAAAATCCCGGAGGCAGAAAAATGTCCACCTTAGTCCAGAAATTATATCAGGAAGTGGTGTGATTATCCATGTACATGATTCCGTAATGCTTGAGATCATTCTTGAAGAAAAGCTGATTTAGCACTTTGGGTGCGTTAAAGAGTTTAGGAAATGTCTTTTGACAATACGAAACCGCATATACTTAATTATTTCCTAATGGAGAGGAGCTCAAAGCTTCGCAGAGGATCATCGCGATTGCCTCTTGTAGATGCAGTCCGTGTAAAGGTTGCTTGTTTGGTCTCATAAACAGGTTGAATTCTATGTGTGGCAGATGGACGGTTACCACTTGAGGTCAGCCGGCCAGGACGACTGTCAGCATGGTCACCCGCGGAACCTGGCTTAGTTGATGAGATGATGGCTCTTCTTGAACTGCTGCCATATCGAGAGGTACTGCGTCCCTTCTGTAAGAATAATTGAATAAAAGATGTAAACTATATAATTTCAGCCAGCAGAACAAACAGCATTATCATCAACTGCAAGTTCAGCCCCCGCCTTTCTTTTCCTTCTTATCTTCTATTCCTTTTCCCACTTAAAATGTTTTATGCCTGTTATTTCTGTTATTTTTTTTATCCCTTCAATTTTCATTTTGATTACTTGTTCTGTTAGGAACTGATGTGGGGAATCCAACTGCAATTGTTTACACCAGAGACTCAATCACATATTTAAATATCTCATTGGACAAACAAATAAGAAAAATGGAGCCAGTGAATTTCAAATGATCGTTTGGCGGCAAAGATGGATACTGAAGCCATATATAAATTAACATAAAGATAGCTGAAATGAAATTCATCCCAGAGCATGCCTACGGGAAAAAGTAAATTAATTCACACTCTAACTGGCAAATTTTACCATTTCTTCCATGATGGAAGTACTCCACGACTATAAACCTCCACAGATAAAAAAATTCATAGCATGCAGCATCTCCACAAAAAAATATTTAGATAAATAATACTCTTCTGATAAGGAAACTTCAAATCATGATTTACATATTCTTATTGTTGAAAAAACAATATTTACCACATCCTTGTGTACTGCTACATCCTCAAAAGTCCTATGTTTGGTGTGATCACCATGAGGACTATAACTTGTGGGGTTCCTCCGGGAGAATGCTTCAACAGCACCAGAGAACTTTTCTCGAATCTCTTTCCCAACTGAAAAAGCAATTGCATGACCAAGGATTATATAAAAAGGAATTTCGGAAAAGCAAAGTAGTTTGACCACTATTTATGTTAGCGATGAAAACGGTAACTAACTATAGCTGAATGCTTTCAGACTATCATTTTCTGAAAACCAAAAGACAAAGGTCACAGCATATATTAAAATTTTAAATTCCCGACCACCCAAGGTCAGACTCATTAAGAATTAGTATGATACCAAATTTCATTATCTTATTTGGCTGAAAGAGAGTGGACCTGAGATATTTTCTGGCTTTTGTACAGATGGTCCTGCATTCATAGCTGCCTTGCCATTGCCATGCTGTTATTGACACAGCTACAGTAAGTGACTTCTACTAGAAGGCAAAATCCAAACAAGCAAGATATAAAAGTACTAACCTGCCCTTTAGAGCTGCCGCTAATCTGTGGATACTTCAATAGAGTCCAGTCAAAAACATAGTCAAATTGATAGCCTGGACCAACAATGCCCAGATCAAATTACAATAATTAAACACCCTAAAAGTTTCCAGCAAAATGTACTGAATGCTAATAGCAAAATCAGATATTTTGGGTAACAGACCTTCTCGAATAAATAAGTCTCGAAAAAGCCTCTTTAAATATGAATAATCTGGCTTGTCCTCAAATCGCAATGATCGGCAGTAGTGGAAATATGATACAAACTCAGAGGGATATGATTTGCAGAGCACCTGTTCATGCAAGCACATAATTAACAACCAAAAAACAGGACCAATAAAATTGAGATCTGAGACAGAAGGGGAAAGGAAGAGGCAAATGTACAAGCTATGCATACTGTTGAATAGAAAGAATAGAGGATTAAGACTTAAAAAAATGAAAACCAACCAGAGAGCATTTAGTTGATTGTAGCATCCAATATTAGTAGAATAAGTAGACCTAGTTCTAATGCACAAGAAACATCCACTCGTGTTTGTATAAGTATTCACATTCAAAAGCATAAACTATCATGGGACTGATTCTCCGGCCTGGCCTGTCTTCTAAATCTCTATGGTATCATACTTCAAACTCTAAATCTAGAGGGAATATCAAATTTCTCCAAAAGCCTCACTGATCCAGCTTGTCATAATACCTCTATCGGAGTTGACATCTTCTTCTCACTGATTTTATCATATTTTTGTTTTTTGGTGCCGGCCTTCAGCCCCTGCCAGGGAAGACTACAAACCAGGAAAAAAAAAAAAAGAACGAAAGGTGATTGTAAGAATTATATTGTAATGATATCCAAACCTAGTAGAGGGTAAAGTAGATGTCTGTCAAGTACCCAACCTTCCTCTTAAGAAGTACATGAGCACATAACCAAGAGATTCCAGATCATCCCTTCTGCTTTGTTCTGCCAACAAAATAAAGTTCAATTAAACAATATAAAGCATTCAAGCGTAATTACATAATAATTCAATTCTAATAATTTGTTGTCAACACAAAAAGGAATAAACTGGCACAAAATATTACTCACCAATTCCGAGATGAGTGTTGACACTTGCATAGCGTGCTGTGCCTGTAAGGTTCTTGTTTTCCCTATGCAAGAAAGTCAATACTTTTCATAACAAAAGAAATTGGAATTTTTACAAAATTATAACAGAATCACAGAACTATAACAAAAATTAATGAGAAAGAACATCTTTGTGAAGTATTTGGAATCAGAATGAAAAAACAGACATGAGGCAATAGAGACTCAACGTAGAACATTGAGAAGGATTTAAACTGAAAATCAGGACCAAGTAATAGATGACAGGTTAGAAATTGTTTTTGCTCCGTTATGGTATTTATGATACAGATTGTACTGGATACCAGTTCATAGTTGTGAAAAACATACATGCATGCTTGCACATGCAACCACACCTAAGATTACTTCAGTGATCTCAAGTATTCTTTAGTGAGTATTTGGTACTATTATTATCAGAGTGAATTATACTAATACTACCTATATGTAGGTGAAGAGTCCGAAGACAATCTGCTAGAAAAATGGCATAATAGCCTATTAAAGTGATGTAAATGCTTAAATCTGAGGAAGACCTGTGCAATTAATAAGGCAACATAAGGTTGGGTTTGTTGCATCCTAAAAAAATATGTTGCACAACTTAATAGTGCACCATAATATCCTGAAACAATGATGACAAAAATTTACCTGTATGGTATGTGCCTATGAGTCTGAAGATCCCTATATTTTTTTGCAAGGCCATAGTCAATGATGTACACCTGAAACAAGATACTCGGCATGATATAAATATTGTTAAAAGAAATTATATTTGCATGTTCAACTAATATATTTCTTTTCAGAATCAAGCAAAATGCATTTGTGAAATTTGCATAAGATTGTAAACAAGAATCAAGCAAAATGCATTTGTGAAATTTGCATAAGATTGTAAACAAAGGAAAGGCCCAGGAAGAAGCAGGAAAACTCTAGTGCAATGAAAGGACAAACATGGGCACCCAAGTATTATACTACTACCAAATCCTAACGCCACTCAACCAAGCTTATGTTTTGAGTATGAGAATCACGACAATGTTTAGTTCCTTTCCATTCATATGAAAAACAACAAAATTACAACCAAAATCTTCCAAAGTAAATAAGGGGAATAAAAGGAAAAAGAGAAAAAGGAGAAACAGAGAAAAAAATTGAAAGAAAGCATCTTCAACAAAATAACATACTTGGTTTGCTTTACGTCCTAGGCCCATTAGAAAATTGTCTGGCTTTATGTCACGGTGAAGGAAACCTCTTGAATGCATATATTCAACCCTGTTAATCTGAAAACAAACAATAATATGAAGAAAATAAAAAATGGTATCACTATATAAGGTACAAACTTTGACAATAGCTGCCATGAACACTTACTAATTGATCAGCAAGCATTAACACTGTCTTCAATGTTAACTTCCGATTGCAATAATTGAATAAGTCTTCCAGACTTGGTCCAAGAAGGTCAATAACCATGACATTGTAATCTCCCTCAACTCCAAACCACTTGAGGTGGGGAATCCCCGCTTCATTAAGGAACCATATTAAATTACTCAAAAGGAAACATCTTGATTGTTTTCTGACATTTTTTCAATCTTCATTTTGCTTTGAGGGCATGGATTAATACTAATTGTTCTGATTTCATTAATAGAAGAAGATTCGGGGCATCAATCAGGTTATACTCCAGACTCAAGACAACAAAACAAGTGTATATAATGATTGAGAAACAATTTCCATGTGAAACTTTTGCATTAGGTATACTATTAGCTAATAATTTTACTGCCCAAAATGCTAAAAAGAAAGAGATCTAGACTTACTTCCTCCTTGAAGAAGCATATACAATTTTGACTCATAGTGAAGCTGTGGATGCTTGCTCTTCACAGGTTCCTGGAATTTTTGGGGGGTAGGAGGTGGTGGTTAAGAATTAAAAACAGAATATCATGAGCCAACTAACATCATTAACTGGTATAAAAAAACTTTCTCAAAACACAGAAAAAGGAAGAATGTGATGACCAATCCAAGATAAACTGCAATGTAACAATATGAACTAAAGTGTGCATCCTGCAGCTGTGAAAAATAATTACAGAGAAGACATAATGAGGCATTTCACATGTCACATCAATCCAGAAATAGATCTTATTCATTTCTTCTAAACCTTTAGTACTACTCCAACTATTGTCCCAAAGCCAAAGCTAACAGTATGAGAGTAAGAGAGAGATGTCATTTCCTTTGTTATTTAGTCCAGCAATAAACTATATCTCATGTCAAATTTCATGTTATCATTATTGGAACCCCCATAGCATTGCCATTGATAAAAAATTTAGTACGCTTCTCCTTCTGAAGTGACAATGTCTACCACATGGAATAATAAAACACCCTATTACCCTATTGGGGGTGATACATTTATATTGTCTTAAAAACATGGAGTTTCACAGAGTAAACCAAGGTCATTTGATCATATATGCACATTTAAGATACTAAAAATGCAATCTGAAATAGAAAAATCATTAATTAATCTCTAGAAATTCAGAAAAGAATTCAATAATTAATCATTTTGGCACATGCAGTATGCAGATATAAAATGGGTTAAAAACTTGACATACCAGCTTAATAGCTACCTCCTCTCCAGTTTGTACATTAACAGCTAACACAAGAAAGAATAGAAGGAATATGTTTAGAACAATATAACAATATAATACAATGCTGCAAAAAGAAAATTACAATTATAATTAAAAAAAATTACAATTATATATATATATATACATACATACATACCTAAATAAAGCTCCCCAAATGACCCACTCCCAATTTTCCTTCCCAGTTTAAACTTCCCAGCAATCCCGTGCTCCATTTTAAAATGACCTCCTCCTTCAATACACCTACAGCCAGTAACTGTAACGAGCTTTTCTGCTCAGATTTGCGCCCAATTCAGCACCTAATTATGCATAATCTCAAACAGAAGCAAAATACTCTAACTCTGCACTGATTCGCCTGATTAAGGGGTCCAGCAGATCAAAATTTCAAGCTTTCTTCAAGAATCCACGCAAATCCAATGAAATTTACCAATCAAGTCATCCGATTAGTAGTAAATTGGAATATGGCGTAAATCCAGGAAATGGGGATATCAAAAGGAGCCAAATTTATATCATTTGCAACATCCCCAGCAATGAAGATGAAATCTTTATTCAGAATATAATACCACTTTCTTCAGCTACATTCCTTTTCCGCGTATAACTGAAATCAAAGACCCAAGACCACAGATTGAAGCCCTAATTTCCAAGAAACAGGACCGCATTGACCCAAGAAAACAGAATGCTAATGGGTATCAATCAGCAACAAAAAACATAACCTTTTGAGAAAACAAAAATGAAAAACAAAAAACAGAAAAAGAAGAGAAGATTGATTGAGGAGTCTGTGCTGGATCAGATAGGTTCTACAAATCAAGAGAGAGAAAGCGGGGAGAGAGAGAGAGGAGAATAAGAAGGGAAAAGCGGGTAGGAAATTATACTAATCGTTGTTGTTTTTCGGTTGTATTTTAAATTCATTTTTTATTTAAATTATATTTTGAGCTTAAATTATAATATTATTTTCCGTAAAGTTGAAAGTGTCGTTGAAAAACTGAAAGAAGAAGACGAGACGAGAAGAAGAGAAGAGCCGTTGGCGATAACCGATACCCTCTCTGTCTGCCGCACACGTTTTCGCTGTCAAACTGCTTCCCCTTTTTTTATATTTTTTTAATATAAGTTACAAATATTTTTATATAATTTAGTTTATTTAAATTATTTTATAAATTTAATTTTTTTAAGATAAATAATAATAATATTATTTTTTTCATCAAATGAAATTTCTTGTAATTTGGAGGGATTTTTTTTTTCAAAAAGAAAAATTTTTAGATAAGCTTATTCTCTTATCTTTAGGCACTTCTATGATATAGTTTGTGAAATATTTATTGCTTAATAATTTTTTGCATTAAGTATTTAAAGTTTATTAAGCATAACCAACTATCAGTCTGCACTGACGAAAAAAATAAGTGTCAAAGTGATTAGTGATTTGTTTTGCTTGGTGATTGTTCTCAATGATCAATTCTGCTAAAGCTAATTAAATCGTTGAGCAGAAGTCCAAGGTAATTGTTACACATGCACTTATCTTTTGTCAAATTTTGAATCATTGCTTTTTTAATTAATAATTATAAATATTGTATATTATTTTTTGAAGTGCATTACTCACTTTAAAAGAATCAAAGTCAAGTCTAATAAATAATTTTATCTTTTTAACATATTATTTGTGTCATGATTATTTGATTATAAAGATTTTAATATTATATTAATAATAAACTATTATAAAAGTTTAAGTTAATAAAACTTATGAATAATTTTATAAGATGTTATTATGGTATTTTAAATTTTTTTAATAATTTATTAAATATTTATTAAGTATTGATAATATTTAAAAGGAATAATGTATGATTAATAATTAATAAATATTTAACTTTTTATCAAAGTACTGATATCTTTTTAAAAAAAATCAGAGCAATGATTATTTTTATATCTCTAACGATTGCTTCTTCTTCTCTTTTTAATTTTTTTTCTTTTTTTTTTTGTGTCTTACTTCATTCCTCTTTCACCAATTATCCTAAATGTATATTTTTCAGTGGGTCATTATGTAGTTACAACTTCAAGAATTTTGACTAATTTATTGAAGAAATATCTATGTACTTTAAGAATAATATTTTAATACTTTTAATGGTTTAGATTTTATATAATTTTTATATAATATTATATATTTAATATGAGATTATACGTTCATTTTTTGCTGCACGTGTCATTTTTTTTTTTCTAAATTAGTGTATAACTCTCACGCAAATACAAATTTCTCCCACCTATATTATGCTTTGCCTTCGTCAATAACTAATAAAAAAATATTACCATACCAAAATTTTAAAGAGGATAAAAGAGTAATAATCTATTCATTACATCAATCTCTACATATATCTCAATCATTAGGTATGATAATATCAACATAAGAATTTCATATTCCCATGTAAGAACGATAAGTTGCATGATCATTTTCCATCAATCGCGGCAAATAGTTTAATGTAGTCTTTAATGGCAAAAAAGTCTCATTATTAAACAATAGTTAAGGAGATATATTTTTTATTTTAACTATTCAAAGTTAAGAGTAATACTACATAGTTATAAAAAATAATCAAAATATTAGATAAAATTCAAGTAAAATAAATCAGAATTGTTTAATAGAATTAAATAGTAGACACTACTTATCAATTCAATAGTCAAAAAATATGTCAAATTATTCTGTTAAAAATACTGATAAAAAAATTCTAGTTATATAATATTTTTTCAAATTTAAATCTTAAGTCAATATTTAAAAAAATTAATTTTTTAACATACATAAAGCCAATAAAAATGTGTTATTAAAATAATTAGAAGAGTAATGTAATATTAATTAATACAAATACCATACCGTAAAAAAAATCATCATTGATGGCAGGTTTCACTTTTTTTTTACTTTTCACTCTTAATATGTATTTTAATTAATTTATTATGTATTCAAAATAATTTATAATCAAAATTTTATTAAAAAATTTAAAAAAATTCTTAAATTAATCTTTTTTAAACACCTACTTATATTAGCTATAATGACCTCGTTGATTTTACAATTATCGCTTTTAATTAATTTATCCCACGCATCCAGAGTTGTAGATTTTTATACACTCGTAGCACGTCCATTGAAAAATCATTATACTAAACTTTTGACGACTCTGTATAATAACTCATAAATTAAGTTTAGAAGTATCATAAATTTTTACCAAGTCATTGATTTAATAGAGACTCGATCATTTACTTTGCGCTTCCTCTCATCAAGTTTGTGATACAATACTTACTCAATAATCTTTTTCAACACAAAATTAAATAAAATAAAAAAACCAAGATTATACCCATCTTCTTACTTTTGCTTAGCTTTTTACATAATAAAATAAAATCTTCATTTTCTTGCTAATTTTGTTGAATTATTCATTTTTTTAATAAAAATTACACTTTCTGTTCGTAGTTCAAGAAGTATAAGTAATAAGTGTATTAAAATTCTTCACAAGGTTTATTAAGTATCATTTCTAAAAATTAAATTACCTTTTTGAGATTAAAATGATTAAGTAGTTCAACCATATTTGCCCGCCCAAAATGTTACGTGAGATCAAATTACTAGATTTTAAAGATGTATTTCCGAACCACTTTCCAGTTTTTTAGATTGAGTAAATATTCGTTAGGCCAATCATTATATGGAATAAAATAGAAGGAAACGTATCAAAATTCTGATTTTTTTTAAAAAAGAAGTATTTTTTGGAATTGGATAGATAAAAATAAAAGTTGTAAAAAAATTCTTAGTTACAAATGAAAATGTAATTGAGATGTTGTATATACGAGGTTGGTTTTGTTAGATTTTAGTTATAACTCTCTTCAAAAGATGCTTTGACAGAATGGATGGACTTTAATTCTAACAGCATGCTAAATTTTAACTTAAAATCAATTGGTGTTAAGTGAAGTTATTTAATAGGTATATAAAACGGATCTCAAAGATTGAAGTAGACGATGTAAAATTTAACAAGTTTAATATTGGAAATGGTTAAACCAAAAATCAAAATAAAAAATAAAAAATGATTAATAACCAGGTTTATCATGTTAACTTGCACTTAAGTCATGTCTTTCAAAGTCCAATATATTAAAATATCAGCATGATACATCCTTCTTCCCCATCTATTCTTCGAGTATAACACACATTATCCATAAAAATGGTTTAAGACTATTATTAGGCGCACCCCTAGCTAGCCATGGCCAAGATCCACATGAGATGTACACTATGATTGAGTTTTTCACAATAACAAAGTTTGGTGAAACAGCACCAAATGGAAGGAAGTTGGTACCCATCTTTTCTTGTGCTGCTGCTTGAGGAATCTTGTCTATCCAAGCAGAGAAATGGCCTTCGTGGGTGTGTGCCTAAATTTGAGTAAGATTTTGGGACCACTGAAGGAGAACAGATAAAAGTGCTGATAATAGGGTTTCCAATGCTTTTGCTTGGTCCTGTAGAAAGAGACACAATCAGAAGGAAGTTAAAATGATTCCTGTGCCCTCTGAAGCCAAAGAAAAAGAAAAAGAAGTCATACCTGAATGAACTTTTTTGCAGACTGTTTAAGTTGACGAAAGCACACTAGAGGGAAATCATACGTGGTGTAAACAAGTAAATGATTACATTTGAAAAAAAAAAGAAAAAGGATACCAACCTTTTAAATTTTTCATTGTATTCGATTACTTGTAAATAATTCTTAAATTTTAAAATTATTATAATTAATACATAAATTATAATAATTATATAAAATAATCATTTTATTTACATTATGGTTATCTTAAATTATATTTTATTCAATTTAAAATAAATAAAAAGTGGATAAAATAATTAATTTATATAATTATTATAATTTAGATATTAATTATAGCAATTTTAAAGTTTAGGAATTATTTATAAATAATTCAAAGTTTAAGAAATTTACATGTTCTATTTCAAAAAAAAAAAAAGAAGTATATGGTTACAGAATTGTTAACTACCTAATAAGTTCTAATTAAATTTTCCAAATGCGCAGCTCAATTATCCAGCCAATAATTAAATATATAAACTACTTAAAAATCCATTTTGGACCCAGAACTAACCCAAACGACTAGGAACTTAAGCTACCTACAGGTCCATCCACGCAGAGAGAGTATATACACAAGCCACATTTGAGCCCTAAATGTCCCATCAAAGCGCAACGCTACACTATTAGTTTATTAAAATTAAACTAAACTCATACAAATCCATCAGAGAGAATTTAGACCTATGCTAGCTCTCGCAACAACATATTATAACAACGATAGAAACGGTCTAATATGATCACAAGCGTCACTTTCGATAGCATTTGTTTGCAGATTGAGCAAACTATGCGTATCAATCTGAGATTAATTAATCATTCTTTGTAATCGTGCAAGATAAACTAAAAGACAGAATAGCAACATAATTAAACCAGTACATGTTTGGCGACAACTTTTTTTTAGGAGAAAGAATCATTTTTTTTTCATAAGTTCTTTCAAAAATATTTTAATTGTAAACTATTTTGATCATAAAATAACTTAATCCAATCACATATTAAGTCTTTTTAGGTTAACCTATAATGAGGAAAAAAATCATATGCCATATAACAATATTAACTATTTTCGTTCCACATTGGCAGAGAAAAGTTTTGCAGGTCATCTTGATCTAAACATACGCCAGAAATAATAACAAAGTGACCAGTTTCTTTGACAATATAATACCATGTCAGTTTTACTAAATGACTATCTCGAGAATTAAAAGAGGGCAAAAGAGTTTTTCAAATGCCATATCCATGTATACTAAGGAGTTAGTATAATGATTAAGAAGCTATATTTTTTCTATCAATAACTATTTGATTTGAACCTTAAACCAACACCTAGAGAAATTAATATTCCTAAATGTGCTAAGTTGACATGGAAAATACATTCTCAAGATCATTTTAAAATTAACTTAATCTCGATTGACTTAAAATTTGAATACTTTTATGGCACAAAAGAATTGTCATATCTATGAAATAACAAAAAAATTAACAATAACAAATACAGATTATTGACGTTAATAAAAATTGAATTCACACAGCTCACGTTCCGCAAAATTAACTAGTCCTTCATTAGAGATAAAGCCAACTTCCACATCTCCAATGTCATCCACAGGGACAAATGCCTTGCTATCATTAATGTAAAGGAAAACACCAATATACATGGTCTCCATTCGTTATCTGTTTACAGAGTTTTGCATATTTGACAACAGGTACAGGATAAGAGCTTTACAATTCAATAGTTGTGGCGACTACAAAAATTGCAAGACTCTAGACACAGCACTTTCTTCATGCCTATCCTCAAGTCATCAATCAAGTAACCATTAGTGTAGCCAAGAACAAATCCAAACGCGAAATAGCATAAAAAATGATATCAAACATGGAAATAGTCAAAATGCTACAGGCATGAATTATGGCTCCTATGTTGTTTGAGCAAATAGATCATCAGATTGCCTTGTTAGGGGGAAGATTCCCTCTCGCTATGAGATACCTCTAATTGGGGTGGTAACAGCTTTAAAAAGCTTCCTTGAGCAGATTGATTGCTTGCAGACACATCTGAAGCCTCAGACACCTCTGATGTCTCTGACTCACTGTCTATTATATGTCACCCCAGTATGTTCAGATGAAAAGATTTAGTGTTACAAAGCAAGAAACAAGGTATACAAAGAACAACACAAACTAACGAAAACGAAATTCGAAGGAATCAAATGATCAAAAAGAAGTAAACCTACCGAAAAGCGACTTGATGGATGGCCTCTTTGATTTGGAGGTTTTCTTCAATTCAGCTACAAAGCAAGAAGATGGAAATATCAACGCAAAAGAACAAAACTTTCAGAAAAATAATAGTTTACTGTAATTTAATATTTTTGTTTGATCAAGAAGAGATGAACAGTTTTTTTTAATTAAAAAAAAAACTTAAGCTTAAGAAATCTTGAGGCAATTAAGGGCCAAAAAGTGATCGGACAACAAAATTTCCTATGCACATTTGAAAATCTCAGCAGGAGCCATTATTGAGTCAAGTCTCTTCCTTCCCTTGAGAATTTTGGAGCTCACGCAAATGAGTTCCACTGAAAGTTCTAATTTTCTGCCTATGTTGAAGAAACCAGAGGAAGTCATTTAATAAAGTATATTGGATTGAAAGCAATATACTTTTATATACTCAAAGTGGTTAATTTCCTTCAAGTCATGGACAATTTGACAATTTGTGCATGTATGCTGTGCATTTTAATAATTAATGAAACTTAATATTCATCATTGTAACCAGATTTTAGTCACTGCATGTATTCAGCAATGATTTCCTTTAAAACACATTCAACACTTAAAAATTATAATATAGTCAAACTAAATAAATTCAGTGCTTAATTTTTCATGACTAAAAATATAATTGCTGCATTTTCAGTGCTAAATTTCAGTCTTATCAAACACCCTTAGTCAAAATATTTCCAGTTTTGGGACATTAACAAAAAAAGTGGTTAACAATGTTAATAGAGTTGTTAATGTGCTAACCATATATTGACTTAATTAATCATTCTTTTACAACCATAGCTAAAATATAACCTTGTAGCAAACATTATTAACATATATAAATTAACATGCATACGTAAATACAGAAAAAAAGAGAGGTACCCATCCCAGGAACTTGATAGTCGTTGACAATTTCAAAGTTCTTGTATGTGTATCCCACAAAATTCAAATCCTTAGATGAAAGCATCTGTAACAGGCAATAAACAAGACAAAAGAAGAATGAGAACAAGGAAATGAATAGGGGAGGGATAACAGCTGTAACAAATTGAAAACATCAAGATTAAGAACTATAAAACAAGAAGAAAAAAACTTTAAAACAGCTTTTGCACATGTCAGCTTATGAACAAGACAACGAACAACGGACTCAGGGAAAAGTGCATTCATGTTATATTCCAAATTTTTAGCAATAATTCGTGCAATATTTAGACCAAATTTATATCATGATTCTGAAGAAGAGTTTGTTTGCCTTAACATTAGCCAAGTGGTTTCAAAAGCCAAAATTTGTCTAAAAGTGAAAAGGAGAACAAATAAAATGGGAATCCCAAACAAGTTTGACAGCATATGAAATATTTCCTACTTACATGGCCCTGTCTATGGTTTATAGTTTATACCCTTTTAACTATCTATTCAACTCATCCCAACTAAAACGCATACCAACAGCCTAAGCACAACAAAGCCAAGTCAAAGGAAAATTAATTTTGAAAACAGCAGAGATATATACGATAATTGGCAGATAAGTAAATCAAACAATGATAACTAATTGATTTTTTTTTGCTCTTCCCTATCTTGCCAAAATGATGTGCTGATTGAACAGAAACAATAGAGTGCTTCATCATCATATCAGCCAGCAGAAGGTTATGCAGATGCTAACTGCACAGATAACTTGGTGAATATTGCCAACAAAGAAGCAAACACCTAAGATTACCTTCCTCCATGGACCAGATCTTGATGATGATTGAACCTGGCTGTCAGACTGCAGATGAAAAAAGAAAAAATGAGGATAATTTCACTAGGATAATGGCCTTAGATAAGTAGCTATACAAAATAAGCATGAATCTAAAAGACTCAAAATACCTCTTCAAACTTCTCAAAATTTTGAGTATCTAACTCATCATTGACCTCAGGAATAAATGCAGCTTCCATTTGATACAGCTTTTCCCATTCCGTACCTTCGAAGAATGGATGAACCTGAAGAGGAACACAACAGGAAGGTAACATCTATATCCAAATATCCAATATAACAAATCTAAGAATTTAGAAAAGGACACACCATACAACACCTTTATTTCATCTGCGCCTTTTGACCCCAGCCTCTGGTTAACACTACACAAAAGCTTACTAATAAGATCTTTAGCCTCCGGAGATAGCCTTGCTTCTTCAGGAAATTTCAAGTGAGACTTCCAGTTTACTATCTGCATAAAACAGGAAACCAGATAAATTTATCATGCACTACAAAATTTAGAAAATCTCCAGACTATTATGTTTACAATTAAAATTGTCAAAATACATCATATGAAATAGTAAAACACAACATCCTAAAGAAAAAAAAAAGCAGAAAACTTGATGATGAATGGGTAGAAAATCTTGAATAAGACAATTAGCTCTGACATATATTCATCACTTCAACAACCTTTTCAGGTTTCCATACTCTATACAACCAATAGCAAACAAGATGCAGTAAAGCCCGTAAGAATACAAGTTTCATCTCTTTACAATCAAAGCATTTATTCCTAACTATCAACAATCACTTAGTTACTAGAATTGATGACAGATTCATCATCCACATCATGATTCAGGTCATGAGCCACTATATTATCAGGCCTGTTAAAGCCATAGCCTAAGCTGTCTACAAAACAAAAGAAAATTAAACAGTGTTCACATGAAATATCTAGAAGGGGTGGTGATGCTGTGTAAGAAGCTTCAGGGGAAGAAACACAAACATAACTGCTATTCAGTCAATAGCTAGAAAGTTCATAGCCAAAGGATCAAAAGGACAGGGGAAAAACATTTTCAGCCTCATCATTGCTGACACCAAATTAGTATGATACCATTTGCTAATACATCAGTACAAATTGCATTTAAAGAAATTAAGAACACAAAACAAAGTCAAAAGTCTAATTCAAATGTAAATCATAGATATGAACTAGAAATTATCAATGAGTGTAAACAATCTAGCCACCAATTAGACACTAGAATGATAGACTTTGATAAAAACTACAAAAGAAAGAGACAAATAGCTTTACTGAAATTTAAATATCAATTGCAAACTCCGCAAGTTATAATGGATAGTAAGAGTGTCCCATAAAGGTTTATAGGACCAAAAGTGAATGTCAAACAAATGTCAGTCTTAGTAAATATTTCTATCAGAAAGATTACCTTCCTGCACGTTGACATTGGATCGTCAGAATAAAAAGGTGGATAACCCACCAACATTTCATACATAATAGCTCCAAGTGACCACCTGTGAATTTTATAACAACCATCATTGGGTCAGAATAAAATATGTAACCCTGAACTCATTAAGATTTATTCACAAATTACACATATATGAAGTAAAAATCCAATATGCTTTCAAAACATTAGAAGGAAAAAGAAAACAAAAGGACAATGTCCCAAACAACATCCGAAGTATAAAAGTGAGAAATTGGAATGTTAAATTAAACTGTCACAACATTTTGAAAAGAGCACCTACTACTGAATGAAAAGTATAAACTTAGATGCTACGGTATAAATGCGCCATACAGACCAGAGTGAAATCAAATTTAATATAAATGCCAATGTTCACATGCATAAAACTCACCAATCACATTCCATCCCATAACCTTTCTTCAATAGAACTTCTGGAGCAATATAATCTGGCGTACCAACAGTAGAATAAGCCTGCAACATTTATACATTACAATTACAAGCCCACACAAAAATGTAAAAATGAACACATTCTCTAAAACATGTTGAGAAAAGAAAGGCGTCTTGCGGACAGATATCCTCAACAGTAGAATCCATCCATTTCTTTTTTCTTTTCCTTTTCCTTTTTCTTTTTATTTTTCTTTTCTTTCCTTTTTTCTGGGTGGAGGGTGTTGACATGTACAATTTATCAGTAAATGACTTCAATGTTTCACTAGATCATAAGGAAAACACCACATCAATTATTACAGTTACACACACTGTCATAATAAATAAAAAAGAGACAACACAAAATATCAGTGAACTTACAAGTGTCCTTCTGTTCTTTTGCCAGTGTTGCAACTGTTCTTGTTGTGTACGTTTTGGAGCTGCACGTTCATCATTCTGTGCAGATCCATTCGCATTCTGACCTATAGAAAAATCTTTTTCTTCGAGTGTACTACAATCTAATGGTTTACATAGTCCAAAATCTGACAGTCTCAAGTGTCCATATCTATCAAGTAATAAGTTATCGGGCTTGATATCCCTGCAACATGAAATATTGAGAAGATTAATTTATACAGTAAAATTGACTAAGGTTGCTTTAGTTTCAAACAGATACATATACAGATAAATAAATTTGATTTCATACAACAGTCAGTCTTCAGTGTTGGATCATTTTGAAATGATGTGGAATGCAATCATGACAAGACTTATTTCTAACAGTGGGTTTTGTGAATTAATTTTCACCACCCTTCATTAGAACCTAACCCTACATAGAATAGTTGAATTTAGTATGATAGAGGACGCAAGACTACTATAAAATTAAATGAACAAATTCTATACATACCTATGTATATAATTGTGTTTATGTATAGATTCTATAGCCAGAACTGTTTCTCCAACATAAAATCTGGCTTCATCTTCAGTCAAGGTATCCTTTCTCATAAGTAGAGTCATCATATCCCCACCCGGTAGATACTCCATGATAAGATACAGATACTCATCATCCTGGAAAGAACAATAAAGTTTGACTATGCAATTGCTGTCAACCTCTGCAAGGAGATTCCTCTCAGCTCTGACATGTTCTACCTGAAAAGATTAACAAAATTGGGAATAAGCATAAGTATGATGACATCATCGTACTTGGACATAAAAACTGCTTTTGAAATATAATCTAGCAAGACAAATGACTGCAAACCTGGCCTCTACGAAGCATCTCTGATTTCTTTAGCTTTTTCATTGCATATACATGACCTGTAGTCTTCTCCCTACAGACTCTGACCTGCAACAAATTCAAATTTTAGGCAGTAGTAGACTGTTGGTGGACAATGACATATAAAGAAAAAAGGGACTCAGGTAATACTGCCAGCTTTTACTCCAAAAATGTAAGAATGAACTCGTGGCACAAGAGAGAGGGTGTTACTTCAGCAAACACAATATTAAATTACATTATTTTCAGATAGAAATCAGCTATTTTCTACATATATAAATCTCTCCAGCACAACTGAACTAGATGTATTTCGAGTTTCTTCTTTTTAAAAAATAAATGACAAGAAAAGCAATTTTTTAGCAAGGCCAGATTGTAATAGATGGGGCCCTCCTTCATTAATTGTAGACCAAATAACACCATGATATCCCGGTTTTTATCATGAAAAAATGATATCTTGTGAAAAATTAAAACAAAGTCATGAATGTCTTAGGCTCCTCTTTTTTTGCTCACATTCACCTGTTACAATATTTTCTTCTAGATATCTCCTCTTCAAAATCGCTTCAATTGTAATATGCATATTCATAATGAATCAAGAGTAGAAAAGAAATAGTGTGTGACAGTGTGTGTGCACGTGTGTATAGAAGGAAATAGCCAATAGAAAATTAATTTGATGAGCATTGAGCACAGATACTAGAAAACAATCCACCATTATATTTCAATTTATTAATATGATAAAAGAATTATAAACTAGAAGAAGAAAGCATAGTCGATCATTTCACATGACTCATATCATATATAAGCACATACATACCTCCCCAAATGCACCTTTGCCAATCATAGTCAATAACTCAAAATCATCAACACCCATCTTATGCCTCTGAAGGCGCATATATTCAGTTTCCTTTTTCTCTAAAAATTTAAGCAGGTTGTTTTGATCTTCCTCAGAGACATCAGCATCAGCCAACTTCTTTTCCAAGATAGTTCGACTGTTATAAGCAAGGTATTAGAAAATCTTACGACATATTTGTCAAAGCAACTAGCATAACACACATGCACATTTAGGCACAGATAATATATTATTAGCAAATTTTGACTTGCTTCAGCCAAGTGATGAGGAGTATAAGTAATTATCACTAAGATCATCTCTCCTTGCACCTCAAAGAAAAATTACAAGAGGAATCCATCTCCAACAATAGTACATTTCCTGTAAGTTATTAGAACTGTACAGCTTCCACAGTACTCAACAAGAACTTGTATTAAGAGCCAAGATCTTTGGCCTCATGAAAGTTCCTCCCCCTTGTCATGAACCAACTATTCCAAAAGCTTAAGCTATTGGGTGAAGCCACATGAATGGTTTTATATCTAACACCCTTTAAGAACAAAATAGACAGATATATTCAAACCCACCAGATGCAAGCATACATTACCAATTACCAACTTTTAGATAAACAGTAACTCGCCCTTTCTACAGATGGTTTCCAAAACACATCAATCCTTATGGATGAAATAATAACAACGGCCACCAAATTTGAGTTACAAACATAAATGATCTCATAAGACTGAACTCAAAATGAGACATATGCCACCTTCAAACTTGTAAGCCAAAAAATACATATTGAGAAACATTCTTCTTCGGGCAATCACCCTATATTCAAACTTGCACCCTATTCGGATATCCACCCAGGGTTCTTGTCTAAAGTTCTTAGAAAATCCCAGCTAAACTAGTATCACCAAATGTAACATCTTCTCTTGCACTATGACTTGTATACTACATAAAGTATAATGTGGTAATGGAAAAGTGCAGCAGTTGTACTAAACAACAGATAACAGATAGAGAACTATGTCCAAAATCATGCAACACATGAAACAATTATTCAAAAACAATAGCACTCTTCACATACTTCCAAAAGCTGACAATAATTGCTGCAGTTTTCCTGATCCGTTGGTGCTCAAATTTCCAATCTTAATGATGAGAAAAATTTCAAGATTTTTTCCCTCTGCTATACATAATAAATGTCTGTTTAAAAAATTATAATAAAAAAAATCATGACTACATGCCGCCAGCTCCTCATTAATATGCAATATACAATTGACTTCAACATACTTGCAACCGATCCTAAATATTTTTGGTGTAAAATTAACTTTGGATACTGTTTAGGTTCTACACTTCCTGTTTCTAGCGCAGCTATTGGAGCCATACTTGAGGATGACATGCAATGCTCACAAAAATCTATTGGTGGTGGTTTGAAGACAAGTGCGTGTCATTTTCTTATGTTTTCATAAATATAAAAAATAATCACAATCTGCATTAGTAAAATGAATCATACCGCTCCTTCCTCTCCTGAAGGTTCTTCATTTGCTCCTTGTAATGGTTCTCAATATACTGCTTTGCCGCCGCAACCTTCTGCTTTGTGACAATGGAAAGAGATTCTTCATCTTCGGGTGAATTTAAATCGTCGTTTCCTACATTACTATCCTCCTTCTTCTTTGTATATGCCCTCATTTTATCCCGTGGCTGAAACTTCTGAAGCCAACTCCTCGCAGAATCCATTTCCTCAACACCAAAGCTCAGTGGCCACCTCAACGACTAGCAAGCATCCTTCTGCGCATTAGAAACAAGCCAAACCCCCTCGGAAAATCATCCCAAAAAATCCAATTGCAATAAACCGGTAACAACCAGAGCAGAAGTCACACCTACAATTTCAACATAAACAATGAAAACGCAGAAACAGAAAAGGACAAAAATTTACTCTCGTTTTCCTACAATACGGCTCATTTTCCATTCCATGACAGATATTATTCACATTTGTCTCAAAATTCACTTGAGAAACACGAAAGAGATTCCTCTGGGTACCTCAATTCCTCGGTTACAAGCATTTCGGAAACAAAAACGGCAAAATTGATGCCAGCCAGTGGCAGAAAAACAAAACAAATAAAATCGTATGAATTAAGGAAGAGTGAAGATGAAATGGAAATGAGAATGGCGAAGAATTGCGTTTCTAGGAAGAAGCAGAGAATTCGGATTACCGCGAAAATAATAGTTGGGCCCAGAAAAAGAATATTATGATCCCGCGAAACCCTAGAGAGAGAGAGAGAGAGAGAATGATTCCAGCAACGATTTCGCTGTGCAATGGTTATGGCTTGGGTTGGCTCCTCCAGCGCTGAGAAACTTGTTCGCGTGATCCTCTCTCATGCTCCCACACAACATGCCATTCCCATTTTATATATAGCTTTTCTTTTTCAACTTCTTTTTCTCTTTTGAATAAATTGCTGTAATTTTTTATTTTTTTATTTTTTTATTAATAATTTTTTTATTTTTAAAATATACATAATTCATTTAAATATTTTTAAAAGTTTACATATATTTTTTTAAAATATTAATATAAATTTTTTTTATATTTTAAAAACACATTATACATACTTTTATTAAAAATAAGTCTGTGTAAATTTTAAAATAAAAAAAATTATAAAAAAATAAACAAATAAATAAAAAATTAAAATAATTTACTCTCTTATTTTTGTTTTAATATTTTTTAAGATTAAATGCACAGGGACAAAATAAATAAATTACATATTTCTGGTTTTAACATTTAAATATTGGTTACTTTGAATCCCGCGATAAGCCAACCGGACTCCATTCTAGGGTTGCTTTTTCATCTATTTGTTATTTTATATTTATTACAATAAATAATTCTTATTTAATTATATATTATTATTTATATTATTAAAAAACTTTAATTTTTTAAATAATTATTATCATAATTTACATCTTTTAATAACATAAAAATAAATGATTGGATGATTTTTATGTTCAGTACATAGAATTAATATATTTAGATGAAAATATAAGAAATTTTTATATTAATAATAAATAAAAAGTAAATCCTTTGCATAAATATTGTAAAACAAAAAAACAAAATTTATTTTATTTGACTTTTTATTGTCTTCATTCGATGCAGTGATGGAACTCATTATATTATTGACAAAAAAAAAAAGAGAAAACATGACAATATTTTAATTTATTTTATTATTTTATTTTAAATAATAATGTTTTTTAATTTTTATTTCAATTTATTTTTAATTAAAAAAATTTATAATATTATTTAATTATATATTGATAAATGATTATATAATTTGAGTAGAATAATATCACTTATAAAATCAAATACTTAATGATATATGATAAAATATAATATAAAAAAATTTATATTAAAAACGAATCAAAATTAAATTTGTTTTATTTTTATTTATACTTTCTATCATGTATGAATGATTGATTTCTTAGCTTAACATATAAAAAGACATAAAATGACAATTCCATTTCCAACCTGATTTCACGAAGACAAGAGTGGTCACTCTTTCTTAAAGATGTGGCAATGACTATTCGTAGTTATTAAAAGGAAAATAATACTTGTTTTCCTTCCTTTTATTTTTATTGTATTATTATTTACGATTTCATCATTTATTAGTTCCACATACTAAACATAAAAATATAATAGAATGACATAAGATAAATTTTAGACTTTGAACAAATCAAAAACTAGGAACAAAAATGATGATTTCATTTCAAATTATTACATTTTCATCCCTATTCATATTCTAATTTTATAAAGAACTAATTTTATGTAGCAAGGATGGTGGGAGCCTTTTATGGGACCGAAATTTGGTCTCTTTCAAGTTACAAAGCAAATAAAACGAGAAGAAAGAGAGTTTGTAGTTGGTTAGTTACACTTTATAGAAATCAAGCATCCTGTCTCCTAAATGCAAATAGATATAACACTAGAGCTATCATAACATGAAAATTTTTTGATAGGCATTATTTATTTTAGACGCTCAAATCAGCTTTTTAGCATATTTGCATTTGTG
The DNA here is from genome assembly GCA_019955255.1 of Castanospermum australe. NCBI lineage: Eukaryota > Viridiplantae > Streptophyta > Magnoliopsida > Fabales > Fabaceae > Castanospermum > Castanospermum australe. The sequence goes on from NSJW01000637.1 coordinate 569,180, forward strand.
ATCTTGAGAGAAAATAATATTTATAACATAACATGCATAAATGCAAACATGTCAAAAACTTATTTAAATATTTATTCTAGAATTTCTCACCATTTACCTTAACCACCAACCAATCGGTCCCCATAAAATTCCCATACCCAAAAACGAAAACCATGACTTCTTACAACCCAATCCCCCTATCTTGACAGACAAGTTTAGCTTCAAGTTAGCACCAATCCAATTTTTCTTCATGTTTGTTGCAATTTTTCTGTTATAATATTGAGAAGGGTAAAGAATAAATAAAGACAGAGATAATGTTACTTGCATTGTCATACTGTAATGACTGTGAGAGTAGCTAATGAAGCATTATTGGAGAAAACTGCGAGGTATGAATTGATGTATCGATTTTGAATGGTGTAACTTGTTCTGTTTGGTATATGGTCCAATCAAAAGGGAGCTGAGGCCAATAGTAGGAAGAAGTGGATATGGACCAACAAGACCGCAATTGAGAGCAAATGTTTGCTTCTGTTGAGGAGTGGTTGCGAAAGAGAGAGTTGGAGAAGCATTGCCATCAAAATGTGACGACAGCTTGAAGTAGTTGGCTGAGGGGAAGACGAAATTTGTTTCTGATATATAATGAGGTGGTGCTGGTCCAGTCCCTCGCAACCTTTTGCTGTAGGGTTAGTAGACTTTAACGCCAGTCCAAGGATGAAACTATTGGCTATGAAAATCCAAAAACAAAGAATGTTGGCTATCAGCATTTTGTCAGAAGATGATACAGCAGGAACAAAAATCAGATCGTGGGTGATGCCCTCAAACCCAAATCAAAACTAAAATGATTGGTGGAATCCAAGATTTTGGTATCTTTTAGGTGATGTAATATAAAACATAATTAATTTAGTTAGATAAATAATTAATTTAATATAATTAAATAAGTAAATAAATGGTTAATATATTTCTGATTAAAGATATTAAATTAAGTTGTTAATTTAGTTTAATTAATTCTATTTTTGTACTTTTTTTTGGGAACAGGATAGTGCGATCCTAAACTTTGTTGAATAAAAAGAGAAAATGAAAAGATAAAAAATGAAAAAAAATGAAAATGAAAAGAAAAAACAATTATATTTTCTCTCCTAATTTGGATGAAAAGAAAAGGAAGAGAAAGAAAATAAAAAATAATTTTTTCTTTTATTTAGTTATATAAAAAAGTGATAAAAAAGAAAATATAATTATATCAAATGACTTATATCCCCTTATATTGTAATAAAATATAAGTATTTATTATTCTTCGTTTTATACATGTCTAATACAATTATTATAAATTAGATAAATAAATTAATTTTACAACAAATATTATATAAAAATATAGTTTATGGTACCCAAATTAATTTAAAAAATGATTTATTTATGAAAATAATTTTTTATTTTGAGAAGAAAAAGTTGCACTACGTCAACATCTTTTTCATAATAAATATTAATATAAAATTAAACAAGAAGGAAAAAACATAAATGTTGCTAGTATAAAAGATTAATTGAATATTGTTATTTTTTGAGAAAACAACTTACGCTGCTAATTAGATAACACGCGGGAAAAATTAAATGATATGAGTAAAATGGTAACTTTCACTCTCAAATTCTCTTTCCCACTTGTTTTCTTCTCATGGATGAAGAGAACAAATTTTTTGGGGGACTCATCGCTAACTTTTTCTTTCTTTCCTATTTTCTCGCCTCGTCCAAACAGGTAAAAACAGCAAAGTAAACACATTTTCTCCCCCTTTTTCGTTCTTCCAACTTTCTCTTAAACCAAACGATGAGTAAATAACTAGCTATGTCTTAAAACATGGCCACATCCTTGAAAGGCGCGTGAAACACACACACGTTCTCAACTTTTATTGTCCTTCACATACTGTTCAATTGAGGTGGCAAAACTAATCAGTTAAGCTGCTTGGCATCTAGAATAATGCATCAATTCAATTAAAACATAATATGTGCCACAAAAATTGAATCTGTGCAATAAAATTAATTTCATGATACTTTGGAATAAAATCCAAGTAATTGAGTGTATTAGTTTCAAAGCACTATTGCATACCATTTCAATTCCCAAACAAGAAGATCATTCAGATTCCAGCAATGCGCAATAGTAAGCAAGCATAGTATTAGCACAGAATGGAGAAGACTGCTCTCCTCTTTACATGACAAGGTTTTTAAATTTCAAGTCCCCGATTAAACTTGCAGCTTGTAATAAACAACGTCCTCCACAAAGCTAGTTATTCAAAGGTCAACTGAAAGAGGACATAGTTTTTGAACACTAGCTTATACTGTAAACTTGCCACCTGACACCCGCAGAGCCAGTAGCAGGTCAAAACATTACAGAGCATACTGCCAGAAACATCAAGTTATAGCGAGTCTACCATTTATGGTGTGACAAATGAATACAACAACATATTACTGGACAAAGGCACCCCCATGTGACTTCATGGTGCTTCCAGCTAACTAGAAAGCTATAATTTAGGCCGGTTGTTTACAAGTATAGCTACTTGAGAAAAATAAAGTATTTTAAAGTTTTAAACAACCGCAAACGAGACATGCATGAAAGAATGAATTCCTTGTATTTGTCTCTCAGCTTGAACTGTTTTCATAAGAAATGTGTCAACAGAGACTAGCGATAGTAGGCCATGTGTCTAGATGAAACAAAAGGAGAACTAGCTAAAGAAGTATTTTGAAAATAGGAAGTAGTGTGGACAGAGTTCTTCCTTTCAAGCTTTGTTTCAGCACGGAGCCAAGACTCAACAACAGATAGCAGATTAGTTGAAGACTTCAACTCGCTAACATCTGATAACTTCTCTGCTCTCCTCAGTTCTCCATCTTGTATGTATGCCAGATGAGTAGCCCATGTCTCTAGTCCATCAAAAATATGAGTTGCATATACAATCGTAGCACCTCTCTGCAAACAACAGGAAACATAAAAAATAGTCATAATTATTATTTTTCTGTGCCCAACATTACAGTCTTTGCAAAATGGCCATGTTATCACCCCAAGCGCCTAGAATTTATCAAGGCATTCTATTTTCCACAATTGATTTGCAATTGACATATCAGGACATTATTAAATATTTAGTCACTTTCAGAGCTCGAAGATCAAGCACATATTGATATATTTTATAAGGATTATTATTTCCAATTAGGATCAGCTATTGTCTATTGGTGCGTCTAATGTTGCATTGGGGTTGTCCTCCTTGTTGCAGTTTTCCACACTCGTATCCAGTGTGTTTCAGCATGCAATAAGATAGAGCCAGTGAATACCTGTTCACATTCTTCCCTGAAGAATGTCAATAAATCTAGCCTAGTAACAACATCTAGGTCAACAGTAACCTCATCCAGCAAGAGAACCTGAAATGTCAATCGAAGGTTCCAATTATATATCAGGCTAGAGTTGACCTGCAGCACTAAATACATAAAAAGCAATGCAAAAAGACAAGAACACATTGTCAAAATCAAAGTTAAAAAAGCAAGCAATTCCATGATTAATTCGGTACCATAACTTGCACTAAAAATCAAACTTAGAAGATGTTAGATGAAAGCAACGATATTGACATTGTCTACAGCAGTATAACAACCATAAACATTCTCTAGGCTTTTAATTCCTTGATACCTTGTATGGATGAAGAAGTCCCATGCAGATTTGCACTCGACGCCGCTGCCCATCAGATACCTTATGCATTCGCCATTGCAAATCTATATCAAGCAGCTCAATCAACCTATCTCTCCTATCAGGATCAGTGCCCTCCACTGCCAAAGTTAGGGAATATCTTAGTTCCACAATACATCAACACTAAAGGACAATTGTATTTAAATTGCCAAACATCATGAAGAACATACATGCAACAATATATAACTCAGTTGTAGTCATGACATGACTTCAATGACTTTTCTATAGCTTTTGGGTCCTAAATAGGGACTGCTTGGAGGATTCCAAACTGTGGTATGATTCACTTTTCCCATGATATTTGGAAATGGAAGATGCAGATGCAGTTGCATTTGGTAACAAAGAAAATTATGGTTTAAAACCCACCTCCAAAGATCATTTGTTCAGCAGAAAAGTCTCCCTGGAGTGGAACTTCTCCCTGGATATTAGCAAATACATTAACATTCGAAATGAAATTGTTCAAAGCATATCAAACACATGTTATATGGGGTGGGGTGAGGGTAGCAGTCTTAGGTTCAACCCTACATATACCAACAAAAGAATTGCTATGAGAAGAAAAATTGGTAGAACCAAAATTGTCTCAAAAAGTAAATTATTAGAGAACTGAAAGCTTTTGAAGTGTGTTTCTAAATTTTATAAACGTCAGGCTCTTGTTAGGACCAAAGAACACAACGGCTGTACAGCTATACTATCCAATATTTACTTTACTAAAAACCCCAAATTGTTTGGCTTAAATATAACTGAAAAGTGATTCAAAAATTGTCGTTTCAAATTAGCAACAAAGGCCAACCACTTACTCACACACACTTCCTACTTTTAAGAAACTTTTTAGAGTGTCTTTTAAAAATTGCAGGTTTTAAGTTGGCTTTCATTCAGTTTTCAAATTTAAAAACAGAGAGAACTATCATGTCATGTGGACTTTGGGCTTAAGGTTTATTTTTATACCCGCAACATGGGTGCCTCTTCTAGTTTTAAGAATTTGCAATCCCCCCTTTTTCTAGCAGCTTTACACCTTATAGGTAAATAATAGGATAGAATACAAAAGAAAATAAATCCTCACAGTCACCAATAAATTGCAGTAATTAATTAGAAGTTTTAGCATAAGTCTTAAAGACCATATGAAGGGGTTCTAGTTGCCAGCATATCAAAAATAGCATTGAAGTGTATGCTGGGAAATTGCAGTGCAGACTAGAGACGAATGACTATGAAATAGAATAACAACTAAGGCAAGGCATGCCAACAAACCATATCTCCCTTTTTAGGCAAAATTCAATTGTCAATCAACTGTCAAATTGTAAAAAGGGAAACTTTACCTACGAAGATCAAAATATATATTTTAAAAAAAAAAAGAAAAACCTTACGGCTGAACTAACGGTTTTGCTCCAGGATCCGCCCAAATAAGCGAGATCCCCACTACAAACGAGTTGAGTGTCATGAAAAGCGGAACAATTCAGCACCCGCACAACATCTCTTCCTCCAACCATATGCTTCCCAGCTAGAATTTTCAGTAAAGTGGTCTTCCCTGCACCCTCGCAACAGGGAGATGTTCAGACCTGGTTTGAAGGATATTATTGGGGGAAGATAACAGAGAGAGGGAAACTGTAAATACCAGATCCATTGGCACCAACCAGAAGGCATCGCGATCCGGGAGATATCTTAAGGTTGAAGTGGACGAAGAGCGGTGGTTGTCCTTCGTAGGCGAATTGCATGCCATGGACTTGAATTCCTCCTTCGTCCGCCATCGTCGCCGCCGGCTGCTCACTTTTACGTAGTTTAAGGCTTTTGCGCAGGTTTGAAGTTATTAAATAATGTTTGAAAAATATAATTTAATATGATTAAATTATTATTTTTTATTTTATTTATTTCATTAATTTTTTTATTAAAAATAAAAATAAAATTAAAAAAATTAATTAATATTTTTAAATAAATAATTTTTTAGATAAGAAAAATTATGGAGTGAGTAGCACAGAAACGATAGTGTTTTCTCCCGTGGTTCTATTATCTCCCCAGTACAGACCTCTAGCCAATAACGAACTTACACGTCTACCCTTGTGCTTGTTGTGTCAGGCATGTGAACAGACAACAAGCCACGTGTCGCGCATGAAAAGGTGCTTCAATGGTACCCTTAAAATTGGCCGGGTTTTGAAACCCTTCCATGTAGCCAAATTAGAAGAGGACAAGTATATTAATTTTGGTGATGTGAATAGATGATGTAGAGAGCTGAGCTGATGTGGAAAAAAATCATAAATTTCCCAAATAACCCTTATCTAGCTCATCCCCAACCTTGTACGCTGCTCATCTCCGAATCCCTTTCTCACTGTCAAATACGGCGCTAGCTCCATCAATGCCGCTCCGGCGATAACTCCGATGGTTTTGCACTAAAATCCGGCTTATTCTCCGGCCTGGGTTCCCGTTGTCTCTCAAATCCGGCAATAGCTCCGAATGGGAGAGGCAGGATTTTTCCATTGATGAAGATAAGGATGTAGAGCTGTTTACCTTGGAAAATGGTGAGGAGGATGTGTTAAACGATGTTCTTGTTAATACATGCTCAGTGTAACATTTTTTTTCCTTTTCTTTTTGGGTTAATCAGTTAGGAATTTTAATTTTTAGGATTTATTGAATTCTTTCCGTCGATGCTTCTTTGGCTTTTGCTGCTTGTTTTCTCTTCTTCTTGATGATGGGTCTTTGAATTTGAGCTCAAAAATGAATCCATGGCACTTGCGGAAGCAACACATGAGGGGGAAAACTTCGATTTGCATTTGAATCAGTGTCTGTCTACAAACAATGCAGACAAGATGTTTGACAAAATGCCTCAAATAATTTGAATATTGTTATTATTATGTTTGTGATTGCTAATGGTTTTTGGTTACCTTGTGTCCCATGTAAGTGTACTATTCTTGAAGTATGCTACGACTGCTAGTAGGAGAAAAATTTTTGTACCTTTGCATGACTATATTTTTGGGCAAGCTAATATATTGTTTGTTTCTTTTTTTTTTCAGTCCAAGAATGCCCTACTGCTGGAAGCTAACATGTGGTACATGATTATCTGGTGATTTTTAGAAACTTCAATACAAGGTTGCTAGGGGATATAGCCTTATAGGAATTATATTGTCAAAGTTAATTCATGCTCTTTTGAGCATATATATGTGCATTTTGTAAGTTTATTCCTTGGTTAAGGAGGATACCTGATATACCTGATGTCATTGACCAGAACAGAGTTGGTCCATTTTTTTTCCTCTTTCTATAATTTGTTGCTTTTCGTTAGATTCATGGATGCCCGCCTGTTTGGTTTGGTTGCTTAGGAACTTAAGGCAACAAAATATGAATTTTTTCTCATTTGGGTGTTATTGCTAGAAAAAAGTTATTGTATCATTACTGCTTGGTGGTTTTTGATTTTGAAGCTACTATTTTTACTTCATGGTATTTTAACTTGGTCATAAGCCTGTGAGTTCTTGAGCATGTGTGTCATCAACTAAATGAATTTTTTTAGTAATTTGGGGGTCTTGGTATCAATTTGGCATCTGATAATACTAAATTCTATTGAAAAGGTTATAGGTTTCCACATTCTTGATTGGTTGGCTATACTTTTTATATTCTAAACCCTTTCCACATTCTCAATTTTGCTGGCTCCTTAAATAAATATTGTGCATTTGATCATTTTCATATGTTTGATTTCATTACCTGTAACTTGTCTGACAGGTTAAACAAAAAGAATCTAATTTACAAAATAAGCCCTTCAGAAGAGTAGGAATTACAAACCAATCACTCCAAAATGAGTCCATAACTTTTTCATATTTGCAAAATCGGCATGAGACCTTTCATTTGAGTAACTAGGTAGTAGCTACTCAATCTAAAAGTTCAGATTGTATAATCCATAACAAGAAAAATTAGTAAATTTCTTAAATTCAAATAGGAATATAACATTTGATCATTATATCAAAAACAAATTAAATATTAAATTAGTTTTTATTGATATATTTAAAAACATGTATCCTTATTGATATTTTTATTTTTATCGGAATTTGTTAAGTGATTTTAAAAAATGAAAATTGATTTATAAGTTAAAATTTTGTAAAATAAAGCTCAATGTAAGGCTAAAGACATCTACTCAGGGTTAATAAGTTATCGCAAACTAATCTTTCATTGTTTATAGTTGATTAAATTTTTAAAAATTGATTTGGAAATGAAACTTAAAGTTTAACAATAATAAAAAAATAATTAATTTAAAAAACTCAAAATTTGAGAAATGAAGTTCAATGCAAGGCCAGACATCATTCCGATTTAACAAGTTGTCTCAACTCAACCAAACCTTCATTATTTGTAGTTAATTAAATTTTTAAAAATTAATTTGAAAATGATAATGAAATTTTAACATTGACAATAAAAAAGAGAATTGATTTAAAAACTAAAACTTTTAGAGATGAAGTTCATGCAAGGTCGAAGATATCAACTTAAGATTGATAACTTGTCACAACTCAGTTGACTCATAATTATTTATTAAATATATGAAATTAAAAAAAATAATTACAACTCAGTTAACCATTAAAATTAATAGATGATCTAAAAACAATTAATAATAATTTAGAATTACAAATTGAAATATATAAGTAATGCATGCGATTAATCATCTTATAAGAAATTAAGAATATATAGAATTACATATCAAAAGTTTCTTGTTTTGTTTTATTTCTTACTCATTATTTTACTTGCTTAATTATTTTTCTCTCTCTTCCCTATTTTATATTTGCGTCACTTCTCCCTTTTTATTTTTAAAATTTAATTTAAATTATTAAATATCTATGAATATTTGCAAATATTCACTTCCCCAACAAGATTATAAATGAGTACCCACAACGAGGTCAAAGAGAGTACTCCTTGCTCCCATGGGCATGGATGACATTCTTATTTTGGACTATATTTTACAAATTTAATTTTGAAAGAACTTAATTTTACAAACTTAATTTTGATTAGAAGTAGATTTGAGTGAAGTAATCTATGTTTTTAAAAAATCATAGTCAATTCAAAAGCAATAAATAGACTTCAAACCAAACAGGTTTGAGATTATAATTACATTTGAAAAATTTTACAAATAACAAAACAAATAAGATTAAAAATGAATTAAAGCTCGTTTGAGCCTCTAAAAGTCTATTTTGGTGATACAAATACTCACCCAAACACACCCAAACTTGATTTTTCAAATTTAATTTTGATTAAAAGTGAATTTTGAGTAAATTACCAATGTTATTATAATAATTATTTTTTTAATCATTTAATAATTTGTAAATTTGGTTTAATTAACAAATGAAATGCCAATTCATTATAATAACTATTTTTTTGTGGTATTTTTTTGGTATTATTAGTGCTATTATTATTGTCAAAATTAATTATATACAACATAATGTAATTATTTTAATGATTAATTTTAAATACTAATTTAATATTTTATGTGTTAAACAAGAAATTACATACAAGAAATAGCAATTATAAGTACACACTACACACTAAAAAAATATGTATTAATATAAAATATAATCAAATACTCTTATCAGTTCAATCTATATATATACAATTAATTAAAGTTAACTCTTAAATAATTCATATTTTGTTCGGTACATATAAAAAAAATGAATTACTATATATATTGCTTAAGATATGAAATTTTATGAAATAATAGTTTGACTTGTAATAAGACAAGATTTCATAAACTTCCCATTATCTGCTATTTAAATAAAAAGTTACTACTAAAATTAGTGAACTATAAAGCTTTTAATGGAAACGTATCTAGAACTCTACATAAAGTTAGACATTTTTTTTTAAATAGCCCTTATTATTTCTTGTTTTTCTTTACTATATCTTATCACTTTTATATTAAAATATGTTTTATGGTCACAAAAATATCTATGATTTTATATCTTGTTACGTATATATTATATTTTTTGCCTTCTTCATTTGCTGTCGTCCCTATTTGTGGTTAACCATATCTCATAACACCTATGCTAGTACAGGTAATTCCAACATCAATACCAATCCTCAGCATTTGCTTATGGGTTGAGTCAACCCAAATCAGATCTTTTTTTTTTTTTTTGGCCTTTGAAAGTTTTTTAGGAACATAGCCATTGTGGACTGGGAAATGAGAAACAGGCATTATAAAAATATAATTTGAGTAAAAGTCAAAGCTCCTTCAATCAATTACTGTAAATCAAAATTATATAACCTTTACAAGTTGGATTCTGCTGCATAGTTTAAACTCAATTAGCCAAAGCCATAAGGAACACATTCCAGATTTTAGAATGTCTTTCTTTTGTGCCTCAATCTGAAGTCTTGACAACAAAACTTCTTAAACGTATATAGACTAAAATATAAACTCATCACTTGCTGAAAAAAAAACCAAATTTCAATCTAGAAAAAAAAATACAAAACATACTGTGGGATTTGCCAAAATTCAAAGAACTAGTCTTCTGTCTAGGAATAATATATCTGAGCCTTTGAATCTGTGTGGCACCAGAAAATTAGGCCAATTCCAAGTCTTTGAAGATAGTCCCTTAGGATTACCACTTAACCTTCCAGTTAATGGAACAAGGATTGGCGATAAATTCCTGTGCATATAAGGACACTACAGATATCAAATGCAGACAAGCTGACTGCTAGCAGCGAAATTCCTATGCTGGAGTTCATGACATCCCCTTGCTCAACAAAGAGCTTCCTGCAGTTCATGACATCCCTTAGCAACGTTGTATTGAAGTTTCTAAAATTACCAGATAATCATGTACCATATGCTAGCTTCCGGCAGTAGTGCATTCTTGGACTGAAAAAAAAACGTTAAACAGCACATTAGCTTGCTCAAAATATAGTCATGCAAAAGTACAAAATTTTTTCTCCTACTAGCAGTCATAGCATACTTCAAGAATAGTACACTAACATGGGACACAATGTAACCAAAAACCATTAGCAATCACAAACATAATAATAACATTAATTATTTGAGGCATTTTGTCAAACCTCTTGTCTGCATAGTTTGTAGACAGACAATAGACTAGATTCAAATGCAAATCGAAGTTTTCCCCCTCATGTGTTGCTTCTGCAAGTGCCATGGATCCATTTTTAAGCTCAAATTCAAAGACTCATCATCAAGAAGAAGAGAAAACAAGCAGCAAAAACCAAAGAAGCATTGGTGGAAAGAATTCAATAAATCCTAAAAATTAAAATTCCTAACTGATTAACCCCAAAAGAGAAAGAAAAAAAAATGTTACACTGAGCATTTATCAACAAGAACATCGTTTAACAAATTGTCCTCACCATTTGCCAAGGTAAACAGCTCTACATCCTTATTTTCATCACTGGAAAAATCCCGCCTCTCCAGTTTGTAATGAGCTGCAATAAACTCCAGGGAATCGAGCACTGGTTGCAACAAAAAGCGAGACCAATGATGCAATGCAGAGTAGACCCATTCCAGCCATTGCAGAAGAGAGAAGAGAGAGAGAGCAAATGGAGGAATAGACCCATTTCAACCAACAAACGAAGTTTCAGCCACCACAACCCACGCCGGATAATAAGCCGGATTTCAGAGAGAACCCTTCGGAGCCATTGCCGGATTTGAGACAACGGGAACCCAGGCCGGAGAATAAGCCGGATTTTAGTGCAAAACTATCGGGGTTATCGCCGGAGCGGCACTGATGGAGCTAGCGCCGTATTTGACAGTGAGAGAGGGATTCGGAGATGAGCAGCGTACAAGGTTGGGGATGAGGTAGATAAGGGTTATTTGGGAAATTTGTGATTTTTTTTCCATGTCAGCTCTCCATGTCACCTATTTACATCACCGAAATTGATATACTTGTCCTCTCCTAATTGGGCACATGGATAGGTTTCAAAAACCCAACCAATTTTAAACGTACCATAGAAAGCACCACATGAAAATAAAAACGCACATCGGTTTGGTCAAGCTGTTAGCGAAACGACATGAAGAGATTGCTGTTGTTTTTTGATTGTTCTAAGAAATGTTTGAAGAAAATAGGAGGGAATTGCCGAGACTTTCTATTCTTATTCAACGAGTTTAATTATTTAAATTGATCAGTTAAATCAAACAATGTTATAAAAAAAATTTCACACTTAATAATATTAAATTAATAAAAATGTTCATAAAATATAAAAAATATTAATTTTTTTAAAATAAATAATAATAACTAATTAGTTAAACTGGTTCAAATAATTTTAATCAATTTTATCTAATTTTGATTGATTTAAAATAATTTGATTATAAATTCAATTAAAGTATAATCGATTAAGTATCTAATTCACGATTAAACCGATCAAATCGTCTAGTTTAATTTACTTTTAACAGTACTGAATTAAATAATTTACTTTTTTTTTTAAATCTTCTTTAGATAACAAAGATCATTGTTGTTTATAAAATATTCTTTAATATAATTTAAATTTCTAATATTACAAGAAAAATTTTATTTAGTAAAATTTTTAATTTGCTAATTACTAAGCTACACTTCAGCAGGTTGATATATCTTGTACTATTATACTGGCTAAACTAATATAAAATAAGTTATGAACATTTTGTAAGACACATGCTAATATTAAGTTATATTCAAAATTTTATAAAATCATACAAGAAATTAGAGAAACAAATAAAACAATTAATATCAATATAATGTGTTCAGTTTTTTGCATCTGTTATTTTGAATTTTCGTTTATTAATAATTTATATACATATATGTAATTTTGGTAATAAATAATTGAAATTTAAAGAGTATAATTAATAATTAATAAATATTATGATAAAATGATTGAATAATTTCAATACTCATAAGTATCTCAAGGTCTGTCTTTTTTTTTTTTTAAGAAAAATTGTGACTCAAGGTTTGTGTTTACATTTCATAGGACATGGTGTAATACTATAAAAACAATATTTAATATGTACGGACGCTCACAATTATTTTTTCGTAATTAAATATATAGTTTTGCTGTGAGGCACTTGTGCTCCTCAACGTGCGAATGCATGGATGTGATAATGCAAGGGAAGCTTGACTGCTTGGGCGGTGGAGCGTTCCCTGCCCTTGAATTTATCTCTGGATATGTCATAACAAGACTTTTCTCCAAAAATACGAGAAATTATTATATATTCCTGAAATATAATAAATATATGAAAATTGTTATCATAAAATTTATACAAATTTTCATAAAATATAAAAATATTTCCTAGAATATATATTTATTGATGTTTTAGGAACATACAATAATATATCAAAATACACATTCATATTCAATCTGATACTTTGCATATTGATTGTCCCTTTTTGTCTCTTTCAAACATCCCATTCCACTAAGGGAACATAATAGTACATACATCGCTAACAATACTCTCCAAAGAGACCAACTATTCAGAATGAACAAATAAAATTTAGAAAACAATCTTCGCCAGCACAAAGCATATGCCTTGCTACATCCATGTCAAGAAATCGGTGATCGGTTGATGAAATATGGCATCAAGAACACTCCCTTGATGGAACAGAAAATTGAAAGTACACCTTAGTCAAGAAAGAGTAAGATTTGTTTTGGGGGGAGTACTTCTTTTATATAAAGAAACCTATCAATACAAAGGAAAAAACAAATATTTTCCAGGATATTCCTCAAGACATCCAATTACTTGGTACCTTGTGCTAACTTCACTTTTCACACCCCTTTCTTCAGTTTCTTCCATCGTTTCCTTTCTCAAAATAAAGAACCAAAAAAGGAAAAAATCACAGGACAATAAAAGCCTCATAGTTAAAATGCTCATCTAATCAGAAGGCTGCCCATCCTGATGCTGTGGTTGATCCTGAAGCAGCCGTTGACGGAAGATTCTTCTGTAAATGCACACAAGAAACGCATATTGTTACAAATGGTTTATCTTAGCCTATACCATGTACAGGAATTTAACATATACAGGCAATATGCATGCTTTTCAAACTAAAGAGGCAAATAATGGATTTGTCTAAAAGGAAAGAAATTTAAGGATGGTCAAGTCACACTCAGTCTCAAATACAAGTCATCATATATATATTCCCATAAAACAGCCATCATCGTTCAACAATCATTACCCAATTAAAAACCCAAAGCTGATAGAATATAAAACAGAAAGATTGTGTTCTACATCCTTCTTATAATATCAGACCTCCCTAGTATCTTATAGGTAAAGTTTCTTCATGTCAAGACACCATCAATATTATGTAACCCTGTTTCCAGTACCAACAAGCTGGTGTACCTCTTTGTTTACAAACCCTGCAAATTATCACCATTACTACTCTGTCCCCACCAATCAGTTTCCTTTCCAATTAACTCAGTGATGCAATTCTTAGAAGGACAAAAATAAACATCATTTACTAAGTATTGAGCACCATATGTTTCAGAATTTGCACAAGTGTACATAAAGTGATAAGCCCCATGATCCCATCTCTGTGAATTAGTGTCATACCTCAGACAGAAAACCATAGACCGGACAAGTTAGGTTACCGAGTCATTTCATCATCATAAACAATTCATTTTGCAACTCTAATGTATTAGACCAGTATGGTGCTGTAAGGAAAAAGTTGAAAAAACGACCCTCACAGAGACCTAAGCAAGGATCAATAGGTTTCAAGTGTCAGGACTGCATACTAAGCAGCTTATATTGCCTGACTCCAACTGCTGCAGTGAAGACAATGAAAAGGCAAATATTGATTAAAATTCAAAATTTCAACAAATGCTTTTGCCCTTAAGGCTATTCCACACCACCCAGTCTTAGGATATAGATAGAAATTGACATTATCAGCAAGTCACTTGGTAATGAATATGGATTAACATGAAAATTGCTTGCTTTTCTAATCATCTTGGTCACAGTACATAGGAATTTAGATTGATAACCAGGATCTAAAACTACAAGTCAATAAACCAATCTGCCAAAATCGTTAATACTTATTTTCGCAAGTATGGAAGAACTGCAGTAATGCAGTTACTGTTCTTAGTGTTATGTCTTGAATGTAAGGGACATCTTAAATTAGCACAAAGCAAATAGTATCTTTATGCCTTTTAAACAAATGAACAAGAACTTTGCATTCGGGGGGATACAACACAAAAAACACAATGATGGGAAAGTAACGATACTTAACCCTAAAATAGGTATTATAATTAGATAGGTAAAGCATGTAATCTTCCAAATTAAAGTTCAGCTAAATAATCTAAAAGAAATGACGTTGTTGTTCAAGTCATGCAAGAATTATTTGGCTCTAAAATGCTTAGACAATTATACTATTACTCTATAAACAAATAATGCATACAAAAAGGAAACAGCCAAAGAATGAGCAGCACCAGCATACCTGTAGTTGAGAAAGATCTGAAAAAGAATCAGTAGAATGTCCCACACTTTCATTGGTCCCTTGAAGACCAGAACTGTGACCAGTAGAATTCATCCGAGCAGCAACAGGATCATTTGGAGGAGGTGGAAGAGGAGACCTAATTTTTCCTGCCCCACTTGGAGGGGGAGCAAGGCTCAAGACTTTTGGCTTTGTTGTTCCAGAATGCCCAGCTGTTAACCCAGCAGCCTAAAGCATGCCAGTTCCACTAGATGCTTTCTGCTTCACATTAATCCTGATGGTTTCGCCTTCCTATAGGCCAAAAGACAAAGAAATCAATGTTAAATTCAATTCAACCAATAAGAGTTCCACCTCTTAAGAGCTCTACCTCTCCATAGAATTACCCAAATCCTAATCCCATTTGGTGAGACCAAAAGGAAGACCGAGTGAAAAAAACACTCTGTTAAGAAAAGAGAACGTAAAATCGTCCAAATTTTAGAGAATTGAAAAAACAGGGGGGAGCGGAGAGTTGGGAGAAAACCCCACGAGGGAAAGTGGAAAACCACGTTCGTGAAACAAAATGTATCTGATTTGAAACACATTTAAAGACTACAGGACAGGCTCTAAAATCGGATTTGGCCAAAACAAACAACTAATTATGCATAAGCACACGCATAATAGCATATGGTTAGCAAAGAACACAAGCACAAGCATTCCTTCCACACGTCTCCATGGTCAAATAATGCATAATTAATAGTAATAATCACAGTGAATTATGCTTTATTCACTCAAGCTCAACAAGTAGATCAATCAAAGCATGTAAATTTTTATTTTAGATTATAAAAAGCGCATAAAACCCGAGAACAATTGTGTTAAGTGATACCTTCAACCTATGATTTACGGCGGGATGAATATCAATCGAAGACTCCTCGCTGGCCTCGCCGGATTCTTTCTCATGTTCCCTCCTCGCATACTTGTCGTGATCGGACAGTGCCACATTGAAATCAAAAGCTTCGTTCCTCTCCGCGAAGCCTAACCCGATGAACGCGTGCTTCCCCTGGCCGTCCTCGATCTTGAGCACGAAGTACCTGAAGGAGTCGAGCACGGACTCCACGGCGCTCTCGCGCTGGCCCGGGTAGACGAAGCAGGCGGTGAAGAGCTCGCCGGCGTTGGGGTCCTCGAGGCGGTCCTTGCAGGATACGACCCGACCAGATTTTGTCGGACTGGAGCCACTCGCCGCACTTGTAGCCGCCGGAAGTGGTCCGGGGTGCGATCTTGTAGACGGAGACCTCGCGGACGACGAGGAGGGTGTGCTCGAACGCGTCCTCCTCTTCGAATGACATCGCTTTTGCTGTTGTCGTTGATCATCAGAATCTTTTTTGGTACAACGTTGATCAGAATCTGGACAAGGCTCGAGTTGTGTCTGGAAACTAAAAATGTGATGAGAGAAAGATATGAATGTATGGTAGGAGGTGTGGGTGTGGCGAGGAGAAGAGGCAGAGTGAAATTGAGGGAATGGTGAAGAATGAGAATAAAGGTTGTGCGTGAATTTCAATTGCAGAGAGAGATTGAGGCAGAGACTACTGAGACAGAGACAGAGAGGTGGGTTTGAAGACTGCTCCCAGGTCAACTGCATTCACAGTACCACAACGACCCGCTTCACTTTACCGCTATGCTCCCTCTGATCCTTTATCTTCCTTTCATCAATGATAATAAAAATCTGTATAAAGTATCTGACTGATTCTCATAAGATTACTTATAATAACAATAACAAATTATTTTAGCTTTACTGGTAATAAAAGTTAGAATAAGTAATGAAAGGTGAATATTGTATCACAGTATCACTTTCCTATCTTGATAAACTTATTAGTTAAGAAAATTTAACATTTTCTTAATTAATCTCTTTTAATATTCCATTTATTTCTCTGTCATTGTTCAACTATCACTTAATAGTTAATAGTTATCTCTCACAAACCTTACTCTTTTATTTCTCTCGTTTATCTATCATTACAAATTTTCTTCTACTCACACTCAAACTAGGCTGATTGGATTTTAATTGGATCATTGAGTTTGACAGAAAAATGATCCAAATGTGTGTAACCGGGTTGTCGGCATTCGAGTCATCTGTAGAACTATCAAAGTGAGCTTGGCTCACTTTTTTGTGAGGTTGTGGGTTAAGTTAAATAGATCAGCTTGTCAAAATTTTAAATAATACATAAATAAATACGAAGGGAAATTATCAATGTTACAAATTTGTTTTCGAACAAATTTATGTGAATGAATTAGAGATGGCTTTTTCCTCTTTTTTTTAATTGTTATTTGTTACATTTAAACAAAAGATACCATGAAATTGGTGAAGTGACGAGAACGTGCTTTCCTAAAATTTTTCGTGAAATTATTTTGTGACATATATCAGTACTCAAATACAAACACATGATAATTTGACCATTAATCAACAAACTTAACTCTCAATTGTAATAAAAATAGTTTTAAAATATGACTAATAACTAAACTTAATTTTCAGTTGTCTTAGGTATCATAAAAACATGACTAATAATTTATAAAATTTAACGATTTAACAAACTTAATATATAAAGCTAGCTAGCCTGACTTATTCGTCTTACTCACTATGAGTTTGGAGGAAAAGTGAAACAAGTTGAATTGGATCACTTTTAATAAGATGGTTTGAATTTTTTTGTAAACCAACTTATTATCTTAGTGAGTTGAACTACATTAATTTTACAAGTCATTATTTACTTTGATAATCATGTTCTAATGATTATAAAAGTTTAGACAATCTTGCATTTTAAAACATAAAAAAAAATTAAAAAATCACAATATGATTAGTAAGTAAAAAAATATGCATAATTTTCTAACGCGACTGCACCTTTGTTTTCCGATGAAAATTATTTTTATGCATCTAATGTGAATATTGCATTTCTAAATATGAAATTGCATATGAATGTTTTAATTATTGTATTAAGGACATAAATATAATTTTAATTTTAATTTATTATCAATATTAATTTTTTATATTATTGTTTAATTATATATTAACATATTATTAAAAAAATTAATTATAATAATAATTACTTAAAAAATTATTTTTTTTAATATATGTTAATAAATAATTAAATGATATTATACAAAATTTTAATCATTCTAAAAATTAAAATTAAACTCCATAAATATTACATCACATAGAGCAACATTGTTGCTGGAAATCTTGAAAAGCATATACGAATGCAAGTTGTAATGTGTGTGGGCACTCGCCCCCACCAAGCTGTTGAAATTATTGCAACATCTACGTGTTATTTTACTTATTTATCATATTGACTCATAATAAATATAAAATTGCCCTCATTTTGCCACTGAATTCTCAACAATTATTTTTCCTTTTTTTTGATCGGTTTAAAAATTCCTAATGATTTTTTTTTTTTGGTCTTCAAATTCCTAATGTTTTTTTTTGGGTTATAAAATTCCTAATGATTCAGCGAAACAACCAAGGACAAGGTTAGGTAAAGACGGGCCTCCATGGCATAATTCCAGTTAGGGCCCATTAGTATGGGCAATAGTTGCCCATGGGCTAACCTAAAAGAATGCCCAAGCCCATAAGCCCTAAACCCTGAGACTTCAGTTGCCCTTTTTCCATTCCTATCGTCCACTCTTCTCGACAGTCTCGGTTTTTAGTTCCCTCGCCGCCAACGCCAACGCCAACGCCAACGCCAAGGTTTCCTCTCTTTCGCTCGAGTCTCCCTCTGTTGCTGTTTCTTGGCGGTGTCTTGTTCAACCAGGTTTGCTATGCTCTCTATATCTTGGTAATTACATTCGAAAGATTCATTCTTTTCAACTCACCATGCAGTTCCCACACAAGCTCTGTTTCTAGTATTTTTTCTGTTCTGTATTTCGCCCGGTAATTGCTAAGCCGATAATTGATAGTGTTGTTGCGTGCGATTCTCAACGCATACACATAATTTCTTATAACCCCCCTTTTTTTTGGGATACTTGTTGTATTATTTATATGGTCGAAAATGAATAATCTTGTCTGCTTCAATTTTCGCAGTGCCCATGTATCTTCAGTTTTACATAAACGAGAATGGTGATAAAGTCTACACTACCAAGGTAAGCTTTGCTCAGTAGGTCCTGTAATTTATTTCTATGGGGACGTTAAATCAAGATTGTAAAGATTTATTTGCATTTCTATATGGTGCTCTTCACTTAATTTGAATTAAAGCGTTGAAAGATTGATTCAACTGGTCACTAATAAGTAAGAATTTCACTGTAGTCAAATATTATGCTTTAAAGTGACATTTTGTTTGCTTTTCTCCTTTGCAGAAAGAGTCACCGCTTGGGCTAGCTACACAATCTGCTCATCCAGGTTTGTAGCTCAATTAACTATAATTTTCTGACTTTTATCACTTCTGCGGTCTATCAAATTATGTTATACATACATGCTTGTAAATAATACTATTTTTCTTTTTTTTGTTTTTCTATACCCATGTTTTTTTCTTCCTTTGCGATTTCTTTCTTGGTCATAAAGTATACCGTAGCATTGTTGGTATTTTTTTATCTGAGGGCATACATCTGTTATCTTCCAGTGTCTCCCTCTCTATATTCGCTTGGTGCTTGGACTGCACCTCCTTTTTTAAGTTTAACAAACTTTAGCCCTTTGAAAGGTAAAAGGAGGAACAAAAGTAACACGTACACCTAGTCATTTTGCCTCAAGTGCTGTGTCAATTTGAGGCTTTTGAGCATGCCATGCGAGCTTAATAACCTATTTTCTTTTTTGTCTATCATTTGTCATTATATTACAATCTTCAGCCTGTTAGAATGAGGGGGAGAGGGAATCGTTGCGTGAGAAACATCATCATTGTGGTTAATTAACTAAGAACTTAAACCATATAATGTGGAACTTAGTAGCTTAGTTTGCCCCATTATTTGTCTTAAATCTTAATTTGCCAACACATTAGACATGGTTTGAGGCAAATAATGTTAAGAAGTATACATGTTTTGATCTTGTGAGTTGTGTATTATAGGCTACAGATATTTCTTATCTTCTTCTTGTTACTTATATATATTTTACGAGTGTCTGTTTTTTGCTCTGGCTTGTTTCTTCTTTGGTGAAGTTGTCATTACTTATTGAAAGAAAATCACACTTCCCCTGTTTTGGCCACTCATACAAATATAAGTCAAATTTTATTTAGAATTCACGCCCCATTTTCTATAGCTATTAGCGATCTTACTTGGTTTTCCTTAATTGCAGCCCGGTTTTCACCTGATGACAAATATTCAAGGCAAAGAGTTCTTCTGAAGAAGCGTTTTGGATTGTTACCAACCCAACAGCCACCTCCAAAGTATTGAGTACTAGACATGCTCTCACTGTTGTTGTCCTTCATTCAGTGCTAATGTTGGTGTATTCCCAGTAGCGGTGTTTTCTTATCTAATGCTAGTGTTAAGTAATAGAGGCATTTATGTTTTTTTTTAAAACCATTTACGTCAAAACCTGGCTCAAATATTAGGATGAAGTGATGAATGTTGAAATACACTTGGTTCATTTTGAGTTGATGTTATTTTTGAAGTGACCATCTCAAAAATATACTTGAACTCTATTGTTTCTCACAGTATGAAGCTTTACTGGTATTGAAACGTGGGAACACTTAACCACACTTAACCGACAATTTTGTGAAAAAGAGTGCAAGTAAAGCTTGATTTATGAGTATAAGAATATCATAAGTCATGACTCCTTTGGTTTTATACTTTTATAGTCCCCAGTGGCCTTAAAGTTTCCAACTTAAGATGTTGGAGACGCTGTTTTATCCTTCAATGTTCTTGCCAAGATAGTCTTGTGACTTATCCAGTAATACTGCACGCAAGGGGGGTAGGGGATACTGGCTCGGTAGTGGAACGTCGGGTCTGCATGAGTTTGAGCTCCATCACGAGGCAGAGTAGTTAAGGTTGTAACAATCTTGAAATCAAACGAATTACCGCTTCATCTTCAGTTAGGGGTGGTCCTTTTTTTTCTCACATCTCTCTCCCCTTACTGTGAACACGACTATGAATCGAACCAGGATTAAAGATTTTGATTTGACATAAATGAGTTCAGACAAAAATGAAGTCAAATATAAATAATAAATGGGTTGGATATGACTCGAACCTTGTTGCTCAAAATTATTATGTTTATTGAAGGGGTTATAAATAGGTCATCCTGTATCTATACCGATTGCGAGATTAGAGCCATTGCAAATTTGTTGAATCTAAACTCATGATTTTATGAATTTGAATTCTTTTATGTAATACGATTATTCTATTAGCGAGAGATAAATATAAATTATAATATATTAAAATCTATCGTGATAAATTATAATTTTTACTTTTTATATTTAAAATTTTTTATATATATTTTTTTAACCAGACACTTTATTATTATTTTATTAACAGGAGAAGACTTTGATTCTAATTTTATAACTACGTTTTATAACTGCAAGATTTTGATCCTAATTTTATAACTATTATAACCATGAGATTAGTCCTCGTAACCCAGTTTTTTTTTAACAACTCTTTTTGTAATTATATTTAGCTTGTATTTGTGTATTGTGAAATAAACACTCTTGTTATATGTTTTTTTTATAACTTTTTTTTATATCGGAGAAGTTAGCATTTTTTTAATTAAGAAAAGAGCAGAGAAATTTAAACCCGATTTTTCGGTTTTGATGAAAAATCTAATTAATTTTTAATTTTAAATCCTAAGTAAAGTCAGTTCCTTTTTATCCACGATCTCTAAAAAGTTTTTTCTTTTTTTTTAAAAAAAAATC
Organism: Castanospermum australe; assembly: GCA_019955255.1. Lineage (NCBI taxonomy): Eukaryota > Viridiplantae > Streptophyta > Magnoliopsida > Fabales > Fabaceae > Castanospermum > Castanospermum australe. The sequence goes on from NSJW01000637.1 coordinate 590,992, forward strand.
TAATTCCATTTAAAAAGTAATCCAATTCAATCAGGTCCGAATTTGCCCCAAGTTGTAATGGACCAAGATAAATGGACCCGTTTTGATGATGCTTAGATCCGGTTATACGCAGCAAATCCATCCCACTCGCTTTAAACGTGCACGGCATTAAAAGATGGATTCGAGGACAGTTTCGGCAATTGAATTTTTAATGCCATGACTTCTCTGAGACTCGGCGACTGACGGTGAGTGAGTGCTTCTCTGATCTCTCCTCCTTGCTAGTCTCTCTGTTTTGTCGCAGAGATACGACCCTCGCCCTCAATCTCATCGCTGCAGGACGTAGCCTCATGTTGCTTCCGCGTATGTCCCAATCCCCTCTTCTCGATCATGAAACCCTACCTCACTCTCATCCGCATCCAATTTGCGAATTGCCAATGTAATGTGCTTTTGCCTCAAAATTTTCTCATTCGTTGATGCAGGAATGGCCCGAAACCTAGTAGGATTTCTGCCGCTGCTACTGCTTTTTCCTACTTCGATCTGCCAAGCCGTCGCCATCTCAGATTCTCACCGATCGGCGGCTTTGGAGCTCTTCGCCCCCACTGATGGATTATTTGGAAGGTCAACAAAACCCCAATTAAACCCTCTCTACCTTATAGGACCTAATGTTTACGTCATTCTATTAAATTCTTCTCATCTTTGACATCTAGAAATAAAAATCCTTTTTTTTAATATAATGTTTTTCTCATGTATATGAATTGATACATGCTTGACTTCGTTCTGAGATGCAAATATATGGATCCTTGTACGCCTCCATAAATCTAACCATAGTTTTGTCTTGATTTAGCTTCGTAATTCAGTGTAGGTGATTAGCTCTTTTTTTTTTTTTTAAATATCAATGCATGCTAAATTCTTTCTTGTGTGATGAACAAACATATAAGATTTTTAAAGATTATTTTAGCTCTGGTGTTAGGTGTCATTGTTCCAGTTAATATCTTAGATTTGTTTCACTTCGTCCAAATTTTAAACGACCCTATATGAGACAACTAATTGTTATCCTATTATTTTTTATCAGCTTAGAAGATGCCTATGAGGCCCTAAGAGTTTTTGAGATTCTTAGAATTGGAAAGAAACCTGATGTGAGCACAGCCACTTGTCAGAAAGTATTGGAAAATCTTGGGTCATCATCCTCTCTGAAGGATTTGTTCTATGCCTTAAAAGTTAATGGCATATTAAAATGCAAAGTTGATGGGGCTGTTTTCAAGGTACATTTATGCTATGGGCATTATTATTATTGTTATCATTATTTCGTTGCAGCTTGAATGTAATTGCTTATGAAATTTCTGTTGGTGTGTTTTTAGATAGTAAGTCTGAAAATTGATGCTAGAATTTATTTATCTTGTAAAGGATATTGCTTCAAGACTTAAACCCACTGTCAATGATGCAAGGACATTGCTTGACATATACTACTCAATAGGAAGTTTGGTTCTTATAAAGGTATTTCTCTGGACTCTACTTAATTCTGTAAGCCCATTGGGCTATGTTACATGTGTTTTTATTAGAATCCTCTGGGGATACTGATGCATTGATGAAGATTATTTTCTGGTCCTTTCTACTCATAAATTGGGCTTTATTTCCTACTCATCCTGTCTGTATAGTTGATATGCAAAAATTCTTTTGGTCCTTCTAATATTCTTCAAATATGTATTATGTTATTTTTAAATACTGGACATGCCTCTCTTTTGAAGATTTTTTATTTTATTGTGACTTGTCGATTGCAATGTGATATTCTGTTTCTTTTTTTTTTTTGTTCTTTCCTGCTTTTGATCACCCCCTTCTTTGTATACAGGATCAGGCTTCTGATGTTGATGTGCTTCTTGATGATGCTGGTGGGACTTTTCATTCAATCAAGGTCCGTTTTTGTTGTCTTTGGTACCAAATTAGGTGGGAAATAGGTTTGCTTCCTGATAACTACCATTCCGGCCTCATCTGATGTTAAGAACTGCACCCAACTTTTATTTGTTTTGCTCCATAACTTACATCAATTATTGTTTCTGCAATTGCAATGCAAATTGTCATGTGCAATTTGATTTCATGCCGTGCATTATTGGCAGGCTCTGAGCCAAAGTGATGGAAGATGGCGCTACAGTTCTGATAATCCAGAGTCTAGTACCTACGCTACTGGTAATGAGATCTATATAGGAATGTGTTGATATATTATTTCTCTCTTTATATACATAATATTTTCTGCGCTGAAGCTAGCATGTAATCCCTGGAAATGTTGCAGTTTATCTATACTAACAACTTAATCTGTTCATGTGTTTCACAGGATTAGCACTTGAAGCACTTGCTGGAGTGATCTCATTAGCATCTTCTGAAATTGATCAGTCTAGGGTAAAGTTCTGGATCTTTAAATTGGTTGCTTCACTGTTTTAAAGCTTGTGTAGTTGAAAATTTTTCATACATTGTCCAGAAATTCATTTTGATGAAATTATTTGCATTATAATAGTATGCTATATAAGATTTTATTTTATTTTTTTGGGTGAAGCTTCTGAGGCAGTTAGTAAAAGCAAGCTTAGTTGTAACAGTGTTGTCACTTAACTCTCTTAGTGGTAATCTTCCTTAAATATGGAATGTCACTGCAATTAGTTATGTTTTGAAGGAATAATAATTTTCTTTAGAATATCAGTAAACTAAAGATAAAACACCAGTCATGGACTGTCAAATGAAAATGAATTTAAGCAGTGGGGCAAAGTGATACAAATCAAATTAAAGGCTGGAAACATAGCCCTTTTTATGGGACAGTGAATCTAATGTTAAACTTATCAGTGCTGCATTTCTCCGACAATTTCCTGTTTTAGCTTTTGTTGTTTATGATACATCTTGCAAACATATGTTGTCCAGGCTCCTCTATCGATATCTTATATTAGAACCATATTGGCAGGTCAATACGGTGAAAAATGATATACTGAAGCTTTTTGACAGCATTGAGAAATACGGTATGTGTGGCTTTGCTTTTACCTTGTTAAAAGTGAGACTATTAATTTTATAAATTTAGAATTCCCTATCATGTATTTAGCAGCCATGGTGTCCTTTTATAGAGTTTGTTCTTTGGTAAGTGGTATATTCCAAATATCTCCTTATGCTAGTGCTTTTTATGCTTCATTAGATTTTGTTTCTTATTTGGTCCTTTGCTGCTTTTTTTCTTTTGGTTTAAATGTTGACTATGTTGCAATCACCTCATTCGGAGCTATCACCTGTTTGTTGATAGTGTGGGTGTAAGTTTCTCCAAAGGAAGCTAGTTTCGTTTTTTTTTCTTCTTCTGTACAGTTAAATGTTAATGTTCTTATGCTTAATCCATATTAATGCAAATTCCTCTTTTGTACTATAGATTTTTTTCTTGAGGTTTCTATTGAGTTGACTGCCTTTTTCCGTTGCATGCAATGGGACCTTGTTATTATTATTGGTTCAAATTAATATCCTACGTTTATGAACTAAGTGACCTGAAGAGAGTAGATGCACCTTTTTTAAATGCTTGAATCTTGAAGGCTTATTTCTTGTGGCGATCAAATTCTACATACCTTGTAGGGTTGAGTATGGGTAAAGTTGTTTCATGTTTGCTTCAGTGCATTACAGTCCTGCAGAGTACCATTTGACATTGACATAATTTGCTTGAAGACCCTTGTGCATTAAGAACACTTTTATCCCCCATCCCCCCTGAATTGATATTTTTTTAAAGACTTGCTCTAAATGCATGTTATTGCATTAACTGGTTCTGCCGTTCTGTATACCATATGCTCCATCATATTGGTCTTAGATGAACATATTATCTATTTTCAGATGATGGAACCTTTTATTTTGAGGAGAAATTTGTTGGTGGACGTGAGCAGGATTCTCTTTCCACAACTTCTTCAGTTATTCGAGGGATTACAGCATTTGCTGCTGTAACTTCTGGAAAAATAAAGGTGTGTGGAGTGTAAGGGATTACTCTTTAATGTTTTAATCTGTTAGAATTTTCTGTTAATGGTTTGGCTTTGCATTTCCAGCTTCCAGGGGATAAAATATTGGGTTTAGCAAAATTTTTCCTGGGCACTGGAATCCCAGGAGATGCCAAGGACTTATTCAATCAAGTTGAATCATTAGCTCTTCTAGAGAGCAACAGGCAAGTGCTTTTCTAAGAACAAACTATTGTTGTAAAGTGCACCTTTATGGTGATATTTCCCATTGCTTCTGTTTCTTCTTCTTTGCTGTTATATAGACCTCGTGATGATATTCAGTAACAATATATACCTTGGGTTTCTTCTTGTGGTGTAGGGTTTCCATTCCATTGATACTGTCACTTCCTGCAACAGTTTACTCATTGTCCAAGAAAGATCAGCTCAAGGTATGTAACTAAGTTAAAGTATTTAAAGTCCTTGTTTTGGTAGTATTATAATTAGTAGCTCCTAGGGATTGGGATATAATACCTAACTGATGTTGTACATTGGGTTTCTGTCCCCAGCTTTATCACGACATTTTGCATTATTGTTTAACAAAAGAATTATAATCCTTTGGTTTTTATCCATTTTGGGCTTCAACCATCCTGTAAGTTTACATTTTTACCACCTTTTAAAGTCATAATCCTGTTGTTGATGAGTCAAACCAATGAAAAGTTTACTAATGCAGTTCTTATTTCTGATTAGGCTTCCTTTGTCACCATAGGCTACCACTTATTATTATTATTGCATTCATTTTCAATAATTTATTTTAAATTCTTTTGTTATGCTCTCCTTTGCGGCATTGCCTTTTATTCTGTTATGGAGCTTAACAAGCTCAACCATGTAATCTGTTTGCTTTTTTCCCCATTTATCACTTGTTGATTCATTTGCATGCTATACTACATTAACATCTCACCCATCAGTTGGCTATGTTAATAATTCATCAGCCTTTTCTTTTTGTTCCCTGCCCCAAGAGGGGCAGCATCTGCTTCACTCAGGCAAACAATTTTGCATTTCTGTTGTGGTATCTTTGCAATCTTAGATCTGCGATTGTGCAGTTCTACTTCTCATTTACTGTTGAGGAAATATGAAAAATGTATGTAACAAAATTAATCAGGTTAGGGTGAATACAGTGCTTGGTTCAGCTGCACCCCCTCTAACAGTTAAGCTTTTCCGAGCTTTCAGCACTGGTGCTAAAGATTCAGCCATTATTGGGAGCAAGGTAAGTGATGAGTCAATGACTTCTTTTGAGGAGTGAGGCTTGAGAATTCTTTTTTTCCTATAAAACAATCGTTTAGTTTGTGGGATTCTTTCTTATCTCCGGTGTGTGCTACTTTCTGTTGTTTGAACACTGCACATTTTGCATGATACAGGAGCTTCAGTATGACCAAAAAAGTGGACTTCATGTCTTGGATGTTTTTCCAGACAGCATGGATGTGGGGAATTATGTGTTTGTTTTTGAGGTAGGCAGTTTAATTTAGGGATTTAACTTTCCTTTCAGTTTCATCAAAGTGTACTTGTATCTGCCTGTCAATTATAATATTTTAGACCTATTTGTAGATGGTGCTTCATGATTCTGATACTGAAAAAGTTTATGCTACTGGAGGCCAAATTCATGTGCCAATATCTGTCACTGGAATTATTAAAGTTGTCAATGCAGAAATTGCAGTTCTGGACAGTGATCTTGGAAGCATTGAAACCCAGAAAACGTATGTTTCTATTTTTTTATTTAAAAAGCTTATTTGAAAGTTTTCTGCAGTGATATTTAAGATACGTGTATTGATTACTGATTAGTATGTCAGATTGTCATATGCTTGTCATTCTATCATGTGTTTGAAGTTTCAGCTGTAACATATGAATTTATATCTCAGTGCTGTATTTCTTTTCATAACTCTAATTTTTTATTTCTTCATTTTCAATTACTATTTTCCTATCCAGGCTAGATTTGGCTGGAAATGATGTTGTTTCACTCTCAGCTAACCACCTGCAAAAGTTGCGTTTTTCTTTCCAATTGACAACACCTCGTGGTCATGTTTTTAATCCTCATCAGGTTTGTATTATATCTTAGACCTTCTGAATGAATGTCATTTCAATGCTCTGTTCATTGAGGATTTTGTTGTTCTGCAGGCATTTTTCAAGTTGAGGCATGAGACAAAGTATGAACACGTCTTTGTTGTTGGAAATACCGACAAGAAGTTTGAGATAATTCTTGTTAAGTATCTCTTATTACACATTTCATTATCTAGGTTCAGAGGTCTCCCCTTGAGTACTTTTTCAGTTTGTTACATCATTTAATAAATAGCTATTACACATGCTGAATTTGGATAATTTGTCTCAGTGCATATCACTCTGAATATAAAAATCAATTGCATCTTTGAATGGAAAAGTTATGTGCTGGTTTTAATATATTGCACCTTTAACCACTTGTAAGGGAATGGGGTTATTTATCTATTAAGTTGGAAGTACATGTAACTGTTGTATAAATTAACCTTCTCCAACTGCTTTTCAACTGGACTGTGATAGAGGTGCTTATAATTTTTTGTTTTGCCCTTGTGTCTCCGTGAAGGCTGTAAAGTCATTCCGTTCTTGTTAAGGACTAACTCACTTAAGCTATTACTTGGAGGGCCATGAATGATTTTTATATCTCTAACACGCTCCCTTTCATTCCATCCTACGTCAAGGCTGTAAAGTCATTCCATTTTTGTTAAGGTTGTAAAAGCCCTTTTGGCTTGAAGCTTGGACGATGCACATGCTAACTTTACCTTGTGCTGAAATTTAATTTAATTATGAAAAGCAAGGGTAGTAAATGGATTGATCTCTTGACCACTTGGTCATAGAGGCTCGGATACTATTTTGAGAACTTGAAATTATAAGGAATATATGGAAAAGGAGGAAAAGAGGCTTTGAATAATATTCTGAACATGTGTGATGATTTGTTGAAAAACACTAATCTAATGCTCCTATTTATACTAATAATTTAGGTCTGGCACTAGTGGAACAAAACTAGTAAAAGCCCATCCCAATAAGACTATTAATATAGTAAGACTCCTAACACAAGAATAACCCTATATTCTAAGTTTCTAACAATTCTCATCTACCAATATATAGTTCTTGTTTTGCTCACATTTGTTATTTTGGTTTATAGGATTTTCTTGGCTTGGTGGAGAAATTTTTTTATCTCGCGGGCAGATATGACATTGAGCTGACTGTTGGTGATGCTGTCATGGTATCTTGCACTACTTCCTTTGTTTAGTTTCCTCTCTCCCCCATACAATATAGGCAATCTGAGCAAGAATTATTTTATTATTTCAGGAGAACTCTTTCTTACGGCCTCTTGGCCATGTTGATTTAGATCTTCCAGAAGCACCTGAGAAGGCAGCCCGTCTTCCTCTACTACCTGTTGATCCTTACTCAACATATGGGCCCAAAGCAGAGATAACCCACTTATTCAAGGCTCCTGAAAAGCGACCACCCCAGAACCTCTCTCTCGCTTTCTTGTGTTTGACCCTTCTGCCATTCATTGGCTTTTTGGTTGGGGTAAGTCTTATGATAATTCTCACTAGAAAGTGGCATAGGAGTTTGAGTACGCCTTTAAAGAGAAAAGGCAGTGGAGATAAGAATGAAAAATATAAGAGAAGGGGAAAGAGAAAATGCGGTGTAGTTATCTAGAATTTTTTAAAAAAATTTACTTTTATGACTAATCTTTATTAATTGACAAACATTTGAATTAGATAATAATATTTTTTTGAACTTTTGGGATAAAAACTGAAGACTGAAAATGGCCTCCGTGTTCTCTCCATTAATTGCAGAGATATATCTTTTTTTTTTCTCTTATAATTAGGATAAAACAACTCTTGGTGGATTTGAATTTGTTAACCTAGTCCCAAATTGAGCTGTCTGTTTCTCTCATCAACTTTGGAACTGACTCCCCCATTAAGATATATTTTTGTCTGAGAAATGGAGATGATTTAAAATGAGATCAAGGGGTCTTATCTGCTTAGCTAGAATGCCAAAAAAATACTAAATGTAGAGCAGTGTTGACTGGAATAATGTCTTAGAAGGATTATATTTGTAAAAATTCACCATGTAATATTTGGAAGATACTGCTTAAAACTCAAAACGTCTATTATTATCTGCATGAAATTGGGCTTGTGGGAACCTGGTCTGATGGCTTTAAGTTGCTAAACATTCAATTTGTTCATTGTCAGTCTAAAGGCTTGAAATTGTGTGCATTAATATTTAGGTATATTTACTTCACTTATGTATAGAAATGTATGCGAGACAAAGTGTAGTGGATTGTCCTAGTACCTTCCTTCAAAGTTGTTGTAACATTGAAGTTACGAAATTGTGGATTAACTGCTTTATTTTCTTTTGGTTTGGTCTATCTTCCTTTATGGTAGTTAACGTTTGTCATTGTCTTTGATATCATTTACAGCTATTACGGTTGGGGGTGAACCTGAAGAATTTCCCCGCTTCGGCAGTACCTGCCACATATGCCATCCTATTCCATCTTGGCATTGCTGCAGTTCTGTTGCTTTATGTACTTTTCTGGTTGAAGGTATGTCCACTCTGCATTCAAGAAACATTATTAAATGGTCCAATTTAACATGCTTCATTCAGTTTTATCTATGTGGTGGTTTGTTGGTCCATGTAGAGTAGGGGTGATTCAAGCATTATCTCCTTTGATAATGATTAAATAATATGCTTAAATAGCAGAGCTGGTGACATTGATCATTTGATCAATGGAATAATGTTCATTTCATTCCATTTCCTCTTCGTTCATTTCATTCCATTTCTCTTCTGGCAAGGAAATATTGTCAGACTGTTAGTTCCTACTTTCTTTCCGAAGTGCCGGGCTCTTGACATTTTTGTTCTTGTGCAGCTGGACCTGTTCACCACACTCAGAACACTAGGTCTTTTGGGAGCTTTTCTGATGTTTGTGGGACACACAATTCTTTCCCATCTTGCTGCCACATCAACCAAGTTGAAGTCTGCATAGTAAAAGGAAGAATTTCTATTTATGAAGAGATGACAAAAGAATGAGTTTTTCCTTGGA